>CM054820.1:24482106-24891253 GCA_028984105.1 Lavandula angustifolia
ATAAAACGTTTTTTCATTCAACTAATTAGGGCCTACACATTTCCGCACACTTTGAATTTCCTACGTTGACACCGAATTCGACTTAGTCGGTTAGCGAGATCTCGGTAGAGTCGGACTTTTTAGCCTAACACGATTCGGAATAGTTATTTGGTCTGTTTGAATTATTTTAGTACGACATTATCCCTGAATAGAGCTTTCGTGTTCAAAGTTGAGAAAATTGGATTCGTGTGTATTCACCCCCCCTCTACACTCGAACTCACTCTCGGGACCAACACATATAACTAGCATGACCACAAATGACTACTAGCACCCAAGATACGTAGATCCGATCGCGATGACGTTAACTATAGTAGGTCAAAATGATAGATAGTCAAATGTACTCACTTGAAGTCTTACCAAGCTTAGGACCGGCTAAGTCCACGAGATCTTGTTTCTCCACTAGTGGTTCTCCACTAAGGTCAGTCAAGAGAACATATCTCATCGGGATCCGTCAATACACCACCTTCAGCGTACCCGGTATAGACAAGCAACCAAGACAAACAACTTATTATTTAAAGCTGCGACTTAAAACTATAACTTATCCTAAAGGTGTCTCAATTGTGATAGCTTGTTTATATTTTGTTAGTTCAACAAATTGAGTAGTCTTTTGTGATCTACAACACACTACATAGTCTAACTTTTTATAAAAGATAAATGATTACATGTGCAAATACCAAATAGGAGAATAAAACACATTATATACAAGCATAAAATTTACTTTCGGTATACAAAATCCCAATAGGTGAGTCGTTGAAATTGGCTACAACTTCCTTCATTTGCCTCGTATTACATGTCCGTCTTTGGAATTTTCTAGGAGCTCTTTGCGCTATGGAGTTTTTTTTCGCATCGATAATTTTTTTTTGAGGGCCTTGTAGTAATAGTAGTAGTAACCATTTCAGTTTAGTTGTGAAGTGATTTCTTTTGATATTTATAGAAGTATTCCAGTGGGAAAGGTATGAATATACATAAAATATTTGAATTTTGGATTTTTCAACTTTTCTGAATTCAATGAATTTAGTTCTAAATTTTGTTTCACTTCTGTTGGCGGCAACTTAAATATACTACTATTAGGCGCCCCAATTTTTCTCGAAGACTAAACTTGTTATTAAATATGGAAAAATAAAATGGTGGGCCACTGAAATAAAATCAATTTTTATAATGACTCTTCTTAGTTTGCTAATTAAGGAATAAAAGAAAACTTAATAATTAGTGGGTCACACCATGTTTTCCTTTAAACATAAATTCCTTAAAAATCGTGCCCAAAAAAGTAAGTCACTGATGGGATGAAGGTAGTATTTTTTGCTCTTTGTCTCACTCAATTGTCAACTTTCTCTTTTAATAGAAGAATACTATATATATAATTTAATGGGTTTCACTATTTTATTACTCATTTATACACAATCAACAATTTTTTTAATTTTCATAATGAAAAGAAACTGGACTATTGAAGTGAGATAAAGGGAGTACTACCTCCTTCCCATTTAAACTAGAATTAAGAAAATTATATTTCTGCAGTATATTGTTTGGTTTTTTATTTTAGTTAAAATTTGTCCACACAATTTTTACCATTTTAGAATGAGCCACTTTTAATAAGACAATCCAAAGAGAAAAATAATTCACTTATAATGGAAGAGGAGTAATTGATTTCAAACCATATGGTTCAAGATTTGATTTGAATAAACAGTCGTTGAAATTGGTTGTTATATGGTTCCGTATGGTTCAAGATTGAAATTAAATTCCAAATCTTTAATCGAACTGTGAAAATACGATAATTATTCAAGTTAGTAATCATGATTTATGGTCAATATATTCGCAGTTTAAACAGTTGGTCTTGTTTCAAACGTCCACCTCTACCCTCGAGCTTACTTTTTATAGGTTTTCCTTCGGAGAATCTAACATAAATAAAATCTTATGCTCCCCTCCCCCTTTTTTTGTTATAGTTGTCGGGTTCGTTCGGACACATATATAATTAAGAAAGTTGGTTAGAGGTATTAAAATTAACCTAATCAGATGGACTAGCTTGGCCTACCCATATTTAGGGCTAACAATTTTTAAGCCAAAAAACTTGGGCATAATTGACATGTCCAAATAGTTTGACGGGTCGATTGGGATTTTGGCTACAAAGTCCATGTGAGCTACACCCGTCCACTATTTTCTTTTATAAGTTTATAATGTCATAGATATTCAAAGACATGTAGTAATGTTATTAGGTTTTGCTTCAAAATTAAAGGTTATGTGTTAAACCATGCTAAAATCTGTTGGTCCCGATACGATTTCGGTGTGTTGGAGGGGGAGGGGGAGAAGGAGTACACTTGATGTAAATTTTTTCGAATTGAGATCACAGAGTTAGTCTCTAGCACTACAAAAATTATTGTTTTTACCGGAATTGCCGAAGGAATAAAAACACGGGTCCTTACCGACGGAATGAGAAACGCTCAAATTATCGACGGAATAAATCCATCGGTTACTTACCGACGGAATTTTCCGTCGTTAAATCTTGAATTTCCATATATTTTTTTTATTCTTTTATTGCCGACGGAAAATTCCGTCGGCAATGTTAAATTTTAATTTATGCTTTATTTTAATTTTAAATATAAATTTACCGACGGAAAAATCCTTCGGTAATAAGTAATAATTTTACCGATGGAAAATTTCGTCAGTAATTCCGTCGGTGTGACCTAAATTGATATACTGGCAGAAGCCCGCAAAACCAGCACATACGCTGATTGCAGAATTAAGCGCCGTCGCCCGTTGCCCGTCGCTTCTTGCCGTGAACAGCCGCCACGCCTCCGACGCCCCCCACGCCGTTGCCGCCGCCCCCCCCACGCCGTCAACGCCCGTCGTCGCCGTCCCGCTTCTCATCTCGTAAGTTTTCTCGCCGTCCCGCTCTTGTACTTGTTTTGTTACTCTTCTTTACTTAGTAAGAATTACCTGTTAATTATCTAGCTAGGATTTGGATTTTCTGCTTTGAGAACTTGCTATTGTTAAGCTTGCAAAAATATCATTTTCTTGCTATGTGAAATTGCCTTGTGACAAATACTATTTCGTACTCTGTTCTTGTTTGAGTTTGAAGGTGACCTGTGAATCCTTGTATATGTTGTGCATTCTGTTTGTTTGAAGTGTTTTAGATTTCCTGTTGTTTGTTTTCTATAATATGAAACAGTTTTTTTAGCTGAGTTGCAATTCTATCCAATCCAATTGCAGAGGTCTTTTTCCAATGACCGGCGACATTCTCCCGTTTGTATATTCCGTCGGTAGATTTTATCGACGAAGTCCGATCCGACGCCACAATTCCGTCGGTAAAATGTATACCGACGGATAATAACGGGTCGGTAAACAACGAAATTCTGTTGTGTGGGCGATAATGTACATGAATCGCGAATATAATACCCGAATCCCCAAATCACAAAGTGAGACGGACCGAGGGTTATTCGGTCGATACATGCGGAATAGTGTGAGCCCATAACTTAGCGAGAAAACATTTTTAATAAAAAATTATTATCTGAGTATTGCAGGTTAATGCTCCGCCTGATTGATTTCATTAAAACTTATGCTTTTCTGAAATCAGTTTTATATTGTAATTGATAGTTATAGATAATATGCATAATGTAAAAACACAAGAATTTGTAGTGGTTCGAAGATACAAACTCCTACGTCCACTTTTTACCTCTGTAGATATTCACCATCTTCCTTGAAGACTGTCAATGTGTAGATCTTACAATCAAACAAACTATCAAGCAGATCTTGAAATGCCGATGCAGAATTTTATATCAAAAATTATATAAACGTGAAACCAAAAATTAATACTTGATTCTTATATTATGTGAAATAATTTAAGATTTAAATAGAAAAAATAATAAATATTTTAACATACGTTGAATAGAAAATAAATAAAAAATTTTGAGCTGAAAAAAAAAACTAAACACATATATATAGTATATATATATATATATATATAGCATAAACACAATTCTTTCCCTAATGACACGTAGCATATATATATTTATTCTTAAAACGTCCACAGACTTGTACGCGGGCAGTCGATCGTAGTCTCGTGGATCACACCAGCTCGGCTGCTCCTCATCTTTTCTTCGTCACCGCCGTATCTAACTCGAAGTATTGCGCTTGATTTGCTGCTGTATTTGAACCATAAACCCTCAAAGGTGGAGGGAGGCTTCCGTTTTCATTTTTGCGTTCATTGTTTGTGGTATTTCAGGTTGTTTGTTTATTCCAACGCATAAACACACACGCAATAAACAGCTATTATGGCAACCAGCCCAAATTCCCTCATCTTCCTAATCTCTATCCCACTTTCCCCTCTAGTCTCTACCCATGAACCAAAAGTCTGAAAAGTGGCATTTTTGTTCGTAAATGAAAAAAAAACATGTAGTAATTGTGATTCAAGATTTAAATTATATATTAAGGGGTGAAGAGTAGGAGCAGAAGAGAAGCTGAAAATGAAGCATTTAATTATGGCAACAATCTTTGCGACATTGTATAGCACTTATTTTGGCATAATAGAGCAGTGGACAACTCCACAACACACAAATCTAAACCTTTCAGTTCAAGGCTTGTAATCTTTGTGAATTTGCATCTTGAACTATCTAAGGTAAACTTCACCCAAAACCTCACTCGATTCTCGCACAACAAGAAACACTTACTACACCGAATCTTAACTAAGCAATCTATGCATCAAACAAGGTGTGTATAACTCAGACATAGTAGGAGAAAAAACAATCTCATGGATTTAAAGAGAATGGAATGAAAACTTACGGGGATGAGAAGCGATCGGGGAGGCGACGGGCGACGGTGTGGCGGCGGGCAACGCGAGAGAGACACGAGAGGATTGTGTTTTCAGTTTTGTGGTGGTTCAATGGGCTTACGCCCGTAAAATCAATTTAGGTCACGCCGATGGACTTACCGACGGAATTTTCCGTCGGTAAATATATTATTTATTACCAATGAATTTTTCCGTCGATAAATTTCTGTTTTAATTTTTAAAAAAAGTTAAAAAAAAGAAACATTGCCGACGGAATTTTCCGTCGGCAATAGAAGAATAAAAAAATTATATGGAAATTCATGATTGACCGACGGAAATTTCCGTCGGTGATTTACCGACGTAACATATCCGTCGGTATTCCGTCGGTAAATTGAACGTTTGTATTTTCGTCGGTAAGCCCGATCCGTGTTTTTCATCCGTCGGCAATTCCTTCGGTAAAAACCATATTTTTGTAGTGCTTTCAATTGAAATTTGAGCTGGCTCAAATTATTAAAAAAGAAATTGGGCTGGCAGCGGTCCGTCCCCACCTGCAAACGACCGATGCCAAACCAACTCATAACTAATTGATTTTTTTCTTATACTCTCTTTGTCCCAAATTAATATACTAATTAATTTTTTTTACCTTTTAAATATTTTGTACTAACTTTAATAGGCATAATAGAGAATAAGACTATTTTATTCCATTTTTCTATTAGAAAATATAATTAAAACATAACATTTTAGTAATTTACTTCAATTTGATCAAATTCCAATACCAAAGCTTATGGAAAAAAATAAAATTTTTTTATCTATTAAAGTTTTTCTTAATATGTGTGAAAAAGGAAATAGACATATCAATTCAGGATGGAGGGAGTAATATTATTTTTCCCTTTCGAGCCTATTAATATTGTGCATGCATCTTGATCATGTATTATTTTTTTGGATTTTCCCATCCAACTTGTCTTATTTTTTTATTTTGATGAATTATTACAAATATTTTATATGAAGGATCCACAACCTTTACACGCAACTAACATTCAATGAAGAAGGGAGTGCTAAATTAAAGATATTATCAATTTGCCAAGACTTGAAATTCATGTTAAATTTACAAATTGAGTATAGCTAGTGATTTATTTCATGAGTAACCCTTTAATAATTTATACTAATATAAATTGACAATTCAATGTTGAATTGTTCGATTTTGGTGAGGCGATAATAAATTTATTTCTTAGAAATACCTAATTCAAACTTGTCAATTGACGATTTCTCTGGAACTTTGCCGATTGACATCCCTACAGATTGTATAGAGAATTTGTCTATTTTATCTTTACTCATTTTTTTGATTAAAAATTGAAAAATGTATGTGTGATAAATATTCCCTCCGTACCACAAATAATTCCCTCTTTCTTTTTCGGAATGTCCCACAAATAATGTCACATTTCCTTAAAAAAAAAATTTACACAACCAACTACTCATTTTTAAGGGTACAACTTTCTTTACTCACAACCTACCACTCTCTTTAAATTCCCGTGATAAGGGATATTATTTATGGACGAAGGGAGTATAACTTAAGACTTAAAATGCAATAAATAAAACTTGAATATATTAAATTTTGACCTACTGATACATTTAATTTAAAATAAGTGAGCCAAACCACTGATTATTTTTCCAAGAAAGCAAGTAACCTGGAAATCTTTAAGTTTTTGGCTGTCTTAGTTTCACAACAAATGTCTAAAGTTTCATGTAATGAATGTCTTCAAGGCCGAAATACAATACAATACAATGCACATACTTAGTGAGTGAGTAGGAGTAGTTCACTTGCCTTTTCTTGTAATGTATTCCAAGCTTCAACAACATGCCTCTCTTCAGTCAATGGCGCCCCCACAGCAAACCGCAGTATATACTTCTCCGAAAGAACCTAAATCATTTTTTACCCGAAAAATAAGATTTATCTCTTTATTTGGAGGTGAATCATCCTATCTATCTAAATCTAATTTAAGCATACCGTGTGAGAGATGAAGAGTTTCCCAGTTGAGTTCACAGCCTCCAGTAGCTCACGGTTCAGTTGGTTAGCATGCTCTGCGTTGTCCCGTGCAGGCAACAGACGGAAGCAAACTAAAGAAAACGTCCGAGGGGCAGCAACCTGAAACATTGCGCAGTTTGAATGTATATGAAGATGTTCTGCAAATCAATTATCATTTCCTATCACTGACAACACTTAAGATTGCCTTTCTACCCCTCATTTGATGCATAGTTAGCTTCTTAGACCAGTTCCCCAGCAGAAAAAAAAAAAAAAAAAAAAAAGAAATCAATGGTTGAAGTTGATGAGTTTGATACGTTGCATGTACAGCTGATCATCTTTTCATACTGAAAAGGAACAGGAATAGAGCCTCAGAAATATCTGATACATATATTTGTCGTATTTCACAATCATGATATGAATCCAATGTGCTGGTATCAAGTAAATGAATGTTATGTACTCAGTTAAGCATTATTTGATAATGTATAGTTACCTCAAATCTTCGATCGAGTCTAACAAGTTCTTCAAACTTCGTAGCCAGTTCAACATGGTTTCTTATGTAAGCCTGCAAGTTTTCCACCCCATAAAGTCTCAATACCATCCATAGTTTCAGAGATCTGCATACAAACGGCAGTTTAGAATTAGTTCATGTAATAACATGGAATGACTACTCTCATTTCAGCTCATACGTGCAACGTCAGTGATACCCTACGGCAACACATGCTTGGAACAATGAAAATGAATGGAACAATTAATAGCTCATGTATGTGATAGGATCATTCGTAGTTCAGAACATTGTTAATTCCTACTTTTAATCTATCATGTCTGAAAATATACAATTCCAACGAGAAATCTGGCTGAGAATATATTAGTATGAAGCTAGTTTGAAGATTGGTAGTGGTTTCGAGCAAAGACACACCTGAACCTGCGCCCTAAAGGTATTTGCCAATCTTTATAATCCACAACCTTGTTTTCTTGAGAAGCCTGAACAGTCAATCATATATGTAAATTTAACTTTTACTGCAAAACAAGGTAAATAAAGCACATTTACACGTTTTACTTCATATGGCAAGTTACTCTCCAATACCACAAGTTTTAATTAAAAATTGGGCTAATCGACAATAGAGTTTTTCACGTTTTCTGAGAAAAGCAAATGTGCTGATTCTAGGATGGCAGCAGTTTCAGTAACTGTACGATGTAGGAGTCTTGAGAAAATCCAATATCATATTGATGGAAGCAGATTTAACATGTGGGAATTGCATTTTTCAAGGACTTTACCTCTTACAACACAAGCTAAACACAAACACACATATTAGGGTGCGGGTGTGCACAGGCCCACTGCAGGCGCTTCTGTGCCAACATTTTAACTTCTAGAAATCAATAGATATTACAAAGTACTAAATACAGGCGAAGTATAAAAGAAGACTAATCGAGGGAACTACACTCACTTTGTTTTTGAGGAACTCAGGATTCGTTGACAATGATTGGATTAGTGCACTTCTGTCCTGGTTGACAATGACATACACTGCTCTGGTCAGAATAAAATGAAACAATAGCATAGGAAACCCAATATAAGGTTTTGAAAACCATAATAAAGCCTTGGCGTATTTTCATGCAGCACTGCGAGGCGTATTATTGTTTATACTTCTTTACAGTACTGCAATAGAAATCTTAAGGAATTAGAATAACTGGACCTATCATAAAGCTCAAGAACATACCTTTACCCAAAGAGCCGAACAATCAAAGTTTGTTAAGAACCATTTATGTGCATTCATGTTAAATGAGTTGGCTTCTTCGACGCCGTTAATACAGTGGCGAAATTCGGGGCAGATGCAAGCACTTCCAGCATAAGCAGCATCAACATGAAACCATAGCCCATTACTCTGTTCACATGCGTGTATCAAAAGAGCTTTATAACGTCGGAAAAATTAGACTTCAAACATAATTAAGGATAGTCATTGATGAACACATAGTTCTAAAAAAGAAACAGGAATGTGACTAACAACAAAATGACAGTACCATAAGGTAACACAATCATGTTGTGAATAGCCTAGAGGACTATACATGGGATCAACCCAAATGCATGCTAAAGTAAAAAATTTGCACAAGTACTTCTAGAAGCTCACGTTTGAGATTTTACCCAGTTCTGGCAGAGGATCCACAGCCGTTGACGATGTAGTGCCAACCTACATGCATAGCAGCAAGTTCAACTGACAGTGCTACACTTTTAATCATCTAGCAAACTACGTAATAATAAAAAATGATCAATTTCATGTCAAATTGAGAAGCAACTAGTTAAACATCACGCATAAACTCTACACGTCCAGTATAAAAAAATCAGCTTATTCCAAAAATTTATTTTAAGTTATACCCAGTTTTCAATTATGATAAACATTGCATTCTTTACATTAATAAAACTTTGTAGAACTCATGATCATGGCCTTGGAATGTGTAATAAGTAGCAAATACTTCAAATTCCTTCGAAGAATTTAATTTTAGAATGAGAAAATTCATACTGGATAATGCAGGAAAGTGAAAGGTATTGATATAGGATCCACATATAAACAAAATCCATAAAAATGCATGACATCACAAAGAAAAAGTATCGAGAATATAGGCGAGCCAACTAATAGAATAGAAAAGGTGTAGCTTTTATCTAAATAAAGAAGAAAGAACATATGAAAACAATATGCATTAGTTAAATCAAATTAGAATTACAAAAGAACTGAGATTTTTTTATATTCCTAGTTTCCTTACAGTAGCGCACAAGAAGAAGGGAATTAAACCAGATGCTATGTCCTGAGAGATTGCTTCACTGAGAGATTCAGGAGCAAGGGCGTAATCAGTTGAAGAATCTGTTTTCAGAAGGCGGAAGTTTTCTGGGTAAATTCCTGCTATCTGCCAAAAGGAGCCAAAGTAACGACCAAATTACAAACAAGTCGGGAATTATGAAAATGTGATCCGGAATGAAAATGGTCTTGAAATAGGTAGCATCTTTATTTTCCACATACTCGAGATTTTACCAACCAGTTTCTGCAACTTCTAGCACCATAGAAAGATGGGTGTGAAGCAAATACGTGAATCACAGATCAAGTGATTCAATAACATATTTACATAGTCTGAAGGACCTGAATATCAAATTCAAACATACTCTTAAGACATTGTTGTTTGTGCATAGACACTAAAACCTACCTTGCATGCTTTTTGTAGCGCAGAATGAGTTTGGTCTGAACTATAAGCCACGAGCTTCCCAATGGCATCTTTTCCAACCCTTCTCAGTACTTGGTCTCGAGCAGCCAAAACCGTAACCAACACTGCTTCACTTGCAGTTCCCTGTATTACTCCGCCACCTTTTCCTGAAACTCAAAAAACAACTTTGCACATAAAGTAATTGGATTGAAATATGATAAAAAATAATAAAGTTATTTTATTTCTGGTACCAGCATTCTTGCACAGAACAAACTGCAGTGAATACCTGTTGAAAGGAATTGATCAGGTAGCTTAAGTGCCTTAGCAAGCCAATCCAGAACTATCATTTCAAGCTCTGTTGCAGCAGGAGATGTTATCCAACTAAACCCCACCATGTTTATGCCAGCACTAAGCATTTCTCCCAGAAAGCCAGCAACACTGCTATTGCTAGGAAAATATGCAAAGTATTCTGGGCTTTGCCAATGCGTTACTCCTGGTAATATTTTTGACTGAACATCTGCAAAGAAAAGTTACATTTTTAATCTCCAACACTAAATTAATGAGAATGAGATAATGAATCTCAAATAGCAACTGCTGCTTTTCGAGTAGGAACAGTAAATTAGCGAGGACGAGAGAAGAAATTAGTCAGTTTATATTTTTCAAGAGTTTTACCATCCAAAACATCTTGCAGAGATTCAGGGCGAACCGGAGCAGAATCTGGCAGAAGCTCACGCAGATAACCAGGCTGCATACAGAGAATTAACAAACTCTATCATCAGAATCTAAAGGAACAAAAACTAATCCAATCAGGTCGAACCTAATTCATCTATCTTCTTTGTAATAATCATTTTGCCACGGTTTTTGAGTTCAAGATACCTAAAAAAGGCGGCATATAATCATGAGAAAGAAGCCTCGATTGACTTCAGCGCGTACCTGGACTTGACTAAGAACGGGGAAACTTTCGATGTTCTTGTAATAATCAGCGATGAAGTCCACCATCTTGTGACCGTATTCCCTCAATTGATCAGCATCCATTGGCTTCAATTCATCCATTCTAGTAGGTGCGAATTTCATATTTCAGAACGCAATCATCCCGATTGAAGAAAATACAATAAAAATTGAAAAGATTGGTATCGCATAATCAAGAAGTTCATACATTGTTCAGAAGTAGTGGAAACCGCACGAGGAGGAATGGAGTGGAAGGTATTAGCTCTATCTTGACGACGGATGATGAAGAGTCAGCGTGTATGAACTCTCCGGAGGGTTGTAAGTGGTTCCGCTCCGAACCACGAAATCGATCAAATCAAACCCAACTGAACTGAACCGAAAAATATGGTTCAGTTTGACTTTGCGGTTTGATTCGATTTATTTTTTTAGGAACTGTTTACATTCGGTTCAGTTCGCGGTTTCAAAAATTTTTGAACAGTGCGAACCGAACCGAACCAATATCTTATTTTTTAATTTTTTAATTTAATATTTGTCCTTATTATATTAGAATGTTATTGGATTTAGATATTAGATTTAAGTTAATATTAATTCTAATCTATACAAAGAAAGAGAAATGAGTAACAACTCTATACTTATGAGTTTGGAACGAGTGACATTCTATAAATTATTATTCTTTGCATTATTTAGTATTTAAAAAATAAATAAAAAAATAAAAAGGTGAACCGTAAACCGACCGAACCAAACTATTTATAAGCGGTTCGGTTCGGTTCGGTTTCAATATTTAAAAATACATCGAACCGAACCGAACCGAACTATTTTTATGTGTTTGACTCGATTCCTAAAATGCATAAGAAACCGAACCGAACCAAACCGTTCCCCTTTCTCCCAATCCCACAATTTTATTTGCTTTGAAATTGACGGCGCTAAATAAGCAGTTAAAATAATTGCAAAAAATAGGCACTCAGCCAACAATATCATTCGCCAGATCCATAACGGTCCGATCAAAATTATTTCTATATTTAAGATTTTAATTACAATCTTATAAAATGAAAATTATAAGAATTAAAATAAAAATTCAATAAATCGAGCTACATATAAACGCATGAAGTCTAAATACATATTACTACCTCCATCCAACTATTATTGTTTTACTTTGCTATTACTGTTTTACTTTTCTAATCTTATTGTCTCGCTATTACTGTATTTTTTCTAAAATAACAAAAATATATTCTTAAACTTAAAATGAATTGGACCCTCCTTACCCACTATCACCCCACATTATTATACTTTCTCTCTCCAAATATCTTTCTCTCACATGATTTCGTTCCGCTCCGAACTCAGAAATTTATTATTTTTAACTTTTTAGAAATTTCAGATTATTTCTTCAATTAAACCATGAAAAAAACAAAAAAAATCGATTGTCTCAAATATGCATTGTAAAATTTTTGGATGAATTCTAATTTCTTCCACCAACCAATTCTCAAAATTGTCCATTTACTAATATAATTAAAACTCATAAAATACACAATTTAACAAAGTTTTTTAATCTTCATGCTAGAATCAAAGAGAACAGTAATAGTGAGAATCAGGGAGTAGCAAATACTACTAGTAGTATATATTTAGTAATAACCAATGCTAATTTTAATTAATATATAAAATTATATCTCTTTGGTTTGTTTGTGAAAGTATAGTAATATTTGATTATATTCGCAGAGGAAAAGATTATTACGAAATTTGATATAATTTTATTTTCATTAGTAGATAATAATATAATTAATATTATGGAGTGAAGTTTATTTAAATAAAATTTTAACATGTCAATGAAATGGTGCCATTTGTCATCACTTTATCCATTAATAAAGTCATGATTAAGTTTATTGACCGACTCTCTGCATGATGTTTTTTTTCTTTTTGAACTTTCTTAATATCTTAAATGAAGATGGTAGAGGAATTAACAGAAAAATAACTAAGAAAAGAAGAGGAAGATTAATACTCCCTCCGTCCCATTGGAAGCGTCTTGTTTCCAATGGGCACGGATGTTAAGAAAATGATAATGTGTGGTGTATATTGTTTGACTTTTGGATAGTTAAATCTTATCCACATATTCTTGCCTTTTTTAGAAACAAGACGCTTCCAATGGGACGCCCAAAATGGAAAACAAGACGCTTCCAATGGGACGGAGGGAGTATTAAATTTCATCAACAAGACATTGTAAACATTGACCCTGGGAACTTTGAAACTAAATATGTTCTTGATGTTTTAGAATGGGACCAATTCATATCATTATTTCATCCGGTAGTCCATCATCTAATCCTACTTCAATCTACAAGAATTAATTCAGATTATTTCTAACAAAGAAGACAATTATCAAATCTCATTCACAATCTTAATAATAACAATTATCTTCGAATGTAAAAAGACCAGTGAGCTTTATAACTTACTAGACCCTGCCAAGAAACTGAAACCAGTCAAAGGCCTGCATCCGGAAGACGTTACAACTAAAAAAATGCTCTTCTGCTCCACTTATTCTCTTCGAAACCTTGCAGGTAGAATCGTTTCTGGTCTACGCGGGTGTGCTCGAGTATAAGAGAGTGAAGAATAGCTCAACTTCCGGTATGGTCCGCGTCATTTGGATATACCTACTCCTGTTGGACTCTGTAAGAAGCTGTTGAGCCATATGAGCTATTCTTGGTACCAGTCTGGCAAGTGGCATCCCAGATATCAAATTGTTCTCTCCGCACTGGATGCTTAGATCTTCCAACACAACATCCACCACTGCTCTGACTGATATGTCGACAATATTCGCAAATTCAGCACTGTCAAACACAACCAACTAAACACATCAACATTACCTACTAAAGGAGATTAGGCTTCAAAACGATTGATTTTGCAAACGCAAGTATTGTGCTAGAATCGCCTCATAAAGCTATTAAAGTCATACATATGCAAACATAACATCAGGATATGAAGTTATAGATGTTAGGCAAAGAAATGAATCCGTCAGTGGTGCAGAGTATCCAGTGAAACTGAGACGAGTGGGAGAGAGTCAAGGGCAGCTTTGATAGTTTTAGGTTGCCCTAGAATAAGAACCGGAAAATAAAAGGTTTTGTCCCTCTACAGGTAGGTTATGTTTGTAAATAATAGAACATCAAAGGGTAAAGTAGTAAATTAATAGAAAGCTCAAGTACGATTGCATGTCCATTGCGCTGTGTAAAACTAACTCGAGCTTGACTTGACAAACTAGATGTCAAGTTCGAGACTTTTACGAGTCCATCTCAAGTAGTTTGCGAGCCGGCTCGACTCACGTACACTTCTAGTATGAGGCAATCAATGTTCGATCAAAACAGAACGAAGGTAACACTGTATGATGAAATAACAAAAGAAAACTCAGAAAAGAGTTCCTTCGGGAACCTTCTACCCAAGCGCAAAAGCCATTTTCTAGACCAAGCAACTATACTAAAGGCTCAACTATAACTCTCCTACTATGACTGATACCACTAGAATTCTAAAATAGCTAAGTAAGGCTGGACAAGGAAATCAATGCATCAATCAGTATTCATATATACTAATAAAAAACAACATCAAAACAAATAAATAAAGATCCCAGAATCAAGTGCCCCAATCAACTTGTGAAAGGAAAGATAGTTATAGCACAAGGTACCAAAAGATTTCATTCAGATATCTTCTCTTCCGAATCAAAATCTAACATCTCACATGGAATCGTTTCTTAGTGATAGTATAATCGTAAAATTCAGATGCAAAAACATGTAATTAAGGGGAACATAGTTCAATAAGACATCATAAATGCTTAAGCTAAAACAGTAGCCTAAAATTATACCTTGATAAGACTGCACGTGTTTCACCCATAAGTAACTCAAATTTTGTAGCATGTGAGAGATCAGACCCACTGCTGTTGGATGGCCCGACAAACTTGTAAACATCACCATCTTCAGGCATCAGATAACCCACCCACTGACTGGGACTATGCCCTATCATTAAAGTATCCAATATCTGTACAATAGTATCATGAACTAAGGACATATTGAAGAAGTCCTTCAGGTGCTTTCTGCAAATGACAAGTAAAGAACCTAACATCATCAAATTATATAGATTGCACTTTCCCGGAAGGCAACAACATTTGTCCGCACCATGCATCCAAGAAACAATAATTATCATTCACACATTAAAGGAGTATTGAAATGTAATCTTCGTATATTTCATCTTTATGATATTTGGATAGGATTATATAAGGACAGTAGCTTGAATTCAGTCCAATGTTAAAGGACTCAGTCATGGATCTTAGACATGGGCACTATGCCCAATTGCGAAATTTGGTTTTAAGTCCAACTATCAATATGCTAACTATTTCCTATGCCAGGATCAAGATTTCAATGGATAAAGATCATTCTAAACAATCTAAGAATGAAATTGTATGTACACTCCTATCATAATCCACTACAACATGACAGGGAAAAGCACATGAAGTATAGTACCTTACCAAGAAAAGTTGAACGAAGGGCTATTGTGTCTATCCTATGTTCCTTAAGGAAGACGGGCTATTCTAACTAAGGATGTGAACAGTATCAATTTTCATGGATTTATATCCAAGATGGGAATGGATGATATGTATTCCTCAGCTTGAGAGGGAGTGTAGAAATAAACAAAACTACTCCCTCGGTCCCATAGAAAGTGTCCCTTTTCTTTTTGGCACGTTTATTAAGGAGAGTTGTTAGTTGTGTAAAATTGTGGGTCCCACAAATAAAGTGTTGTCAAAATAGAAAAGATGACACTTTCTATGGGACGGAGGGAGTAATACTTAAATTGGTATCCTTAAAAAAAAAGGAAACCTGAAAATTCTTAATTAAGAAAATGTTCATTTAATCAAAAGATTCTGATAGTTTAACCCACACATATGTCAAGTTAAGGAAGCCCATTTGACAACAGATTGGCTTCAAAGTGAAGAAAATTCTCAAATAGGAAGTTCAGCCTCTTGCAAGCTATCATTAACTGGGATAGCAACTGAATATTAAATTTATCTTAGAGAAACATATGACAGAGAATATAGTGGCTAGAAGTAGAGTCATGCACATAATGAACCAGAAAAAATCTAAAATTAAGGTAAATTTAAGACGAAAGACAAGTACACATTCACTAGTGTCATATATATGCATAAAAAGACATACCCTTTGAGTACTTCTGATGTCACAGCCTCTGTATTAGATATCAAGGAAACCAGGCCATAATTAGAAAGATAATCAGCACAAGCCAAAAACTGTTGCTCATCATTCTTATCAATCATTTCAGCTTCATCCTGTATCACAAAGAAGAGCCATTCTTTAGTATACATAAATAGATTAAGGTTTCTGTATGCAAGCAAGTATGAAGACCACATATATAGTTCCCTATATACTGAGATTATAGAACAGATTACAATATCTAGATAAATATGACACTCTTAAACATTTCCACTCAAGGTGAAAGATATACATCAATCTGTTAGTGAAAAAGAGTTCAAACCACGGAATATCGTTAGAGTTAGAGAAATGGAAATAGCCAATAAAGATTATGATTGGAATCTCTAGGAAGAAACAATAAAGAAAGCCATATCGAAAGCAAATAAAAATACTCAATTCAGTAAACTAACGGAAAAGAAAATACAAGAACAAACGTTCTTGTCCCAAATGATAAAACAAGCCAATAACCAAGACAACCCAAACCTAACTTTGGTCAATTTTTTTCAAGTACTTTAAAAACATTTTTTAAATGAAAAAGGACAGGTTACTATCTTTGAAGGAAACAAGGAACAAATCACAAATTTTGGCAGAGTCCAAATAGACCAGGAAAAAAGAGAACTAGCATGAGTATTAAAAAAGACACTACCATCCAATAGCAAAGTGATATGTTCAATTTAAATCATTTATAACTATATGTTGTATCTTCTATTGAACATCATTCAAGTACTTCACAATTCCACTGTCTATGTTACAACTTACAAAGCATCAACTTTCATATTCAGAGAAACTGCTCCGATTGTTTAGTCCGCTTAATCTTACACATTCTCCTTTAAATAAAAATAAAATAAAAATCTTGAAATAGAATAGATACACAAAAAGCATAATTGATTTCCTCGTCTCTCCTAAACTTCTTTCAGCCTTCGGCCCAAGCTGTATGAGAGTCTGATCAATCAGAGGCTAAATCCCAAAATGATTTTCGTAGAAGATCATGAAGATCTCCATAACAGATGTAACTACACTTTCAGCAGTTAAAACAGAGTCCTTATTGCAAAAGCGCATTGTGAACCATATGCAGATGTTTAAATTCATGACTTAACTTTGGGGGTTCAGCTATTGTGTATCTTATAATTTCTATATCCACTTCTATATCATCCAACAAATTCAGAACAAACAATTTCTATTCGGACTTTACATTACTCTTTGAAGAAAGTGCAGCAGATCTGAACCACGTTGAGCAATGAGCATCAGAATCAGTGACTGGTGCTAGAGCGTTGCTTTAAAGCAACTTTTGGTGACAAGTGGAATCTTCTCATGGTTTTGCACTAACAATGACCATGATCCTTCCTAAGGTATGGTTAGTTGTCGATATAAAGTTACTTGCTCAACGCCAACATTTGAATGTGGGGCATCCCATGTCTACTTATACAATGATACAATCAGAAATCCTGCTCCTAAATTATACTCCTAAAGTATTGACCTAGCAGGATACTACCTTAAGGTTTGTGAATACCAATACACTTGAGAAAGTTATGATTTGTTTGCCCTAGTATGGGACCCATGGAACAATGGTTCAGGTTGCTTCGAACATCAAATAATGTAAAACACAGAGGTATAGTCTAGGCCAACTATAAAAACAATTATTGAATATTCTTTGGCACAAAAGGATTAGGTTAACATTGATGAATCATTTTCAGAAACACGTGTCACAATTTTTTTTTTTTAATTCAAATAGGCCAGATTTATAATACTCAAATAAAACATAAGTAACCTCAATTTTATTTTTTTTACTATGGATAGCATCATTCTTACAAGCAGATGAGAACTCCCAAGACCTCGTGCTGTGTCAATATACAGATGTCTCCCTAAGATGTTGACTTGAACCCTGATATAGAGGCTCAGCATAGTCATGGCCCAAAGAGATGATACCATTTTGGTGAAACCTGTAAGACATCCCAGAGAATAGAAATAGAAAATATTAAAGCACTAAATAAAGTATTCTGGAAAGAGAAATGCAGTGTAAATGGGGGAAGTAATAGATCCGTACTCAATATTTTAAGTCGGTCCCATAATTCAAGCTTCTCTGTCATAGTTAGAGCATTTGCTTGGTCCTTTCCTTGAATTAATCTCTCTGTCAAAGGTGTGAGGTCCAAGTTCTCGGCTAAATGATTATCTAAGAAATGCATAACATGAGGAAGCGTTGCCGAATCAGCTATTCTCTGGACACTCTCAAAATGTGCTTGAATTCTGTCCATCAGAAAAGAAATAATCGAACTAGTTGAGAATTCGGGTGGATTAATAGCAATAATAAAAGATAATCACGATGGGAAGCTGATCCTAACTGGGCTTTAATGAGTTCCTCATTTTCCCTCTCATCAGCTAGCAATCTTTCGAGCTCATTAAGACTACATCTCCGAGCATCATAGAGCCGGTACAGTACGTACCCGCCCCCAAAAACTCCAAGTGCAACATACACTTTTCTCTTATGCCTTCTCCAGAATTCCCTATCGTCACGCCATAGACATGAAAATCAAACAACAAAAGCTTACGCTAAGAAATATTGAACAATAACCTCTTGAGCACAAATGCACCATTTCCCACCCAAATAAAAGGAAAACCCAGAAAATAATCAAACAGTTGGAACCCATTACCCATTAGCAATAATTAATTCAATCGAAATCCTGCAATAGCTACTCACATACCTGGAAAGTTCTATCAGAAATTCTACACATAAAGAAACCGTAAAAAGGGGAAAAATTGACGAACCACATTCAAACTCGTTTTATCCCTTTCTGCTTGCCTGCTATCCACCAGCCCAACAAATGGCCGGTGTCTCCTCTTTTACGAAATCGCGCGAACAAGCCAAATGGCCAACTCAAGATTCCGACTTGCTCTTCGCAGAATCTCCGAGTTTTTTTACTGTTCTTTTATCTTTCTATTTTATGTTTCTAATCAGAGCTGGAATCTTGGGTTTTGCCTTCCAAATTTATACTCGGTTCTCACGTTGGAATCTGTGAAGGAGAGAGAAAATGTAAGCGGCTATAGTAATTGGAGAATAAATTAGTCAATCAATTAACTCTAATAATGGATGTCAATTATTTCACTTTTTTTTAATAAATAAATAAAAAATAAAAACGACTACCTACTAATAAAAGCTAGATAAAAGAATCGAAGTTTGGTGAAGAGCCTTATAATAAAAGATCGTATTAATTCTTATCAAAGAATACGCAACACGATTTCCTTCCTAAAAACAAGGTTTCATCACATATATAATAGAACCTCCATAATTTAATACTCTGTAAATTAATAATCTCTCTAAGATAATATTTTTTTCCGAACCCGACTTGGACCAGTGTAAAAAAATCTTCAAATTCGATAAGATAATAAAATAATAATTTTCAAAAAATTCCTATGTAAATATATGGTCCCATCAATATCATAAATTAATAATTATTTAAAATTATCAACAACACTAAGACAATATTGTGAAATATGATTCTAGTGTTATTAAAACTGAAATCTAATTGAATCATATTTCTAACTTTTCTAATTGCATAAAAAAATTCCAATCTTGTTTTCTCGAACTGCATGATAAAAATTGTGAAGAGTTGTTAAGTGATTCATTGCACGAAATTGTTTCAAAATAAATTATACTAGTGTTATTTTTTAGTGTTTATTGTTCATGAATGTTAACTATATTATTATTCTTTTTTTAAAATGAATAAATTCCTTATTTCTTAACAAATTAATATAATCTATTTTTTTAGATAGTAAATAGTAAAATGACATTAAATATGATGATAGATAAAATTTATAACTCATTATATTCATCCAATTATAATTCGATCTTGTTAAAGTTCGAAAATTCTCTCTAAATTAATAAATATTAATTTATAGATAAATTAATATATCTCTAAAATAATAAAATCTCACGATTTCGATAATATTAATTTAGATAAGTTTAACTGTACAATAAAGAGGACAAACTACGGATTTTCTAAGGCACAGCACTCTAAATCAGCCAAAGCAGCATGTACAACAGTCGAATCATTCTAACAAATTAGCTGTATGCTAGCAAATTAGCAATTACTCTACTTTTGCCAGTTTTATTTCAATTCCAACAATGAATCAAGCAAAGCAGAAAAATATACAGTAAACATCCAGAAAGTTTTCAATGCACTAAATGCACTGCAATCAATTTTTCGAATTCCAGATTACGAGAGTCGGCGAGCGAGGAGGCTCGACGTGACCCCTCGATTCTGCTTCACTCACCTGCGTGGATGGCTGCGAAGGAGGGAGGCGGCGGTACGGTGGTGGAGGGGCGGCGTGAATTAGGGATTGACGCTGAATTGAATCGGAACGGTTGGGGAGGGTTATTTAAATTTGAAGAATTTACTAATGACTATCTCATTTTTTTCAATCGGCTTCACACGGTATTGTGATCATGTCGTGTGGTTTTGTGTGGTTTTGTTTAGGTTGATGTCTAGTGTATTAGTAGATTGACGCTACGCTTATATGTCTTGTTCGTGTAAAATTAGGGTGAGAAAAATTGGCACGATAACTAGAATTCTGGAAATGTCAAAATATAAACCTGAACCAGAAGTACAGGAATCTGGTATTTACAATTTTCCGTAATTCAAAAGATTAGGAAACCATAAAATAAGTAATACAAAGAATAAACAATTATATTGGACTAACAGATCTACCTCACCTATGGAAATAACATTATTTAAATAGAAAATTAAGTAACATTTGACATAGCGATGAACTTGCATAAGTCATAAACTATTGAAAGTCATAGCCTCATAGTCATAGGTTGTAGTGAGATCACAAAAATGCTTGTATTTACAAGTTTTTGTAGAATGTACATGTTATCGATGTTGTGTCGTAAACCCTATTAAGGAAAGCATTAAGTCATACTTACGAGCGTCAATCAAATAGACAAGGACCACCTCGCTGTATAAAGAGCAGTCAAACTTCTAGCATAACATCTACAACATGCCTTGTATGCTAAATTACAGGTCGTAAATAGAAGGCTAACCTTTGACATAGCAATAACTATACAATTTGGTACCAAACCTATACCACAAAATCAATGGTCAATATCTTAAACCCCTAAGTTCTACTTATCTACTTTTGCAGTTGGATGCCTTACATAGATGATAAATGAAAACCATTACCACTACGCGGCTCATAGAGGAACAAAATCTAAGTAAAATGTTGAACACATACATGTAGTAAAGAATACTCAAATTTCAATCACAAATATAAACACACAATAGCCCTCCAAAATCCACTCTAAAGAATAAATAGATAAGCAATCATATCATATATAAATTTCCTTTCTAATAGCTCCCATGCTAATTTTTATTTCATGGGTTAAAAACAAATCATATAAATCAATTGATAGAACTAAGATTAACACATAGTTGTATGTAGCCTAATCAATAGTCTCCGAACTTGAGAAACTTTGCAGAATTAGTCTTCGGAAAAATTCTTTAAAAAAATTCCTTCTAATATTTTATTTATTTTTCAAAATATCGTTCACTAAAACTGACAGAAAACTTAACGGAATGGTCAATTTGCCAAATTTCAATAGTTTGGAACTTAAAAACTAAAAATAAAAAATTAGAGACCAATGCAACCAAAGCTTCATAATTTGGTTACTGTTTAAGCCAATTTGCTTATTTTAACAATGTATAATAAAATCCAACACAATCTCATAAGATGAATATGAAAAACTATGACAAACAGATCATAAAGCTAACATCAAGATCCAACAATAACTTCTCCAAAAACCGAACAATACAACATATACAAATTGTCAATTTGACCAAACCAATCTCTTACAAAACAAGATTATCATGAAGATGCAAACAATGTGGTTAGAGAGATGTATGTGATACCATGAGAAATCAGCTAAAAAACTTCAAACATATTTGTCCAAGAATATATACATTGGGCATAGATATGTATTTTATGTTATGTAGCTTTTGAAGTTGAAAAAAGTTGTCTAAATTTTTAAATTGAAAGAAGACAATTTTGAGTTTTCTATATAAACAATATTACCAATTCTTATCTACTTAAAAGTTAAAGCTTTCCCAAATTACCGCGCGAAAAGAAACTTCGATTAGTTACTATCACAACCATTCATTAGCAATTTGGTAAATATTTGCTTAATATGCATTTGATTATTCATAATATCAGGTAATTGCTTTCCGGGTAAGCCCATGTTAATTGCGTGGTTAGTATTAATATTAAATTCATTATAACGTACAAATACATAAGGCATCAATTTAAATTCATACGTAGGGCATGATCACAGCACCGTGCATAGCACGGTCATAAGGAATCAGATTTTAGAATGCGCTGACAACAAACAAATATGATCTTATAATAGTTATAACGAATATGACATATTAACGAATGCGCTCATTTTTCCAACTGAATTGTCTCATATGTGATTCTTCATACTGTACTGATTTTATGCTTCTAATATTGGAAGATTCAGTTTTCGTATGACCATAGTATAGAAAGATTGCAATTTAATCTTCAATAATCTTTGGATTCTAATCAAGTTGGATACATTGTTATTGAAGACTGAAAGTGCAATGATAAGAAATTATACAAGTAAGACATTCTATGATTTTTAGATGAGATTTTATTTCATCTATATAAGAAAGGTAGCTTATAGAAAGCAACAAATTTTTCAGTAATTTTTAGGTGGCTTAGTCCCCGTTCGGTAGAGTTTATTTTAACTTATTCTAAATAACAAGTCATTTTACGCGCGTTTGGAAAACTTTTCGAAATAACTTATTCTAAATAATAAGTTATTTTTAACTTATTTTCATAAGTTAATATTTAACTTATGACAACTTATAAGTAATTTTTAAGGAGGTTCCATATCAAATTCCAGCAACTACATTTTTTTAATTTTATTTTTTTGCCTACATAAGTTATTATTATTATTATTATTATATGTATCCAAACACAATTAATTTATTAAAAATTTAAGTACTTATACATAAGTTCTTATGGAATAATTTTTTTTCCATAAACCCTTAATTAAGTTGTTTTCCTAAATGGAGCCTTGACTAGAAAAGCTCTCTCTCTATAATTGCAGACTCACAGTAGCCACCTTTCCTTCAAAAAATGGAAGGAAAACTTAAAATGAGCTGTATAGTGACTCATATCACAGAATGTCTCATTCTATTTCAATCTGTCATTTAAGCTACTAGCAAGATTTCAGCCAATAGCCATTAGCCACTACAAATTAGCAATTATTAAGCATATTTTCACAAAACGATCTCCATAAAAGCACAATCTTTCCAGAACTAGTAAAATTTTCATGTTGGTAATCCATATTTTTCATTTTATGTTGGGTTCTCAACATTTTAAATCTGTATCTTAATTTGGCAAAAGGGAAATATTTATAAAACAAAAATATTTATCATTATTCTTCTAAGGGAAATATTTATAAAATAAATTTCCTTGCCGCAACCATCTCAATCAGCATATTTCTCTATAGGAACCTAAGTGCAAATGCAAGAGAAGTCAAATAAAATCCTTATGACTGTACGTACCTGCGTGAAAATATAAAATATGGAGAATCGGGATGATCGAACTTCTCAATCACCACCAGATGTATGCCCATCCAATGCAGGGCCGGCCCTCATGTAGAGTGAGCAGGGGCGGTTGCCCAGGGCCCCAAATTTTCGGGACCCATTTTTTTTTTTTTTAATAATAAAGAAGTTTTTATTTTTAAGAAATATCATATTTATTCATTTTTTAGCAAAGAAAGGACCCAGTTAATATATTTAATCTAGCCTAGAATTCTATTAAAAAATATACTATATCTAGTCTAATATAGTAATATAGAATTTAAAATTATTAAATAGGTCATAAAAAAGTAAATGATACCTCAATTCTTTATTCTGTGTGTACGCTTTTGCTATTATTCATCTCTATTTCTATTTTATTCCCTAATTTTCTTATTTGCTAAACTGTTTTGAACACGACTATATCACAAAAAATGGAGGTGAAGCGACAACTACTGTTTTTTAAAGATATATATTAGAAGACGATGAAAATACAATAGAGAGGGGGCCCATTTTTTATCACTTGCCCCGGACCCTTTTTTTCTCAGGACCGACCCTGATCCAATGCAAAGATAATCCTCCATAGCATCAAGCAGTCTAGTCATTGTCGAGAAAAGAAGAACCTGCAACACCCATAGATGCCTGATGATCATGGAACAATAAAGTGCAACTTACAGCTCACACAATCCTAAATACAATTCGGTATATCTTAAGGAGGAGGAAAGAAACACACACTAGAAGCCAATGCATCAACAATCTGTAGTTGCTTTCTATAGAAACTGTTGTATGCTAGCGAAAGAGTTCTCGTCAAAATAGTCTCTTCCGAATGAGAAAATTCACGTTCTTCTGAGTCCATCCAACTAACTTATCGTTCTTAGAATAGGTGAAGTTACCCACTTCTGCATCGTTCTCTTCTTCATCGATATTGAGGTTGTAATAAAAATCCGCTACTTGTTTTGTAGGAGACACGTCGGTCTCCTTGTGAGAAAAGAATTCAAGGCATGAAGCATGGAGGTCTTCATAGATTTCTTTCATATAATCGAGGTTGCATTTGTGAAATCCACTATGGGTTTGTTGGGTGATGAGTTAATATAAGATTTGAAGATCCCCAAACCCCTAATTGAGTGATGAAACAACATAATGTAATAACTTTGTTGAGCTCTGCTTGTTAGGAGTTCAATAGACTAGATAGAGTTCAGTAGTTATTGTTAGACTCATTAGATTATTCTTCTCAGCACTTGCTTGACTCAGTATCTGAAGACTTAGTTCGATTCATCCGAACCTAATGAATGGGTGTTTTAAATCAGTATGAAGCATCGACCAACATGTTGAAGATCTCAGAGAATGTCAGTAGAGGACCACTCAGTAAAGTGTCCGAGGTATCAAATAAACTCAACTCAACATCAGTCCTGGAGTTTGAACAAGCCTCACCTACCAATCAACCTCGACCAATGAAGAGCTGCTAGCACTGTACTTGTATTGACATAAAGCTACGCTCAAGCTGAAAATGAGATAAAATCTACAATAACGTTCAAAATGGAAATGGTCGTTTTGCTTGTTGCTTTCGACACATGTCTAGGTCCCCTCAAACGGATCTATTCATGGGTCAAGACTATAAATAGAGATCGATCTTTAAGCGTTGAAGACATTTGGAACACAAAGCATTCAAATCATACAAGCTTTAGCACTCAAAGCATACAAAGCGAAGAACTCTCAAA
This sequence comes from Lavandula angustifolia, assembly GCA_028984105.1. Lineage (NCBI taxonomy): Eukaryota > Viridiplantae > Streptophyta > Magnoliopsida > Lamiales > Lamiaceae > Lavandula > Lavandula angustifolia. The sequence continues at coordinate 24,507,609 of CM054820.1, forward strand.
CCGTTAGAAATCTAATTTAGGTTTTCTCTCTAGAGCAACTAGGTTCCCATTCTCTATATTTCTAAGTCTTCATTGTTATATCTTAAGCTTAGATACCGAAGGAGTTCATCTTCGAACTGTTCTTATTATAAGAATTTCTTCACAGTTGAAGAAAATCTCAAACCTTGTGTTTGAACCCTTGTAAAGTCACTAAGACTATAACTAGTGATCTGTCCAGTGCGCGGATTGACTGAGACTTGCTCAGTATATATAATCTATTCAAGATCTCCTGGACAGTGGACATAAGATCTTGCGTATCTGAACCATTTCAAAATTGTGAGTCATTTTACTGTTTTATGTTTAACTATTCATCATGCAATAAATCGTTTCATAAAATCATGAGTCTGGATTTTCAATAAAACTGTCTAAAACACGCACAAGTATAAATTGAAACGGTTTTAAGTAACTAACATTTTTCAAAAGGGACGATTCAAATCGGGCCTACACTATTCCGCACAACTTCTTGTGTTGAATCGCCTGCCAAATGACTTCAATTAACGAGCAGTGTTTAGTAGCTTGAATCACTCTGCCCACGCAATCAGAAAGCTTACTTCGTGAACTGAATTATTCAGCAAGCAAACTCAGTATAAGACTTTCATGTTTGAGTTGAAACTTGGATTCAGGTGTATTCACTCCCTTTGCACCTGAAGACTCGTCTCTGGACCAAAAGGGTTCGAACCAAACCATGTCTCTGATGATCTCGTCTATCTCATCTGGAACGTCGACAATTGGTTCATAGTTGTGTGATGCCATTGTAAAGATTTATGCGAGAACGATGGTTAGCATTTGAAAATAGAGTTAATCAGACCAGTCTATTTTACCATAAATTCAAGTAGAAATGGTAATAGATGTCTTTTGCAGTTGAGATATGCAGGTTTGTTTGAGAGTGAAAATGGCGGAAATGGTTCAAGTGAAGAGATCAAGTTGCATTATAAATGATTTAAATATGATCCGTTTTTAGGATTAACGGTTGAGATTCAAGATCACTTTATTTTTTAAGGTTGAAATTTTATTTTGATAAACAATAATGATTATTGTGCTGCCTTAGTCAAAACCTATGCACAGACGTTTAATCAAGTAAGTATGATATGTATGCATTAAATATGGCACAGTCAGTAAATGGAATGTCGTGCTTTTAGTGAACGATTTTAATAATGACGCCCTTAGAAATTGAAGGCGGGAAAATGCAATATTATTGATTGTGTAATGCTGAGTCTACATACTCAAACCTGTTAGTTGGACATAGTAGTCAACTGATACCACTATATCGATCCTGAATGAGATTAGTAGTGCTGAAAGCATTCCCCCTTACTGAATGTTTTCCTTTTGAATTCTCTTACTGACTCAGGTCAGTAAGATCAGGAGACCAAATTCTAGTAATAATATTCTCTGAATCTGGTTTCAGCTAGTAGTTTGATCAGTATATAACCTTTTTATCTATTTGTTTGGATTTTCTCCATCCTTGTATCCTTCGTCTCGACAAGATCATGAATGAAATGATGAGTAATATCCACGCGCTTGCATGTGGTATGAAGTACTGGATTTCAAGTTATTGCAATAACATTGAGTACTGTCACAACAGATTAGTGCTGTCACAACAGATTGACACTTCATTCTAAGTGATATCATAATCTCTGAGCTATTGTCGAAGCCAAAGGATTTGGGTGCAGCAACTTCCGGCAACCACATATTCAATTTCAGTAGTAGACGTCGCTACTGAGTGTTGTTTCTTGGAGAACCAAGATATGAACTTACTACATAGGAACAGACAAGTACCTTAAGTTGACTTTTTATAAATCCTGCAACCTGCATAATCGACATCGGTATAACCAGTTAGTTTAATATTATAATCAGCTGGATACCATAAACCCATGTCAGGTGTTCCTTCCAGATATCGGAAAATCTTCTTCAATAAATCTATGTGACTCCACTTAGGATTCCCCTAAAATCTCACACATACACTCAGAACATAAGTTATGTCAGGTCTACTAGCAATTCAATATAATAAAGAACCAATAATAGTGCGATATTTAATATTATCTATTGATACTCCCTCTCTATCAAGATCGATTTTTAGGTTTGTGTTCATCGAGATCTTGACTGGTTTGCTGGATTCACATCCGAATTTCTTGATGTGATATCGAGTATGTTTGGCTTGATTGATGAAGATTCCTTTCTCAGATTGTTTGACTTGAAGACCAAGGAAGTAATTCATCTCGCCCATAATTGACATCTCGAACTTATCCTTCATCTTCTCTAATTGTTGACACATTGTGATATTCCTAGATTCGAGAAAGATATCATCCACGTAGACTTGCAAAAGAAGGATATATTCTCCCATCCTGATACTGAATAGACTACGGTCTACTGTGCCTTTCTAAAAACCCATCTAAAGGAGAAACTCAAATAGTGTATCGTACCAAGTCTTGGATGCTTGTTATAATCCATATAGTGCCTTCCGGAGTATATATACTTGATTTTCCTACTGGACACATTTGACATTCATCTTATATACCTTGAAGCGTTAATGTGGTGCGTATGCTAGGAATAGACGTAAAACTTACGGTCCCGCAACTGGTGCGAATGTTTCTTTAGAGTCGATCCTTTCAGCTTTATAATTTCCCTTGGCAATTAGTCTAGCCTTATTAATGACAATGTGTTGGGTGATGATTCCATCCTCAGCACTGTTTCACTCAGTGGGAAATGATTCGGTCTTAGACACTGATCTTAAGCTCAGTAGCCTTGTGCTCTGTACTTGTCTGAAGATTTGAAGATCCCAAAACCCTATCTGAATGATGAACCATTCCCTTGTATCTGTTTTGTCTCTGAGGTTTCAGACTCAGTAGACACTCTGCTCTGGTCAAGGCGCTCAGTAGCTTATCTGCCTCAGCACCAATGCAGAAGACTCAGTGATATTGGACTTTGCGGGAGCAAGATATGCGAGAGAGTCGGTTGAGCCGAACTCGGCAGGAGTAGTTCATCGAACTCGTAGCTGATCTTCGATAGACTTATTTCGGCAGTCCTATCTACCGAATACAAGGTCGACTCGATAACGGCGGATAGTCTTCGGGATCGTCGGAATCCTTTGAAAGACAATCAGGCATTGTCATGTACGAGGAAGAGAGAAGTCGGCTTCGATCCCGTCTCGAAGTCTCGTCTTTGTCTCAACCACTCCATCCACCTTGACGAATGACAAGTATACACGTGTCTTCTCACCTGCTAAAGCTGCAGTCAACCTTTTACCTAAAAAGGTGGGAAAGTACACTGTTACCTACACCAAAAGAGCCGTTTGCTACCAAAAAGAGAGAGAGAGAAGAAGATCGTCTCCAACGGATCTATTTCAATCTCTGCTCTATAAATAGAGGGATCATTCAAGATTTGAGAGACGCCTAGAACACAAGAGAGCGCAAAAAAGAGCGAATTCCAAAGAACAAAGTCTTAGCAAGAACTTGAAGAACAATCTCCGGTGAAAGACTACATTCTAGCTCATAGGGAATCAAGCTATACCGACATATAAAGCCTCTAGTATCCAAATCGACGTTACATGAACTCAAAGCTTACCTTCAGCTGTTCGTCGATCTAGAAGCTACTCTCATATTCCCTATCCCTCTAACCCTAAGCTCAACCGTCCTTATCTATAGCTTAGACGAAGGAGTTCACATTTGAACCCAATCCTTATTGTATAAGGACTCCTTCACTGTTGGAGAAGTTTGTCAAACACTTTAAGTTTGATAGTGTTGTAAGCGAGACTTGGATCGCATAAAAACCAAGATGCGGCTTTGCCCAGTGTGCAAGCTGACTGAGACTAACTCAGGATAATAAATAGCCTCCTGATCATTCGGGACAGTGGACGTAGGATTTGAGCGATATCCGAACCACTTTAAAAATCCTGTGTCTCTTCTTCGCTTTCTTAAGCGTTGCATTGATTTTACTATTCATACTGAACATCATATTTAAAATCAATCAACTGTCTCAGCATACTGAACTTTTAATCTACTGAACTGAGACTTAAAACGTTTTCTCACAAACTGATTTGGGGCCTACACTATTCCGCGCACTGAACTCTTACTGTAGATACTGAATTCTGACCTAGTCAGTTAGCAGATCTCAGCTGAGTCAGTACTCTTAGCCTTTAACTCGATTCGAACGGTTGTGCGGTCCGCCGAACCGTTGGATCGGCGACACCATCCTGAATAGGACTGTTCGAGTTCGAAGTTGAGAAATCGAATCAGGTGTATTCACCCCCCCCCCCTCTACACCTGACCGTACACTCGGGACCAACACAATGATATTATTTTCATCTCGCTTGTTCTTGAAGACCAACTTTGTTCCTATGACATGTTGGTGCGAAGGTCTGTCAACAAACTCCAAAACTTCAATTCAGACAAACTGAATTAACTCCTCTTGCATGACAATGATCCAGTCAAAATCTTACAGTACGTCCTCAATTGTCTGAGGTTCTTTAGTATACAAGAAACATGAATATAAAGCATATTCTTCTGGACAAAATTTAGATCTTGTGCTTACAGTTGTTGAAGGATCTCAAATGATTAAGTCTGATGAGTGAACATCTAACCATGATCGCCTATTCCTTGTTTCTTCCTCTAGTATTACTTCTGTATACAAAACATGTTTGTTAGGTATTTCAGTAGTACAATTCTATGACAGAAATAATTTAGTAACAAGGTTTGGGTCTACTGAGTTTCAGGTTCAGGGACGTTCAGCAGGAACATTATTCATTCTATTGAGTCGTTATTCTCAATAGAGGTTTCAGTTACCACATGGGTTTCTTCATCGACCCGAGTTACCTGAAATTAATTATGTTCAGTAGAACCAATCAGACCAGCTACAATTGTTGGTTGTGATTGTGTGTATTGATCTTCTTCATCAAATAATCATCCTAATGACGAGGGATCTTCTCAACATTGTCATTTAGGTTTAGATCCTGTAGCTTTGTACTAATGTTTAAGATTCTTGTTGTTGGTCCAAAAATGAGTCTTCAAGTGTTGGTGGTGGTGGTGGGGGTGGGGGTTTGAATACACCAGAATCCAAGTTTCGACTCAAACGCGAAAGTCGGTATACTACTGAGTTTGCTAGCTGAAGATTCAATTCGCCAAGTTAACTTTCAGATCGTGTAGGCAGAGTGATTAAGTATACCGAACACTGTCTAATGACTTCAATCAATCTACAATAAATTCAGTAGATGAATAAGTGCGGAATGTGTAGGCCCAGTTTTCTGTCGTCTCTTGTTGAAAAACGTTATTACTGAAAACGGTTCACATTATGCTTGTGCGTTTATTCAGATTTATTGAAAATCTGACTTATGAATTTTAGCGTAGGTCTGAAAGCAAAGGAATGCTCAGACGACGCCTGCCTCATGGTTGATGAAGAGGGTAAGGTAAATTCTTAGATCTGCTTCTTCTTCACTGCTGGAATTTTGTTCTCTTGTAGGAGACGTTGACCTCCAAAATTCATTCGAAGATTAGATGGCTGACCATCAACAACTCGAGCTATTTTTCAAGAGACTGGTTGAAGAGAACCAAGAGTTGTATGCCAAGTTGAAGGAATTCAAAAATTCAGTAAAGGAACTTACTGACGCAAAAGAGTGCATTTTGAAGCTAAAAGAAGAGTCGGAAAATATGAAGACAGTCACTCAGGATCTAGAGTCTTAGACGACTCTATTGACAAAGGATCTACCGGACAAAGATACTGAGCATCATTCGTCGTTGTCAAAATTTAATGATCTTCATCAAGAACATGAAAGATTAAATAAATCAGAGGGAAAATTCTACAGTACTAAGAAGTTCTTGAAGTTGCACAATATGTTTGATGGGATCCTAGTCAGTCAAACAAACTACCATAAAAAAGGTAGGTGTTGGGTGATTACTTATAATAAGATTTGAAGATCGCAAAACCCCTAGTTGAGTGATAAACCAATAAAATGTAATAGATGTATAACTTAGTCGAGCTCATCATGTTAGGAGCTCAGCATGCTAGATAGGGTTCAATAGCTGTTGTTAGACTCAGTAGTTTATGTTTGGTTAGTAGTTGCTGAGATTCATTGTCTGAAGACTCAGTAGGATTCTGCCGAATCTACTGAACGGGTGTTTTGTCAATAAGTATGAAGCATCGACCAATATGTTGAAGATATCAGAGAATGTCAGTAGATGACCATTCATTAAAGTGTATGAGGTTCCAGAGGAAGTCAACTCAGTATCAGTCTTGAAGTTTGAACAAGCATCACCTACCAACAAACCTCGACCAATGAGGAGCTGTCAACACTGTACTTTCACTGACATAAAGCTGCAGTTAGCCTATCTACTCTGAAAAATAAAGAGAATCTCTACGGTAAAATTAAAATGAAGATGGTCATTTTGTTTGTCGTTCTTTCCACGTGGCTAGGTCCTTTCCAACGGATCTATTCATGGGTCAATAATATAAATAGAGATCGATCTTCAAATGTTGAAGACACCGGGAACACAAAGCATTCAAAGCAATCAAGCTCTAGTATTCTCAAAGCATATCCAACGAAGATCTCACCGAACCGATAGATATTTGATATAGTTATTCTCTCGAGAGTTATCTTATTCCCTTCTCTTTACTCTAAGCCTTCATTGTTAGATCATAAGTTTAAAAATCGAAAGAGTTCATCTTTAAGTTGTTCTAATTGTAAGAACTCCTACATAGTGGGAGAAAATCTCAAACCTCGTGTTTGAGACCCCTATAAAGTCACTAGTACTTAATTAATTAATTTGAGGTCCGACTTTATTTCTTGTGTTGGATCCCTGGTCTGGCTGAAATAGATGCCAAGTATTTATTCTGCTCTTTTAGGAATTATTATTAATAGATTAATGTATTTATTTATTATCTAATAATATTATTTATCTGGAATTAATTGGCTGAGCCAATTAATTGATAAAAATATGTAGCCTGTTAATTAATTAATTAATTGTATTATGGGCATGTTGTTATTGAAGCCCATTAGAAATATAATTAATTAATGGAGTGTTGTTACAAGAAAAAATATCACGTATTAACGTGATTTAGTTCATTCCGTTTTACATACACACACATAACGTGAGTTATAGAGAGGCAGTTTCTATTTTTCTTCAGTTCTCTATCCACGCGGAGGAAAAAAAAGGTCGGGACAGAGATCAAAGATCTGATCAGAAGCAGTAATCAGAGCTACAACAACATACGAAGGAAGCATGTAATTTCAATTCCTTCAGTTTTCTATCAGAGCCAGGTTTAGGCTTTGATTATAATTTTTACGAGCATGATTAGGGTTTTTATTTATCGTTATAGGGTTGTTTTCGCGTTTGAGGCGGCTTATGTGCCACTATTTTGACCCCTTTGTACCGTTTTTCTTGTGAGAAAATCCACGAGTTGTTGTAGGGCCAATATGTTTACGTGTTATCAATATTTTTTGTACAGTAATTTGGTCCGGCAGACACGAGAAATGAGGCGGAGATGAAACCCTAAAACCGGCCGAAGCCCTAGCAATCTAGGGTTCCGCCGCCACTTACGGCAGCAAGTGACAGCGCATCCAACCTCCTCTAGCTAAGAGGTTTGCGCTGTTTGGTTCATCTTGTCATGAGCTTCGCGTCTCTTGTCATGAACTTCGCGTCGATATATCGTATGGGGTCATCCGACCTCCAATGCGACCGTAATCGACGTTAAAAGTTGACTAGTCAATTAATATTTTCCGACAAATCATTTGAAATTCGGGAGATTGATGGAGTAATCTTGGCCAAAATCCATTACATGATGGTCGTGAGTATCCAAAGTACGTTTCCCATCTTTCAATTAATCGATTCGCGGCTCGGAAGAGGCGGATTTTGAATGGTGGAACTAGCCGGCAACAGGATGCAAAATTTGCTTGATTCCCGTTGTGGCGGCGGCGATTGTGGCTGGATTAAGGCCGCCCAAAAGTTTGAGTGACATCTGGAAGTAGTTGGGGAGGTGGAGGACGGCGGACGAAGCGAGAGAGGGGAGGCGACGCGCGATCTGTTGGGTGCAATCTTAGCCGCACGATCGTCGTTCCAGGCGGCGCTGCAAGGTGTCCCATGCGGCTGTGGCGACATACACAGACTCCCCGTGGGCATGCGATTACCCGGACGTCGGCGGCCGGTTGAGGACTGGCCAGAGCGGCGGCGGGTAGGGCTACTGTCGGCCCTTGCTTATGTGGTACTGTACATGTGGTTGCCACATATCTAACACATGGTAGTTATCCTGATGATGTGGTGATGACGGTGGCAGCTTCAGATTCGAAGATTTTGAAGATTGAAAAGTTATTTTCGCATTTATTTATTCTTTTGTTTAACATGCAATTATATGTCTAATTGTGCTAAGAAAATCATGAAAATAAGATTTAATTCATTTTAAGCATGTTTATTTTTGGTCGTTCAGAGACAAGTCTTCAGGTGGTGGGGGGCAAATACACCTAGTCAGTCTTTTATTGAGTATGCTTACTGAACAAGTCAACTTGCCATATAAACTTTTTGATAGCGTGGGAAGAGTAATTCAAAGTACTGAATACTGTCTACTGACTTAGGTCAGTATATAGTGAACTCACTAGATGCATAGTGTGCGGAATGTGTAGGTCCGATTTTAATCGTCTCTTAATTGAAAAACGTTTTTACTTAAAATCGTTCAAGTTATGCTTGTGCGTGTCTTCAACTTTACTGAAAATCTTACTAAATGAATTTCGCAAATCAGTTTATGTAGAGTGATCAATAAACCAATAAACAATAAATGCACATGCAGTTTTTAATGTGGTTCGGATGGGCATGTACCTACGTCCAATGTCCTGAACAAAGCAAGAGGTCTTGTATTTATTATACTGAGCATGTCTTAGTCAATCTGGTCGCTGGACAAATACTCTAGTTATAGTCGTAGTGACTTTATACGGTTTCAAGCACAGGGTTCGAGTTTCTCCAACTAAGGAGTTCTACAACAAGAAAATAAATATGAATTCCTTCCGTTTCTAACCATATGATCTAACCATGGTAGCTTAGAATAGAGATTGGGAATAAGATATCTCTAAAGAGAAGAACTGAAGAGATGTTCTAAGATACAAGTTCTTCGCTGAATAGACTTGAGTTCGCTAGAGGTTGTATGCTTGAATGCTTGGTGTTCCCGGTGTTTTCAACGTTTAAAGCTTGATCTCTATTATAGTCTTGAATTATAAAAAGATCCGTTGGAGGAGACATAGACACGCGTAAAAAACGACAAAGAAAACGACCATCTTCAATTTGAACGTTATTGTCGAGATTCTCTCTTTTTCAGTCTTGAGGGCAGATTTTGTCAGTACAAGTACAGTGCTGGCAGCTCCTCTAGGTGAGGCATGTTCAAACTCCAAGGCAGATGTTGAGTTGGCTTACTTTGATACCTCGGATTGAGTTATCTGCTACTAACATTCTTATGAAAAGATTAAGCTTCATGCCGATTCTTGTCCACATATTCAGTAGGTTCTTAAGCCAACCATACCGAGTCTTTAATGTTGAGTTCCTCCGGCTGACAGATTTGAGCTACTGAGTCTATCAACTACTGAACTCCAGCTACCCTACTGAGTTCCTAATATGTTAAACTCAACTGAGCTATTACATTATCTGGTTCATCATTCAACTAGGGTTTTGTGATCTTCAAATCTTATCTATTACTGAATCTCATCCCAACACATGCTCTAAGAATTATGTGGATTTGCATGATTCAAAAAACATTTTGAAGAAAAAGACTAAGCAAGATTTAAGTTATATGTTTAATTAGATTCCTTTAATTGGATATTAAATATTTAATCGGACCTCCATTAATTAGACTCTGATGGATTGGTCATTCTTGTTAATGGTTATTGCTTATCTATTGAGCCTTATAATTTTTAAGCAACAACAAATTCTAAGCATTACGAGCGTGATTCGAATTATTTAGACTTGAAATAAACAATAGTTACTAGGTTGTATTTAGAAAACTAGGTCGGAACAAAAGCTTTTGATAAATCACCATTACATATATGTATCTAACAAAGTAACAAACTGAAAATCATATCTCCACAGTTTAAAATATACATCTGTTGATAAAGAACTACCTGTCAGAATTTTATAAGGATCCAACATTAAATAAAGGCGTAAACACAACTTTTCTTGAAACTGGTCGATCGAGGATGTCCTTTACGACCCCACTCGTGCATTTGCCGGAGCCGCGGTCGCGACTAATTTCTCGCGGATTTACCATAAGACATGATGAAACATTCCAACTCATATTGGGAGAGTTGATGAAATAGCCTCTATTATTAAGCTAAAGACACAAATAACCACTTTTAAATTCAAGTAGCCAACTCGTGTATTCCAAAAATAAAAATAAAAATAAGTACTTAACTTTCTTAAATTGCATTTATGAAATTCGTCCAACTCGTGTATTCCAAAAAACTTGTGAAATAATGATTGATTAATTATGAGAATATATTTCACAAAAATATTTTGGTTCTATAAGTTCTTACCTTTAGTTTTGACCATTCGTATATTGTTCCGACTTGCGAAATAAAAGTAGAATTGAAACTTGAAACAACTCTTTACCATTTTTTTTAGTTCTAACCAAGTCCTTACCAGGTTCTTACCAAGCCCCACCAGTTTATTTTCCAACACTTAGAACCACTCTTGATTTTTTTTTATTCTGATTGGTTATGGCAGGATCTAGTCGGATGTGACTGGTTCTGAACATCCCAAAACTAGGTTATGATCGATTCTGACCTACTTTTGTAGGTTCTTTTGAAAATTGGAATCAAGTTGAAAGTTTAATTGAAAAGGACATCAGTTTTGACCATGGTCCTGATCGGTACTAACTGTGGTTCTGACCATCTTTTCAGAATCAAATGACAATTCAAAATATAGTTGTTCAATGATTTTTATGAATGACTCCGATTTACACATGAACACGATAAAAGACACAATTTTACAGTATTGGTGTTGACATCCTACGAGAAAAAACTTCAGTAATTCATTTCATAGAGAACACACCATTTTCATTCCGGTTAATAGTATCTGCCTTGCAGTACTATGACAGTACATTCAACATGCGCTTGATGCATACTCACTTTCGTCCAACTACCTGATCAACCATACAACAATTTCGCGCAAAAGTCAAAGGACGATCAAGTCCATTATCGGCAATGATATGGATATTATTCCTATGTGCACTATCGAAATCAAGCTGACGATGTTTCTACCCCAATAATTCGGTGGCAGGGAAAGTGCTAAAGTCCGAAATCCACCATTTGTCCAATCATGTCATTTTGGCGGTGGTAATTGGTTTTTGGAGCACGTGGTGGAAGCAATCCAGGCGGTAGTGCCACCGACCAAGAGGGTCATGTCGAGAGCAATGTAGATAATGAAGCTCATCTCAACACTTCATCTGATGAATAGGAAGACATTCCTGATGTATTAACAAACTTACAATACGATAACTATATGAATTTATTTAACCAAAAAATAAATATAATATCAATAAATTAATTTCTTAACAAATACCTTATATAATTGAATTTTCCACATCGGTCCGTATAAATTATATTTAGATCGCAATCCTACAATTTGTTCGGTAGATAGGTGAGGTTGTGCAACATAGTCGTGTATGTGTACGCAGCCCATGGAAATTTGTTCCATGCATCTAAATTATCAACCAACACCCACATCCAACTCTCAATCTTCTTCTTTTCCGCACATGCGAGGAAAATTAAAGAACATCAATGCAAGAATATTGAACACTTTCAAATTATCGTCATTGCTAAATCCAAGGATAAACTAATTGGATTTGAACATCGCCAGCAACTCACTTGATTTAATGGTCTTACTCTTATTGAGTGTCATGCATAGCATTCCCACGGGTTGTGAGGTGCATCCGGATCAAAACTACTCTCTCCAAACATCAATCCGGTCACCAATACATACTCTTGAATGAGAGCCAGATGTTATGTTTGACTATATGAAAATAAAACTCTACCAGGTCGATCGTGGTGCAACTAATAACACATTAACTGATGGAGTGCTTGAATCGGTCTACCAATGCATTTACCCTATATGATTATATAACTTCGATTCAATTGTTTTGGGTAATTTACTTTCAAAACCATGCTAATTTTCGAGGACTTATTCCTAAGATGTAGCCTCTTAAAATTAGGTTGCATCGAATATTCTATATATTAGTATTTTGCAAAAAATAAAATAAAAAATAAAACAGTAAAAACGATAAATTAATAAAATAATCCAAAACACAAATAAAAACCAAATCGAAAGTAATATAAAGTATATAGATATAATTACTGTAATCCAATTCAATTATTTATATAATCTTCTAATGAAGTCAATCAGTTATTACTAATTAAGTCAACCATCAGTTTAAGAAAACGAATATAAAATTAAAAGATGTAGCAAAATAAACTAAAGATAAAGACACCAAATTTTTAACCTCTAAATCAATCGCATGCAGTTAGTTGTTAATCAAGTTAATTATCAAGATTTTCATTAAGATAAGGAAATAAAATAAGATTGGGAAATATTTTAATTCTAATCCTTAATTATAGGTGTCTCTATCTTCAATTTTCTTGGGAAGATTTAAATCCTTAATATCAATTCCAGTAATATATCTATTCAGTTAAATATTTTCTCTAGTTCATCAAATCAAGTAAATACTTCTTTAAATATCTCAATCATCAATTGAGAGAATATTTATGGAGAGCTAAATAGAACGGTTCTAACTGATCAGAACCGCGTGAGCAGAACTTAAGCAAACAAGGAGCGCTCAACAAATCACGATCTCGGTGCAGAAACTTTGGTTCTGATAGGAAGTTCTGACCGATCAGGACCACCTTGCATGCCAAATCTTTCCTGAAATTCGGGTTCATTACTTCAAATTTCAAGAAATTTGGACTATATTATCAACAAACAATTTAAGTATGCTTCATACACAATTTAAACAAACAAACATGCTTCCATTTCAGGGGAAAAAGTTTCAATTTTGGCCCGTTATCTTGGTGCACGATTCACTTTGGCCCATTAATTTTGTGGAGTATAATTTTAGTCTGTTATTTTTGCAAATTGTTCATTTTTAGTCCGTTTTTTTAATTTGTCCAATATTGGTCCTTGGAGCGTGTGACCGTACAGTACAATCACTGGAGAAGAAATTTTGAATCAAGATTTATCATAAACATAAAAAATAATAATATCAGAAACTTTTATCAAAATTTATCCCGTAAAGAGAAAGAGAGACAAACCGCTTGAACCCTAATCTCCCTCAATACCGTTCTTGCAGCAAATTCCCCCTTTCTTCTTTGGAGGTTCGATTGGCAGTCTGGAAGGAGAAGTGAGAGGAAAAAGAATTAGACTACAATTTTTTACAGGCACTCGAGAGTAACTATATAGGAACTTCCATTCTCTCTCTCTTTATCTGAATCTCACACTTTGATTCTTGAAATTGAATTTTAAGTGAGATGATTAGAGTTGTGGTGCTTGGCTTTGGGTAGTGAACAAATTTATAGAGAATGGATGATAGTGTTGTTTTTATATATTGCTTTGAGTTGAAAATCTTGAAATTCAATATCGTCGCAGACATTGATGTTAGGCAATATATAATCCAAGAATAATTTTTATCGCTTTGTTAACTCTTATTCGGTCAAGAATGGATTTATGCATTATATAATACAAGGAAGGGACTTTACATGGGTAGTCTCGATATTATGAAAGTCAATTTAAATTTTTAGTGGTGTTACTCGTCGAAATACTGAATAATCATAGTATATTTAAACTTTTTCTTCCTCCATATTGGAAACTTGGAGTGTGGGAATATGACATTTTATCATAATGTTTCCTTTTCTTTTTTCATGAACTGATTGGTGAAGTAATCCTACTAGGAGTCCAATATTGTGAACCTATACGATGATCAAAAGAACACCGCTCTCATACCACTTGTTGGTCCAAAGACGAGCCTTTAGGTGTAGGGGGAGGGGGAGATGAATACACCTGAGTCCATATTTCAACTCAAGCGCAAAAGTCAGTCTACTGAGTGTTGCTACTGAACTAGTCAGGTGACCAAATAAGCTTTTTGGATCGCGTGGGCAGAGTATCCTTCTATTGAGTCCTATCTACTGACTTCAGTCAGTGAATACTAGTTCAGTATCAGATATGGTGTGCGGAAGTTTAGGCCCAAAAATATGTCCGTCTCTATTTGAAAACTCGTTTTATGCTGATTGATTGAAAGTCAGTTTTATGCAATATAAAAAGTCATCAATGCAGCAGTAAATCGACACAAGCAATTTTTAAAGTGGTTCGGATACACATGATCCTACGTCCACTGTCCTAAGCAATGCAAGAATTCTTGTATTAATTTATATTGAGCAAGTCTCAGTTGATCTGTGCACTGGACATATTCAGTACTTGTTTGCTTATACTGAGTAAGTCTCAGTTGATCTGTGTACTGGACAAATACTCTACTTATAGTCGTAGTGACTTGATCTGTGCACTGGACATATACTTTACTTATAGTCGTAGTGACTTGATCTGTGTGCTGGACAAATACTCTACTTATAGTAATAGTGACTTTACAACTTCAAAACTCAAAGGTTCGATTTTCTCCAACTATGAAGGAGTTCTTATAATAAGAACAGTTCAGAAAGCTAAACTCATTCATGTTTTTCTAAGCTTATGATATTACAATAAGACTGCTTAGAATAGATAAAGGGAACTAATGAATCTCTAGCGTGAAGAACTAGAAATGATCTCTCTGTATACAAGTTCTTCACTGGGTTTGACTTTCAGTTCGCAAGAGAGTTTGTTTGCTTGAATGCTTTGGTTCCCGGTGTCTTCTCTGCATGAAGACTCTTCTCTATTTATATTCTCGACTCATGAATAGATCCGTTGGAGGGAGTCTAGACACGTGTCAAAAATAATAAGAAAAACAACCATCTTCATTTTGAATGTTACTGTAGAGATTTCCTCTTTTTCAGTCTAGGAAGCAGCTTTATGTCAGAGTAGGTACAGTGTTGGCGGCTTCTCATTGGTCGAGGTTAGCGAGTAGGTGAGGTTTGTTCAAACTCCAAGAGCATGCTGAGTTGACTTCTTCTGATTTCCTCGGACCTTTTGCTGAATAACCTTTTGAGATGTTGAGTACGTGGCTCGAATTCCTTTGCAGATTTAGTGGGTTATAACATCCCCAACTAAGTTCCTGATGCTGAGTTCTTCGGCTGAACGATAGATGTTCAACTGAATCCTATCAACTATTGAACTCTAGCTAGCCTACTGAGTTCCTAACATGTTGAACTCAACTAAGCTATTACATTATATAAAGCTCATCATTCAGCTAGGGGTTTTGGGATCTTCAAATCTTATCATACTGAATCTCATCCCAACAATTTCCCCCTATTTGATGATGTCAAAACCTTTTACAATCCTTTTGCATCAGTTCTATCTATCAACACAATACATCAAACACAATTTCCCCTATCTTCCCCCTTGTCTTCTCTTCCCCTATCTAAGATGGTATCCTTCTATCAACAGAATTTCCCCCTATTATATAAAAAGGTATCCTTTCCCCTGTAATACAAGGGACCAGAGCTAGACTCAACTAAGCACCGAGGGACAAACACATAAATAAGTAACATGTGTGTGTGTGTGTTCTGATCACTGAGGTGGTCAGTATTGTTGAAACATAAAGACATAGCCAGGTGACAATGAGTAATTGTCGAACGCCAAAAGGAGTAGAATTTCATATATGATCGGAGAGATAACAAGTACAAGAAATTCTATTCTATCACAAGACTATCAGAGCAAAACACAGAGCAATAGAGAATCAACTGGACTTCCTGAATTGTTGCAGTTGCGCCTTGAAGTTAGCAGATTTCTTCTTTGGAAGATCAAGACCATTGGCTCTGTAGACTCTGCTTCTCAGCTTCCTGATCTCTTCTTGGTCTTCAGCATCATTCATACTGAGTCCTTTTCTCACAATGGCGAATCTGATCTCATCCTCAATCTCCTTGGTGCAAATAATTACTTCTAAAGTGCAAGGAGGAGGGAGAGTTCTGAATTCAGGTACCTTGAGAATATTACCTGACTGGTGGAGAGCGATCTGGATCTCAACATAGACTTCAGGTTCTGAAATCATCAAGAGTTCTTTGAAGATATTGTCTAGGTCAGTTTCCTCACTTACTGACTTCCAGATGTAATAGCTCTTAACAAAGTCGACCTTGATCTGCTCCCACTTTTGATTGATCTTCCGAGGGACCCACTGGTCTACCTTTGGATAAATAATCCTTTTGATATTATTTCCCGGACCCCTGCGTCTAAAGAACTTAGAAGTTGTAGGGACGCTCCTATCTTTCTCAGGGATTCTTTCCTTTGCTTCCTTCTCAGTTCTCTGCCTGAGGGCCTAAATGTATGCTAATCTTATTCTTTCCTTTGTAACTTGAATTTGGCGGGCATCAATAGTCGTGTCCAATCCTCTTTCACAGGCATCCCATGTCTCTTTCATTTCAGCTTCTTGCTTCTTAGATAGTTCAGTAGAGGGGATAGTCTGCTCAGATTTAGTTGCAACTTCAGCATCAGATGGTTCAACTGACTTGGACTTAGACTTGGAAGCTTCAGGCTCCTTCTCAGTAGATTTTTCTTTAGATGACTGAGCTTTGTATTGTCTGGGCACTACAGATCTTATCTTTTTAAGAACTGGAGATCTTATCTGTATGCCCTTCTTCTTGGCTTTTGCCTTTCCTTCCTCCTGAGCTTGTAATTCCTTAGCCATCTTTTCATCATAAGCGATCTGTTCTTTTGGCGTTTGGAATTTTAGCTTCTTTGTCTTAGGAGGACTAGGAGGAACTAAGGTTTTTCCTTTAGCAGCTAAGCGAATAGGCTCTTCTGACAGTTCTTCTAGGAACTCAGCTACTACAGAAATAGCGGCCTCAGTGGGTTCTCCTAACCCTTGCCCTTTCTCTACTATCTTGGTTCCCGCCTCTTCATTTTTAATGAGGGTCAATAGTTGTTTCCTCCTACTTCCTTCCCCCTTTTTGGCATCATCTAATTGACTTGCCAATGCAGTAACCTTCTCAGTAAGCTCTGATACTGAATGGTCGGTCTTGGCCTCTACATCCTGAACGATATCAGTGTTCTCATTCCAATGTTTATCATGCTCTGACTGAGCTAATTGGAGTACTTCAGATTTTGTAGCTTCCAGCCGTGTCAGGTAGGCTTCAACCATTTTAGTGGCTTCCTTCTTAATAGCCAGGCCGGCGTTGTGCTGTTCTACGAATGCTTTAGAGACACTCTCGGTGGTTAGCTTATTACGCTCTTCGACGGTCTTGAGGACTTGATCCAATGCAGTGGCCATTTTATCACAAAATATAGCGTCCTGAGTTTGTTGGATTTGTTGAAACTGAGCGTTCAGATTTGTTCTCTGAGCTTCAAGTGCGCGGCTGAGGATCTCTTTAGGATCTAGAACACTAGAAGTACTGATCCGCTGCACTTCAGCAGTCAGGGCGCCCAGCTTCTGGGTCTGAGCAGTGGTGGGGAGGGAGTGTGATAAGACGATTTTGAGTTCATGTCTTTGGCGAGAAGACGATTTTTGCGACCATGATGCTTAAGGCACCTGTTTATCGACGCCACAGATACGTCTTTGAGTTCTTGTCTCAACTAGAGGTTTGGTTAGTATGTCGGCCCTTTGCTTATCAGTATAGATTTTCTCCATTCTGATATATTTCTTCTCGACATGGTCTCAGATGAAGTGATGACGTATATCCACGTGCTTGCATCTTGATTGAAGAACAGGACTCTGAGTGATTGCAATAGCACTGGTACTGTTGCAGTAGATCGGCACTTCATCTTGATAGATATCATAATCTCTCAACTGTTGTCGCAGCCTAGAATCTGTGCGCAACAGCTTTCAGTAGCCATATATTCAGCTTCAGTAGTAGACGTAGCTACTGAGTGTTGTTTATTTGAAAACCATGATATTAGCTTGCTGCCTAGGAACTGACATGTTCCTCAAGTCGATTTCCTATCGATTTGACATCCTGGATAATCAGCATCAGAATAACCAGTTAGTTCAAGATTATCATCAGCAAGATACCATAACCCAACATCAGGTGTTCCTTTTAGGTATCGGAGAATCTTCTTTGCTGAGTCGATATGACTTCGCTTGGGATTCGCCTGAAATCTTGCGCGTACCCCTACAACATAGGTTATATCAGGTCGGCTGGCAGTTAAATATAACAATGAACCAATAATAGCACAACAATCTGTTGAGTTAACAGATACTCCCTCTTTATCAAGATCAAACTTGAGATTAGTGTTCATGGGTATCTTTACTGATTTGCAGGATTCGCAGCCGAATTTCTTGTTGAGATCTCTAGTATACTTCGCTTGGTTAACGAATACTCACTTCTTAGATTGCTTCACCTGAAGTCCAAGGAAATATTTCATTTCTCCCATCATCGACATCTCGAATTTATCTTTCATAATCTTTTTGAATTTTTGACACATGGTCACATTCTTAGATCTAAAGATGATGTCGTCCACATATATCTGCACCAGTAGAATGTCATTCTCTGACTTAATACTGAATAGGGTGCGATCTACCTTTCCCTTCTGAAAACCTTTATGAAGTAGAAAGTCTGAAAGGGTATCATACCAAGCCCTCGGTGCTTGTTTTAACCCATACAGAGCTTTGAGTTTGTATACTTAATGTCCCTGCTGAAAGCCGGGTGGTTGTTCTACGTAGACTTCTTCCTTCAGTACGTCATTCAGGAAAGTTGACTTAACATCCATCTGATGTACAATGAATTGTTGATGAGTTGCATATGCTAGGAACAGACGAATGGCTTCCAATCTCGCAACTGGAGCGAACATTTCATCAAAGTTTATCCCTTCAGATTGATAATATCCTTTGGCAACTAGTCGAGCTTTATTCCTGACGATGATGTTGTTTTCATCTCGCTTGTTCTTGAAGACCCACTTAGTTCCTATTACATGTTGATGCCTGGGTCTATCTACAAGCTCTCAAACGTTGTTTCTGGTAAACTGGTTAAGCTCTTCTTGCATAGCAGTGATCCACTCAGCATCTTTTAGTGCATCCCTAATCGACTGAGGTTCTTCAGTAGACAAGAAGCAGGAGCATAGGGCGCTTTCTCCTTGACAGAATCTGGATCTTATCTTAATGCTTGCTGATGGATCTCCGATAATATGATCTGGCGTGTGAGCATCTAACCATGAATGGCGGCATCTTGTTTCTTCTTTTGAAATTGATTCTGCACAAATAGTCGGATTATGAGGAATTTCAGTAGTACTATTTTGTACTTGAAGCAATTCAGTAACAAGATGAGGATCTAATAAGTCACTAGGTTCATGGGCATTTAGCTCAGCAACAGTAGTAGTTCCCCCTGAGTTGTTATTCTCAGTAGAGGTCTCAGTTACCACTGGAGTTTCTTCATCGACCTGATTTAACTGGGATTGATTATGTTCAGAAGAATTAATCGCTTCAGCTACATCGCCTGTTGGTTGGTTCTGAATTTCATCATCTGAATCATCATCCCAACAATGTTGGATCTTTTCTATGTTATCGTTCAGGCTTGGATCCTATAGCTTGCTACTAACTTCTTCAGCATCTTGCTGAGAGTTTTGTTTCCTAAATCTGCGAGTAGCGTTCGTGTTGCTTCTTTGAGTGTTTTGTTCTTTCTTTCAGCAAGATTGTTCTGTTGAGGTGTACGTGCAGCTGAGGTTTCATGCTGAATCCCTTCAGCTTCACAACAGTCTTTCATCATTAAGTTTAGAAACTATGTTCCCCGATTTGAGTGTATTCTTTGAATCTTGATATCCTTCTCGACAGTCAGTCGTTTCAGTAGTTTCGACAGTTCATTTTTGATGTCAGACTTGTTGGCGATGAAAATAACCCAAGTATATCTTGAATAGTCACTAATGACTACAAGAGCATATTTCTTGTCTCTGATCGTAACTGGAGAGACTGACCCGAATATATCCATGTGGAGCAGCTGAAGGATCCCATCAGTAAAAGGTTACGGAATTGGTGGATTGCTCGATCTGGTTTGCTTTCCCTTCAGGCACGCTTCATAATTCTTTTGTCTCTTGAGTACTTCATTGGGTAGCCCTCGGACTTTAGTATCTCTTGCTAGCTTTTTCATTGTTTTGAAGTTCAGACGACTTAATCTTCTGTGCCACATCCATGTTGTTTTGTCATCTGACTTTGTATGTGGTAGCAAGCAGGCTTTAGGTTCAGCGGTATTCCAGCATAGTAGATATTTCTTCTCCATGAGCCTGATAACACAGTTTTTCCTGTAGATTTGTCAAGAACATCACAAAAACCTGCGTCAAAAGTCACTTTATTGGAGTTATCACATAATAGACTAACTGAAAAGAGATTATGTTGAAGTCCTTCAACATATGATACTCTGGGAACTATGGCAGTTCCTATCTTCAGTGTTCTGTATCCCCTTGTGTACCCTTTGGAGTTGTCACCAAATTCAACTCTGGATCCTTCTTGCTGAACGTAGTTGGTCAACAGATTCTTTTGATGCGTCATGTGTCTTGAGCATCCGTTGTCCACGATCCAAGGGTTATTTAGCACTTGTAAAATAAAAACAAATTCAGGTACCCTTTGGGTTCAGGTTGGGTCCTTAGAGGTTAGTGGACTTTGGGACCCAAATCTGTCTGATAACCCTGGTGGTTTCAAATATCCTCTTGCCCTTGTTGTCAGCTGATCTCTCTGCTGAACTGGGAGATGCTGATTTCTTTAACTTCTAAGGTTCAAGTCTCTTCTTCTTCTGCTGAACCTTAGGGCTTTTGTTTCTAGGCTCATAATAGTATGATCCACACTGAGCTGGATACGTCCACTTTGGGTGGCCATATTGTTCTGCCCATCTGAGCTTCTTGGTTCTCCCTAAATTGGATCTGGGTATTTTGGGGCTTGAACCGCGGGTCATCTTCTGGTAGCTAGGCTGAGGTGCTTTCATTTTCTGTTTGTTCTTTGTCTGAGGAGTTGAGGATTCAGCATATTGAGTTCCCCTTTGTACAAATCTGTCAGCCATCTGAGCTTTTCTATCCAGAAGTAGTTGCTTCATAAGTTTAACCAAGTCTTTTCTTCATAGAACAAGGTCTCTATGATCTTAGCAACTTCTCGAGCTTTTCTTTAGCTCCTATGTATTGCTCAGTCATTAAGGTTCTCCAAACCTCATCGTTTTTCCTCAGAGCTTCATACTCAGCTCTGGACTGTGTAAGCTTGTCCTTTAGACTGGCAATTTCAGTTTCTTTCTCAGAGTTGTCTTTGGTCAGACCTGATATCTGACATTCTTGTTGTTTAGACTTAGTCATCAGAGAATTTATCTCTTCCTTCAGTCTCAAAACAAGTCCTTCAAACTCAATAGAGTCCTTACTCCTCATCGAAAGTCTCTGATTCTCAGCTCTCAGGAGTTCCATCTCCTGAAGTGTTCTACTAAACTGATTGCTCATCCAAATTTGTTCTTCCAACAGATGCAAGAACCACATCCAAAAGTTCACCTGCAACACAGCTTGTGTCGTGTGTGCATGGTGAAGTGGGGCATATATTAGAATTTACCTCAGCCTCTTCTCAAGTCACAAGACACAGTTCAGTATCCTCTGCTTCGATTGCCATGAAAGTTGCTTCATCATCAGATGATTCCACGAACATCTCTTCATCGCTCGAGCAGTCGGATGTATGCTTGCCTTTTTCTGATGAACTTGTCTCGCCTGACTTGCCTTTCAACTCTTTCAGCAGCCGTACGCTCTGGACATTCATATTGGCAGTGCCCAATCTTTTTGCAGTTGTAACACGTTGAGCTTCTGCCTTCTTTCCTTGATGTTTCATTTTGTCCAGAGGAGGCAGTCTCCGTGTTCCTACATTTAGGTAGAGATTTAGATTCACCGTTTGGATGAGCATTTTCTCTCTTACCTTGATTGATTTCATCTTTCTTAACTTCTCCTTCTCCTTTTGGTATTTAACTGCAATGAGAGCGTATTTCTCAGCTAAGTTATCAGTAGTTAGGATTGTTACTGAGCTTCCAGCTGATTGATTTGTTACCGAGGGAATTGCTCCAGGTCTGCTGACTTTTGCCTTATAAGCATGATCCATTGACATTTCAGTCTCAGCACTTGGGGTATGCGGAAGATTGAACTCAAACTCCTCTGCTTTCAGTTCTGAAAATATATAATCAGGAGTAACAGAACTTAAGTCAGTTATTTGCAAACAAGTAGCAAAAGAATACCAGTTAGGCCTAGTAAGAGCCCTTATAATTTTTAAGTTGGTCTCCTTGCTGCTGAATGTTTTTCACAGCCCAGTGATGATGTTGATCTATTTTTTTATTTGTGGAGTTCCTTGGCTCAGTACTGCGAGAGCATCCCAAAGCCCTTTTTTCAGTTTTGTAGTCGTGCACCCTTCCGAGGTAAGAATCACTGAGCGTAGTCAGTAATGCATTGTGTGCAACTCGGTCGAAGTTGTGCAGTTTTCTCTCTTCATGTGTAAAGAGGCTCTTGTCCTTGGGAACCTTCGCGCCGGTTCTGGCACCTATTGCTGCTACGATTGCAAGTTCGACGTTGTCGATCATTGGAACAATAGGTCCTTTTTCCAGGACGTCAGTCATGTTGTCATGCAGTGACGTTAAGTGCACCTCCATCCTTACATGCCATACCGCGTAGTTTTCTACTGAAAACATGGGTACCATCCTTATACCTAAAATATCTGACATTTTGAAGAATATGATATAGGATGCTATGAAGAGATGCAAATGAAGAGAAAACGGTTTTTAGGATCTGTTCGAGTAGGGAGGGTGGATGCTCAATATCAATTGTTGGTCCAGAGACGAGCATTCAGGTGTAGGGAGGGTGAATGCACCTGAGGGCATATTTCAACTCAAATGTTAAAGTCAGTGCTACTGAGTATTGCTATTGAACTAGTCAGTTGGTCAAATAAGCTTTCTGGTCGCGTGGGCATAGTATCATTCTACTGAGTCCTATTTACTGACTTCAGTCAGTGAATAGTAGTTTAGTATCAGATATGGTGTGCGGAAGTGTAGGCCCAAAAATATGTCTAATTGATTGAAAACCCGTTTTATGCTGATTGATTGAAAGTCAGCTTTATGCAATATGAACAGTAATCAATGCAGCAGTATATCGACACAAACAATTTTTAAAGTGGTTAGATACACATGATCATATGTCCACTGTCCTGAACAAAGCTGGAGTTCTTGTATTAATTTATACTGAGCAAGTCTCAGTTTATCTGTGCACTGGAAAGATTCAGTACTTGTTTGCTTATACTGAGCAAGTCTAAGTTGATCTGTGCGCTGGACAGATACTCTACTTATAGTCGTAGTGACTTTAAAACTTCAAACACAAAGGTTTGATTTTCTCCAACTATGAAGGAGTTCTTACAATAAGAACAGTTTAGAAGCTGAACTCCTTCGTGTTTTTCTAAGCTTATGATATTACAATAAGACTGCTTAGAATAGAGAAAGGGAATTAATGAATCTCTTGAGTGAAGAACTAGAAAGGATCTCTTTGTATGCAAGTTCTTCGCTAGTTCGACTTTGAGTTCGCTAGAGAGTTTGTTTGCTAGAATGTTGGTTCCCGGTGTCTTATCTGCAAGAAGACTCTTTTCTATTTATAATCTCCACTCATGAACAGATCCATTGGAGGGAGTCTAGACACGTGTCTAAAACGACAAGAAAAACGACTATCTACATTTTGAATGTTACTGTTGAGATTCTCTCTTTTTCAATCTAGGAAGCAGCTCTATGTCAGAGCAGGTACAGTGCTGGCGGCTTCTATTGGTCGAGATTAGCGAGTAGGTGAGGTTTTTTCAAACTCGAAGAGCATGCTGAGTTGACTTCCTCTAATTCCTCGGACCTTTTGCTGAATAACATTCTTCTGAGATGTTGAGTACGTGGCTCGAATTCCTTTGCAGATTCAATGGGTTATAACATCCCCAACTTAGTTCCTGATGGTGAGTTCTTCGGCTGAACGATAAATATTCTATTGAATCCTATCAACTACTGAACTCTAGCTAGCCTAGTGAGTTCCTAACATGCTGAACTCAAATAAGCTATTACATTATATAAGCCTCATCATTTAGCTAGGGGTTTTGAGATCTTCAAATCTTATCATACTGAATCTCATCCCAAAAGGTGAGCATGAGAATATTGAAGATGAAAATAAATGGAATAGTGATGTCGAAGTTAGATGTCATCATTTAGAGGAAGAAACAAAGGGTGGAGAACGACGTAGTTGTAGTCCTCCTTTAATGAGGCTGATTTGGTTGATCCGAAATTGGAGAAGGGGGTGAAGTTCAGTATGAGAGCATTTTTTAAAGATTCTATCTTTATACATGTTATCTTAACAAAGAAAGATTTGAAGATTACCACAAATGAAGTTGGAGGAATGCATGCTAAGTGCAAGGAAAGTAAGAAATCTAAGTGGAAATGACATGAAAACAAGGTTAAGGATGGAGAGATATATTACATAAACTCTTACAATCCTATACATACCTGCAAAGAGACGAACAAAGTTAGCATGATGATGTCTAAATGGTTGAGCAAAACCTACATGCACAAATTCATCTCTTACCCAAACATCAGCTTGACCTTCTTTAGAGATGAGGTAACTCGAGAGCTAGATGTGAGCTTTAGTAACCAACAAGCTTACAGGGCAAAGCAAAAAAGCACTTGACATCATAAATGGGAACCGATTGAGTAGTAAAATCTCTGGTGCGATTTTATTGGAGAAGTTAAAAGAACAAATTATACCTCAACACTACTACTAGGTATAGATAATGAAGGAAAGTTTGACAGAATGTATATGTGCCTTGGGGCTCTAAAAAAATGTTGGAGTGAGGGATGTAGGCCCGTTATAGTTGTTGAGGTATGTGTTGATCCCGAGTCAAACATTCAGGTGTAGGGGGGATGAATACACCTGAAAACCTTTTTCTCAAACTTGAATGCGAACAGTCCGATTACGGAGATTGCCTACTGAATAAATTCAGTAGACTAGACAAGTTGTTCTAGATTGCGTGGACTGTGACTAACTGCACTGAGGTCTGCTAGCTGACTGATGTCTGAATTCAGTACCGTTCAGTAGAAGTTCAGTAGCGTGCGGAATTATGTAGGCTCGATTCAGTTTGTTTTGAAAAAGTTTATTTACTAAAATTGTTTCAGTAGATTAGTGCACTCAGTTTAGCTTTTTACTGAAACTCTGTTGAATGATTTTGTAAACATTTTTTTGAATGAACAGTAAATCAATGCAACAGTAAAATGACACAGCGACTTTTTAAAGTGGTTCGGATATCCAAAATCCTACGTCCACTGTCCTGAACAAGGCAGTAGGCTATTTTATTATATTGAGTTAGTCTCAGTTGGTTTGCACACAGGACAAACACAACCTTGTGATTATACTGAGCAAGTCTCAGTTTACAAAGTCAAACAAAAATATGTTTGAATGTTTCTCCAACGATGAAGGAGCTCTTAACAATAAAAACAGTTCAAGAGATGAACTCCTTCGGTTCTAAGCTATAGTTAAATTCAGTTGAGCTTAAGTTAGAGGGAAATGGAACAAGAAAGGGCTTCTAGAGTGAAGAACAGTGAGGAATAATCTCTCTGGGTTTGTGTTCTTCACTTGGATGGTAGAGGCTTTGATTCTATGAAAGCTTGGGTTCCTAGAGCAGTGTGAGTGCTTTTCGCGGTTGGTTGTTTTCTCTGCAATTCGTCGTGGAAAGCTTGTGTTCTTGTTTGCTTGATGCTCCGTTCTTGTATAATTTGTTGTGTATCGTATATATTTTTTTATATATCTTCAACGATTTGATTTTCCCTCTATTTATAGAGATTAGCTATGGATAGATCCGTTGGAGATGAACTGTCCACGTGTCACTCTATTTGGGTAGCTAACGGCTCTTTTGAAATTCTGCAGAGTCCACTCTCTTTTTCTGGAAAGTTGTTGACTTGCAGCTTTTACCAGTTACTTTAACAGCTGGCTGCTTGCCATTGGTCGAGGTGTAGAAACTTGTTGAGACATTCAGACTTCAAGGTAGATACTGAAGCTGACTTCTCTGATGTGTACGATCTCGGACAACTCTACTGATTTATTCTTTGAAGACCACTGACAGTTAAGGCAACTGTTAGGCCGTTGTTGAGTCTGACCAGGGGTTCAATAGTATACTTCTACTGAGTTCAACTGTAACACCCTTACCTTTGTCTTGATTGTCTTGCTTTTTCTTTCAAAGAAACCCTCCCAATTCGTCTCCCCTGTTTTTAGGTGTCTAAGAGGTGTAAAATTGAGGTAAGGAGGTGGTGGAAAGAAGCCTTAATGCCTAAGAAAGGTGAGGTGTTTATCAACTCCAAGCATGAGGTGTAAAGGGAGCTTCTAGAAAACCTACTTTCCTTGTAACTTAATTTCGACCTAATTACCATATTTTACACCATATACACACTATATTCATACATGTTAAACATCATTTAACACAATCTAATCCCATACGTAATTTAAAGCTCGATTCCTTCGTTCGAACTACTACGCGTTTCTTCTAGTTTGGTTTTCAATGAAAATAACTATAATTCAAAAGAATTTTCATCAAAAGATATAAAACCTAAATCATACACCTCCATTTATAATATTACAAAGGTTTCAATCTGTAGCCTCTCATTAGCTCGATGTATTACTTAAATTGTCAAAACGGATTTAATCAAGCAGCTAAAATTCACTAATTCGTCATGCACTCTTACGTGATAATCAAAGATTAAGAATGCATAAAATGATGAATATGGATAGATAATTATGCATGTAATGTCAGGCTGTGACAATTCTTCCCCCTTTAAAAAATTTCGTCCGCGAAATTTGTACCTGTATCCAGAAACAACCAAGGATAGTGCTTCCTCATATGTTCCTCTGTTTCCCATGTTGCTTCTTTACTAGAATGATTTTTCCACAACACTTTTACTAATGGAATCTTCCGATGCCTAAGTTGTTTTTCCTTATAGCCAACAATTTCTATCGGCTCCTCAACATAACTGAGGTTATCAGCAATTTCAACCGGCTCATTTCGTAAAATATGTGATGGGTCAGATCTGTATCGCCGGAGCATACTAACATAAAATACATTATGAATCTATGATAGCTCTGGCGGTAAGGCAAGCCTATAAGCTAAAGGTCCAACTCTTTCCAGTATTTCATAAGGACCAATGTAACGAGGAGATAATTTACCTTTCTTACCAAATCTAAGAATACCTTTCCATGGAGAAACACGAAGAAATACTTTCTCCCCAACTTCGTATTCCATCTCACGCCTATGCTGATCAGTGTAACTCTTTTGTCTATCTTGGGCGGCTTTTAATCGGCTTTTAACTATTTTTATCTTTTCAACAGTATCTTGAATCAAATCTGGCCCTTCCAGTAAACGCATTCCCTCTTCATCCCAACATATCAGACTTCTACATTTTCTACCATACAAAGCTTCATAAGGCGTCATGCCAATGCTACTGTGATATTGATTATTGTACGAAAATTCCATCAAATCAATGTATTCATCCCAAGAACCTCTGAATTCTAGTACACATGCTCTAAGCCTATCTTCTAGAGTCTGGATTGTTCTCTCTGATTGTCCATCTGTCTGTGGATGAAATGATGTGCTGAAATCCAATTTAGTACCCAAAGCTTTTTGAAGACTCTCCCAAAATTTTGACGTGAAGCGAGGAACACGATCTGAAGTAATAGATGAAGGCACTCCATGCAATCTTATAATTTCATTCACATACCTTTTTGCCAAACTCTCAAGTGATGAACCCCATCTTATAGGTAAAAAGTGAGTTGATTTCGTTAAACGGTCAACGATAACCCAAACGGCATCATTCTTCTTTTGTGTCATAGGTAGACCATAAACAAAATCCATGGTGATTTGCTCCCACTTCCAAACAGGAATAGGTAATGGATGCAACTTACCTGCGGGGGCTTGATACTCTGCTTTAATCTGCTGACATGTCAAACATCTTGAAACATACTCTGCAACATCATTTTTCATTCTAGGCCACCAATAATGAGTTCTCAAAGTGTGATACATTTTTGTACTTTCTGGATGCATAGCATATGGAGCAGTATGAGCTTCTTCCATTATCTCTTGTCTTAAGTTGTCAACATCAGGAACACACAGTCTATTGTTTATAGTCAAACTACCATCATCATTAAGCAAAAAGTTTGTCTTCTGTTTTTGTCTCACCTTTTCAGCAATTTTGACTAACTTATGATCCTGAAATTGAGCACGTTTTATTATGTCCATCATCATCGGACGAACACAGACTGAAGCACAAATAGCACCAACACCATCTACCTTCATCTGAATATTCATCTTTCTTAGATCAAGCAAATACCGTAAAGAATGCACAGAAAGATAAGAAACAGAGGCATAAGACTTTCGACTCAAAGCATCAGCAACAACATTAGCTTTCCCTGGGTGATATTCAATAGTACAGTCATAATCTTTCTACAATTCAAGCCATCGCCTCTGCCGCATATTCAGCTCTTTCTGACTCAATAAATATTTCAGACTTTTATGATTAGTGTGAATTTGAAATGAAGTGCCATATAAATAATGCCTCCATATCTTTAAAGCAAACACTACAACTGCAAGCTCAAGATCGTGAGTAGGATAGGTTACTTCATACGATTTGAGTTGTCGAGAAGCATAAGCAACCACCTTACCGTATTGCATTAGAACACATCCTAAGCCTTGATGTGAAGCATCACTGTACACAACAAACCCATCATTACCTGTAGGAATAGTCACTACTGGAGCAGTGGTTAGACGTTCCTTCAATTCTTCAAAACTTTTCTGGCAGCTATCAGTCCAAATGAATGGAACACCTTTTCGTAATAATTTTGTCAGCGGGGTAGCAATTAAAGAAAAGTTCTCAACAAACCGCCGATAATATCCTGCTAAACCCAGAAAACTACGAACTTCATGAACATTCTTCGGACATTCCCACTTAATTATTGCTTCAACTTTCTGTGGGTCAACTTTTATACCATCTCCAGAAATAACATGTCCTAAAAATATAACCTGACCTAACCAAAATTCACATTTACTCAGCTTTGCATATAATTGTTTCTCACGTAAAGTTTGCAACACTGTTCTCAGATGTTGCTCATGTTCTTCAGCAGATTCAGAGTAGATCATAATATCATCGATGAAGACAATCACAAATTTATCCAAGTAAGGTCTAAAAACATCATTCATTAATGCCATGAAGACTGCAGGTGCATTTGTCAAGCCGAAAGGCATCACTAAAAATTCATAATGACCATACCTTGTTCTAAAAGCTGTCTTCGAAATGTCATCCTTTGAAATCTTTAACTGATGGTACCCTGACCTCAAATCAATTTTTGAAAAGACCCTAGCACCCTGCAACTGATCAAATAAATCATCTACCCGAGGTAATGGATATTTACTTTTCACTGTTGCCCTATTTAGCTGTCTGTAATCTATACAAAGTCTCAAGGTGCCATCCTTCTTTTTAACAAACAACACTGGTGCGCCCCATGGTGACACACTCGGTCTGATGTATCCTTTATCTAACAATTCTTGTAGTTGCTTATTTAACTCTTGCAATTCAAGAGGAGACATTCTGTATGGAGGGATAGATATTGGTGTAGTACCTAGTTGTAACTCAATAGTGAAGTCTATGTCCCTATCCGGTGGTAAACCTGGCAAATCATCTGGAAACACATCAGGGTATTCTTTCACCACAGGAATGTCTTCAAGTCTTATTCCACATAATTTAGCATCTACCACATAAGTTATGTACATTTCACAACCTTTCTTGATCATTCGAGCTGCTGTAGATGCAGATATAATATGCATAAGAATACTTTCCATATCCCCTTTAAATACTACTCGCATCCGCTCAGAAGGCTGAAGTTCAATTTCTTTAGTGAAACAATCAACTCTTGCATGATATTCGGATAGCCAATCCACACCCAAAATTATATCAAAATCCTTAATCGGCATAACCAACAAAGTAGCCCGAAATTCTGTACCCTCAATCAATATTTCGCAGTCAAGATACACTGTATTAACTATCCTACCTCCTACAGGGGTTTGAACATATACATCATAACCCAATGGTTGCAGTTTATTGTACAAGTGTGATGCAAATGATTGTGATATAAATGAACTTGTTGCCCCCGGATCAAACAAAGCATAAGCATTTATACCAGAAATAGAAATAGTACCTGTAACCACATCAGTTGCAGCCTTAGCTTGTTCATGTGTCATGGAAAAAACTTGAGCCTGCGGCTGCCTTCTATTTATATAACTTGCTGCTGTATTAGTACTTGTTCTTGCACCAAATCTTCCTCGACCTCTATTCATGGTGAATTCATTCCTTCTTGTCTGATCTAAAATACGTTCTTCACGTGGCCTTGAACAATTCCTTGCAATATGATCGGATTCCCCACATCTAAAACATTTTCCAGTGACTAGCATGCACTCTGCCCGATGATTTTTCCTGCAATGAACACAAGTAGGGACAGATGGTGTAGAACCCACACTTTGACTAGCAGAAGATGTAACCTTAAGATGTTTACCCATGGAACCACTCGGACTATCACTTTGGAAAGATGTGGCAAACTCCCTCCGATTGGGAGGTCGTCCAGATTCCTCACTGTACCTTCTTTTATTTTGTTGATAGTTTAACTTTGATTTTGCCTCTAATTTTTCAGCTCGGGTGGCCGCAGCCTTTAGCTTACCATAAGATTCCATATCTGTAGGTGTAATACGGTTCCTGATAGAAAATCGAAGTCCAGATTCAAACCTAGTGCACTTCTTCTTTTCAGTTGCAATCATATGTGGGGCATAATGAGATAACTGATTAAACTGCACTTCATACTCTGCGACAGACTGGTTTCCTTGCTTTAGTTCAAGGAATTCTTTTTCTTTTTGATCCTTATAAATTTCAGGAACATAAACCTCATTAAATTCTCTAAGAAAATCATCCCAGGTAAGCACAGGAGGCTGAACAGTACTCTGCGGTACAGTCTCCCACCAATCATATGCATTTCCTTGAAGAAGTGAAACTGAATAATCAAATTTTTCTTCAGGAGTACATCTCAACTGATAAAAGACCCTCTCTATTCGTTTCAACCATGTCTCGGCTTCATTAGGATCTGTAGTACCCATAAAATCAACAACTCCTATTTTTCTTAGTTTATCGTACTTTCTCTCCTGTTGCTGCGGAAGGTGTGCTCGAGTACATGGTACAAATGAACATCGAAAAGAACCATCATGCACATGATGATGAGATGAATGTGAATGTGACTCGGCTGATCCTTCCCCTCCATGAACACTTGGATCATCATGCACTATGCATGCATCTTGATGTTCAGCACATTGCCTAAAATATGAAAATAATTTCACATATACTCAGATAATAACATGATAATGCATGTGTCATATCAAAGCCTATAGAACCCATACCCGGGCTCTGATACCATAAATTGTAACACCCTTACCTTTGTCTTGATTGTCTTGCTTTTTCTTTCAAAGAAACCCTCCCAATTCGTCTCCCCTATTTTTAGGTGTCTAAGAGGTGTAAAAATGAGGTAAGGAGGTGGTGGAAAGAAGCCTTAATGCCTAAGAAAGGTGAGGTGTTTATCAACTCCAAACATGAGGTGTAAAGGGAACTTCTAGAAAACCTACTTTCCTTGTAACTTAATTTCGACCTAATTACCATATTTTACACCATATAAACACTATATTCATACATGTTAAACATCATTTAACACAATCTAATCCCATACGTAATTTAAAGCTTGATTCCTTCGTTCGAACTACTACGCGTTTGGTTTTCAATGAAAATAACTATAATTCAAAAGAATTTTCATCAAAAGATATAAAACCTAAATCATACACCTCCATTTATAATATTACAAAGGTTTCAATCTATAGCCTCTCAATAGCTCGATGTATTACTTAAATTGTCAAAACGGATTTAATCAAGCAACTAAAATTCACTAATTCGTCATGCACTCTTACGTGATAATCAAAGATTAAGAATGCATAAAATGATGAATATGGACAGATAATTATGCATGTAATGTCAGGCTGTGACATCAACTCTACTGAGAGTCAAGACTCTGAGTTCAGTAAACTGCTCCTGCTGAGTCCAGTTCTACTGACTCATGAACAACTTTCAGTATGCTGCTCCTGCTGAGTCCAGCACTACTGAACTTTGACTACCTTTCAATATGCAGCTCCTGCTGAGTCCAGCACTACTGAATTTTCACTCTATGGTACTGAGGCGGAAAGTCTACTAAGGTTCAGCAGACAGAACTTCTGAGCTTGGGACCATGCTGAAGGCAAGTGTACTGAGTCTGAAACTCTCAAAGACCGAGGCGTTAGAAATACACAGGAATGGTTCAGCAATCAACATAGGGTTTTGGGATCAGCCAAATCTTCTAAACAGTCTACTGCTGAATCGTCTCCCAACAGTATGCCATTTGAGTGGTCCACATAAAGGGATTCTACTGTCAGCTGTAGGTATTGATGCAAATAACGGGCTTTATCAAATTGCTTTGGCAGTGGTGGGGAGGGAGTGTGATATGGGCCTCGGTAGGATCGTGTGATGATAGATCGAATCCCGAAGGAATCAAACCTTCAATAGTCGAACTGCTCTTGGAGGAGGAGAACGACACCTTTGATTAATATTACACAAGTAATATTCTTTGATTGAATTGATTGTTTTTTTCTTTTTTCTTTTTTCATACTTTGTTGATCACTAAATGGTCCCTTTTACAGGGTACAAAAATCCTAACTAAGGAAGCTATGAATTATAGAAACATAACGCTATAATGGAAACAAGACAACTTATGAAAATACTTGTAGGCAAAGCTAATATCTAGAATTATAAAGAAATATAATTACATAATGCGATATTATTCCTTATTTATCGGATTCGTGTTCTTGCTCCCTAAGTCGGTGGATCTCTTTCCATCAGTGCGTATATTGCTTTATTATCATCCACCTTCCTTTTTCTTTTCCTATCCTCAATCGCAATCCGATTGCAATAAAATCCTCGATTCCCTCGGTCAATACCTCTCTCTCTCTCTCTCTCTCTCTCTCTCTCTCTTGGTGCCTCTCTCTTTCCTGAACACTCTCTGTCCTTGCTATTATCCATTTCTCCATAAACATGCTACGCATGCATTGCATGTATTCTCCCCTCGGCTGCATGCATTGCAAGCATCCTTCCTTCGGCTACGTCGGTTACGTCTCCTCGTCATCCTTCCCCATGAGACTCACAACCACTTAGCATCTTCGTCTCCCTACTTGGGTACATATCAGAGTGGTTTAATACTTGAGATTGATTTTTTTCATCATTGAAGAGTGATCTACGCATAGTTTAAGAGAAGGAGTACACTTTTATATCGAATAAGCAGAAAGGGTTGTTACAAGCCTTTGATACCCTCTTTAGAGAATCAAAAAAGAGGTTTTGTGAGACACCTCTTAGGTAATTTCTAGAGGGATGGTTTCACTAGTAAGGCTTACAAGTCAGCTTTGTGGGGGGCTGTCAAGGCCTCTACAATTAATTCTTGGGGCAGGAAAATGTCGGCAATAGAACAGCTAGATCTGAAGACTAATGGATGGTTTCAAGATACACCACCAAGCCAGTGGAGTAGGTCACACTTACTTCACCACTTATCCAAAGTGTGACGTACTCTAGTGTTGGTCCAGAGACGAGTATCAGGTGTAGGGGGGAGGGGGGGTTCCTCAAACACAAAGGTTATTATTTTACTGAGTATGCTACTGAACGAGTTCAGTTGCCAGTTAAGCCTTCTGACAGAGTGATTAAATGATTGAACCTTTCTACTGACTGATGTTAGTACTGAGAAATTCAGTAGATGAATAAGTGCGGAATTGAGTAGGCCCGGTTTAAGTTCGTCTCTTTGAACAACGTTTTTATGCAAACCAAATCAGTTGGCTAGTGCAGTTTTAAATCTGTTTTACTGAAAATATGATTTTGCAAACAGTTGACAATAGATGCAATAAAACAGTAAATGACACGAGCAATTTTTAACGTGATTCGAATACACAAGATCCTACATCCACGGTCCTGCCGAACAGGAGTTCTTGTTGATTAATCTGAGCAAGCCTCAGCAAGATTCTGTACACTGGACAGAACCTTCTAAGTTATAGTCCTTAGAGACTTTATAATATCAAACCGAAGTTTGAAGGGTTTTGTCTCTAACAAGGAAGGAGTTCTTACAATAAGAACGTATCACTAAAAGTGAACTCCTTCAAGTGTCTAAGCTTAAGATCTAACAAGGTTAGCTTAGAAAAGAGATCGGGAACAACTCTAGAGTGAAGAACTACTAGGATATCTCTAAGATTTCTAGTTCTTCGTTGTATGTAGCAGTAAGCTTGCTAGAGTGCTTGAGTACATGTTCTTGAATTTCTTGTTTCTCTGTTCCCGTTGGTGGTGTTTTTCTACACTTCACACTTCTTCAATTCTTGAAAATGATCTCTTTATATAGTAGTGACCCATGCATAGATCCGTTGGAGGGGACCAACCACGTGTCACAAGACTCTAAGGAAAACGGCCATATAATTTGAATGTCGCTGCAGAGGGTGGTTGGGTTTCTGTGTATGAGAGTAGCTTTGTGTTAAAGCAGGTAAGTTTTGCTTGATTCTCATTGGTCGAAGTATGGCGGTAGGTGAGACTTGTCAGACATCAGTCTTCCAGCTGAGTTGACTTCCTCTGAACCTCGGACACTAAGTGTTCCTCTACTGACATCCGACTGATAGAGTCAGACTGCTGATTTCCCTTGTACTATCTGCAACTGAGTTGCAGCTCATTCAGCAGATCAAGGATGATCATACTGAGCCTTCTTTCTGAGTCGGCTGGAGAGTGAACTTCTACTGAGTGCTTCCAGCTACAGACTCGAAGACAAACTACTGTGCTCTTATACAGACAGAGCTCTACTGAACCGATGACAGATGGGGTTCTTGAACCTTAACTTCTCTACTGAAGTTCAGTCCAACAATTTACCCCTTAGAGGACTTAGACAAAATAATCTAGAAAGATCAAAGCAGGTCTAGGCTATTACATCATGTCGGTTCATCACACACTCAGGGGTTTTGGGATCTTCAGTTCCTCCTTAAAACATCTATACAACAGTTACTCAGTATCAGAGGTACTGAATCTTCTCCCAATAATTTCCCCCGTCCACTGACTCATATCTCTACATATCCTTACATCTTGAATAATGGGTGTGAGTCTTTTAACCAATAAATCAAAGAAGTACGAAGTATGCATATACTGCCTATGATGGAGTGGCTTTTTGTATAGGCAATGAAAAGGTTGCAACAAAACAGAGATCATTGCAAGTCCAAGTGGAAGGGGAAAACTTGTCCAAAGATACTAAGGCATTGCATAAGAACTTGGGGAAGAAGAGAGGTTGCATTGCAATAACGTCGAATGAGAATTACTTTGGAGTTGAATGTAGTTCAGGGGAAAAATATTATGTTAACTTGCAAGAACTTACGTGTGGATGTAGGAAATGAAATTTGAGTGGGATACCTTGTTTTCATACACGTGCAACAATCATAGCTAGGGACAAAGATCCAAAAGACTTTGTTCATAGTTGTTATTCTATAGGATCCTATAGGAAACTTATGAGCCATTCATTGTAACCCATAAATGGAAAAAGTGAATGGACATAAACATGATTTTAGTCTACACTTCCCCCAAATGAAGGAAGGACTTTGTTAGGTTATGAGTCAGTGGTCGTTTAGATCATTGCCGGGGGGGTACTTAGAACTGACGTCAGTAGTTCATGTACTTAGGACTTATTGTAATATTTTGGTATTGTGGGAAATTGTAGTGATTTTCATCGCTATAGAATTGAAGATCCTAAAACCTGTCCTGAACCCATTGTGTGTTTTGAACTCGATGATGTAATAGGCTAGACATGTTCTTATATTCATTGAGCATTTTGTCTAAGTCCTATAAGGGGTGTTGTTGGTCTGAACTTCAGTAGAGAAGTTAAATTCCAGAACCCCATGTCATCAGTTTGTAGAGCTCATGTCTTCAGGTCGCCAGTAGACTGTTCTCAGTAGAAGATTTCTTTCAGCAGACATGCGTTGAAGACTCAATACGATTTTTATCTACTGAATGTGTGAAGAGCTCAGTACCTTCAGAGTCTCCAGCTGACTATCCTCAGTAGAAGATTCTTATCAGCAGACTCAGATGAAGAAGTCAGTATGATCGATCTAGATCTACTGAACGCATGTAACTCAGTTGCAGATCTGACAAGGAGATAACTGCCCGACTATTATCATTCGAAAGTCAGCAGAGTATATTCATACGAGGATCAGTGAGAGTCAACTCAGATGAAGACTGATGTCTGACAAGTCTCACCTACCCCAAACCTCGGCCAATGAGAAGCAACCAAAGACTTACTTGCTCTGACGTTAAAGTTGCTCTCATGTACAGAAGCCAACCACTCCGAGGCACTCGTTCAAAAACTTATGGCCATTTTCCTTGGAAGTTTGTGATACGTAGCATCGTCCTCTCCAACGGATACATGCCTGGGTCACTACTATAAATAGAGAAGAGTCTCCAAGCTCAACGTACGGGACATCAAAGGGAATACAAGCTCATTTCATGCAAACTCTCTAGCGCATTCAAGCCGATCCAGTGAAGAACTTGCTTAGTTGAATATCCGTAGTTCTTCTCTCTAGAGATTCTTTAGTTCCCTCTTCTCTATCAAAGCTCCACTCTTTAGTTCACTTTTCTGTGAATTGTTCTTATTGTAAGAACTCCTTCATTGTTGGAGAAAATTCCCTCCCCTTCAAACTTCGGTTTGATTTGTAAAGTTGCTAAGGACTATAACTTAGAAGGGTCTGTCCAGCGCACAGATTCCTTGCTGAGGCTTGCTCAGATTAATCAACAAGAACTCCTGTTCTGCAGGACCGTGGATGTAGGATCTTGCGTATCCGAACCACGTTAAAAATTGCTTGTGTTATTTACTGTTTTATTGCATTGTTCTCAAACCAATTTATAAAGTCATACTTTGCATAAAACGTATTTAAAAGTGCACCAGCCAAAACAACTTTAGTTTACGAAAATACGTTTTCAAAAGAGACGAAGTACTACGGGCCCCACGCTTATCCGCACTGAAACTCTCCGACTGAACTCTCAATACTGACAGACGTCGGTAGAACAGACTCAGTAGTTGAGACACTCTAACCCGCGATCAGAAGGTTCTTATATGGCACTGTTCATTCAGTCGCACTTCTCAGCTGAGCTGACCTTCGTGTTTGAGGAAAAACTTATACTCTGGTGTATTCATCCCCCCCCCCTCTACACCTGACACTCGTCTCCGGACCAACAATTGGTATCAGAGCGGTGTTCTCCTGATCATCATTTTTGAAAAACCTACTGGTCTACTCGAACAGATCCTGAAAATGTTTTCAATGCACAAGCATCTCTTCATACATCCTTATACCCTCACCTACAATGTCTGATATGTCAGGTATTCGGATGGTACCTATGTTCTCGGTGGAGAACTATATGGTATGGCGCGTGAGAATGGAGGCGCACCTTACATCGCTGCACGACAGCATGACAGACATCCTTGAAACAGGGCCTATCATTCCCATGATCGACAGTGTTCAATATACCGCTGTGGGAGGTATAGGAGCACAAATAGGTGCAATGGTTGCCAAAGACAAATCTGCCTTCATGC
This sequence comes from Lavandula angustifolia, assembly GCA_028984105.1. Lineage (NCBI taxonomy): Eukaryota > Viridiplantae > Streptophyta > Magnoliopsida > Lamiales > Lamiaceae > Lavandula > Lavandula angustifolia. The sequence goes on from CM054820.1 coordinate 24,545,426, forward strand.
CTAAAGAGAAGAAATTGCACAACCTTGACCGAGTAGCGCAGAATGTAATCCTGACAACGCTCAGTGATTATCACCTCAGGAGAGTGCAAGATTGCAAGACGGCAAAGGAACTTTAGGATGCCCTGGCTGTACTGAGCCAAGGAACCCCGCAGATCAAGGAAAATAAGCTCGAGCTAGAGCTTCAAAAGTTAGACAACTTTGCTATGGAGCCCAGTGAAACCATTGATGAGCTCAGCGTCAGATTCACTAACCAGATCAATAGGGTGGGGAGAACGTTCACCAACAAAGAGATGAACACCAAGATCTTAAGAGCACTACCTCGACTGAAGTGGCTTCCTTTTGCTACTTATTTACGTCGCTTTAACTCCTGATGTTATCTTTTCAGAACTAAAGATGGAGGAGTTCGAGCATAGTCTACCCCAATGGTGCGTCAGCGCTCCAGCTGACACTCAAATTGACCATGCTTTCAAAGCGACAGTCAGCACTTCGGGAGCCAACCTCGTTTCTGCTAGCAAGACAGTAGATGCATCAAAAGCAAAATCTACGGAGACCCCTGCTATTGAGCGTCTTGAGCTTTATGGCTCTCAAATATCATAGGGAGAAGGAGAGAGTCAGAAAGCTAAAGAAATATCACAGAGATTCTCCCTCAGGTAAGAAAGATAATCATAAACAGGAAGAATCTAAACCTTCTCTGATTGCAGGAACACAGAACCTGTTGCTAGTCCATCCAACAGCTCAACTGGAAAAGGTGATAGAATTACTATGTGCTACAACTGCAAAAAGGAAGGACACTTCCAGTACGAATGTCCTGAGCTCTCAACTGCCCAGCGAGCAGAACGGCAAGCCAGAAGAGAAAAATTTGCCCGAAGGAGGCAGGCCTACATTGCCGGAGAGCTATCCGATGACTCAATAGAGGAAGATACATTCATGTATTCTTCTGAAGACGAAGCTGCATTTATTGTTGTTGAGGTCGGAGAAATAGATCTTGAAACATCGACTAAACATTACCTGATGGCCGGAGAAGAGGCTGAGGTAAATTCTAAACTTATTATAACCTCCTCTTCACAGAGCACACACGACACGTGCTCAGCTACAGGTGAACCTCTAGATATGATACAAGCATACGACGATCTACTAGAGGAGCAGATTCAGTTGAGCAGAGAGTTCAGTAGAACTGTTCAGGAACTGGAACAGGTAAAGGCTGAAAATCAGAGAGTTTCGTCTAATTTTCAGGTCTCTACTGATTCAGAGAATCTCGTTGCGAGAATGAAGGAAGAGATTGAATCTCTTATGACTAAGTCTCAGCTTCAAGAAACTCAGATATCAGTTCTGACTAAGGATAATTCTGAGAAAGATATTGAGATAGCCAGACTCAATCAGAAGCTCGCGGTAGTTGAAAAGGATTATGAATCAGTTAGGAAAAGTGATGAAGTTTGGCGAGGACTAATGACTGAACAATACCTTGGAGCCAAGGAGAAGTTGGAAAGCATGCTTAGAGCTTAAAGGCCAGTCGTCATGAAAGAAGGACTCGGCTACACTCACGAAGCTTCAACCTCTACCTCAAAAGGCTAAAAAATGCTGGCTGATAGGTTCGTCAGAGGAAAAGTTCAAATCACTGAACCTACAACTCAGGCGAAAAACAAACAGAAGATCATCGCACCTCAGCCGAGCAGCAAGAAACTAACCAAGAGTTCTAGCCCGAGAACACCACGATCAAATTCAGGGGGAACTAAGAAGGTCAAAGGGGCATAGCAGTATGGCGAGCCACTGTATGAGCATCCAGCACAATTTGGTTCGTACTATTATGAGCCTAGGGTCAGGAAGAGCACAAAACCTCAGAAGAAGAAAGCTCCTGAAACCAAAGCTGCTAGAAAGTCAGTATCTCCAAGTTCAGTGGAGAAGATGACTGACAAGGTTTAGAAAAAGAAGGTGTTTGAGACTCGTAAGGTCGCCAGACAGATTTGGGTCGCGAAACCATCGACTAACGCTTAAGGACCCAAACTTAACCAAAGGGTACCTAAAATTGTTTCTGTTTTGCAGGTGCATAATGACCCTTAGATCATGGACAGCGGCTGCTCGAGACACATGACCTATCAAAAGAGCCAGCTGACCAACTACGTATAAGAAGATGGTCCCAGAATTGAGTTTGGTGACAACTCAAAAGGCTATACAAGGGGATATGGAACACTGAACATTGGGACTGCTTCAATTCCAAGAGTAACATATGTTGAAGGACTTCAACATAATCTCCTTTCTGTCAGTCAATTCTATGATAATTTGAATAGAGTTACCTTTGACGTTGGTTTCTGTGATGTTATTGATAAATCTACAGGGAAAACAATGTTATCAGTTTCGCAGAAGAAGAACATCTACGTTGCTAACTGGAACACCGCTGAACCTCAGGCTTGCTTGCTTGGCCAGACGAAATCTAGTTATAAAATAGGATGGTTGTGGCATAAGAGGCTCAGTCACCTGAACTTCAACGCAATAAACAAGCTAGCTAAGGACTCAAGAGTCAGAGGACTGCCCAATGAAGCTTTCATTAAAGACAAAAACTATGAAGCGTGCTTGAAGGGAAAGCAAACAAAGAAAAGCAATCCTCCAAATCCGTCACCTTCCACTGATGGAATCCTTTAACTGCTCCACATGGACTTGTTTGGGCCAGTCTCTCCAGTGACCAAAAGAGGCAAGAAGTATGCCCTCGTCGTTATTGACGATTATTCAAGATATACGTGGGTCATCTTCATAGCCAACAAATCTGATGTCAAAACTGAGCTGCCGATACTGCTGAAGAAACTTAGTGTGGAAAAAAACATCAAAATTCAGAGAATTCGCTCAGATAGAGAGACTAAATTTCTCAACTCAGTCATAAAAGAGTACTGCGACACAGAGGGGATTCGGCACGAGACTTCAGCAGCTCGCACTCCCCAGAAGAACGGTCTTGCTGAACGGAAGAACAGAACACTAAAAGAAGCAGTAAGAACGCTCCTAGCAGACTCTGGACTACCCTCAAAGTTCTGGGCTGATGCTACTGACACCGCCTGTTACACTCAGAATCACTCACTACTTACCAAGCAACACATGAAGACACCATACGGATTATGGAAAGGGAGAACTCCTTCTATTTCTCATCTTCATATTTTTGGTTGAACTTGCTTTATCCACAATAACGGGAAGGATTAGTTAAAGGTCTTTGATAGAAAATCTGATCAAGGAGTGTTCTTAGGATACTCTCGAGTCAGTAAAGCCTTCAGGGTCTTTAACTACCGGACCATTTGCATGGAAGAAAGCTCTCGTGTTATTTTTGATGAGTTTGTTACTGAGGACAGGAAACCTAAAAAGACAAATCCTGAAGATGTCAGTAGTAAGCTACAGGATCTCATACTGAATGACAAAACTGAGAAGATCCATCATTGTTGGGATGATGAGTCAGACGAAGAAGAAATCCAGACCCATCCTGCAAGCAATGTAGCTGACCTGGTTGATTCTACTGAACAGAATCAACATTAGGTAACAATGGTCGATGAGGAAGCCCCAGTGGTAACTGAGACCTCTACTGAGAATATTAACTCAGGGGGAACGAATGATGTTCCTGAGCTAAATGCCCCTGAACCTGGAAACTCAGTAGACCCTAACCTTCTTACTGAATTGCTTCAGTCACATAATAGCACTACTGAAATGTCTAACACTCCTGTTGACTGTACAGAAGTAATTTCAGAAGAAGAAGCCAAACTCAGACGTTCATGGCTAGACGCTCACTCTTCTGATCTAATCATCGGGGATCCATCAGCAGTAGTAAGGACAAGATCCAGATTAAGTCAAGGAGAAAGCGCTCTCTACTCTTGTTTCTTATCTAATGAAGAACCTCAGTCAATAGAGGATGCGCTCAATTATGCTGAATGGATCATTGCCATGCAAGAGGAGCTGAACCAGTTTGTCCGAAACGAAGTTTGGGAGCTTGTTGACAGACCTAGACACCAACACGTAATCGGTACTAAGTGGGTCTTCAAAAAAAACGTCATAGTAAGAAACAAAGCTCGACTTGTTGCTAAAGGATATTGTCAAGCAGAGGGAATAGATTTTGATGAAACGTTCGCTCCAGTCGCCAGATTGGAAGCCATTCGTCTATTCCTGGCATATGCAACACATCAAAGATTCAAAGTATATCAGATGGATGTTAAGTGAGCGTTTCTAAACGGCGTACTGAAAGAAGAAGTTTACGTGGAACAACCGCCCGACTTTCAGCAGGGACATCAGGTTTATAGACTTCGGAAAGCTCTGTATGGGTTAAAACAAGCACTCAGGGCTTGGTACGATACCCTATCAGACTTTCTTCTTCAGAAAGGTTTTTAGAAGGGGACAGTAGATCGCACTCTGTTCAGCATTAAGTCAGGCGATGACATTCTACTGGTGCAGATCTATGTGGACGATATCATTTTCGGATGCAGAAACGTGACTATATGTCAACAATTCGAGAAAATGATGAAGGAGAAGTTCGAGATGTCCATGATGGGAGAGATGACCTACTTCCTCGGTTTTCAAGTAAAGCAATCACCTGAAGGAATATACATCAACCAAGCCAAGTACACTCAAGATCTCTTGAAGAGATTTGGCTGCGACTCAAGCAAGCCTGTCAAGATCCCCATGAACACGAATTTTAAAATCGATCTAGACAAAGAGGGAGCTTCTGTTAACTCTACAGACTATAGAGCTATTACTGATTCTTTATTATATTTAACAGCAAGGAGACCTGACATAACTTATGCGGTAGGTGTATGTGCAAGATTTCAGGCGAATCCCAAGGGAAGTCGTCTAGACTCAGCAAAGAAGATTATGTGATACCTGAAGGGAACACCTGACGTTGGGTTATGGTATCCTACTGATGATAATCTTGTTATTCTGATGCTGATTATGCAGGATGCATGATAGATCGAAAATCAACTTCTGGAACGTGTCAGTTCCTAGGCAGTAAGCTGATATCATGGTTCTCAAAAAAACAGCATTCAGTAGCAACGTCCACTAGTGAGGCTGAGTATATGGTTGCCGGAAGTTGTTGTGCCCAAATCCTTTGGCTTTGACAACAACTGCGAGATTATGGTATTACTCAAGATGAAGTGTCTATCTACTGCGACTCCACCAGTGCAATTGCAATAACTCAAAACCCAGTTCTTCATACAAGATGCAAGCATGTGAACATCCGACACCACTTCATCCGAGACCATGTCGAAAAGAAGGATATCAGGATGGAGAAAATCTATACTGATAAGCAAAGGGCAGACATACTGACCAAACCGCTGGCTGAGAATAGATTCAGAGAACTCTCAGTCGAGCTAGGTCTACTGGATCCTACTGACTCGAATCAGTAAGAAAATTCAGTACGACAAGTCAGAAAGTCAAATTCAGTACTTGATTCAGTAGGGTGAATCATACGATACATAGTAAGGGGGAACGTGATAACTTCAGTATCACGAAGATTCTCCTGAGTTGATTCGATAAACTGCTGACCGTAAGGTTCAGCTGAAGAGGTTTGCGTATTATATTCTATATTTCTTTCAGAAGCATGTTTGCATTTATTAAATTCAGTAGCTTGCACTCAATAGCATGAATTGCATTTATTTCCCGCCATAAATTCTTAAGGATAAGTTCAGCAGAAACCGTTTTCATTTAAAATGCTTTATCCTTAGAACTGTCTGCAACACATTTAATGCATGTCTTCTCATCTTACTCTAACTGTGCAAACCTTACGTGGGTCTAGTTTAGAGTCGGCTAAGTAATCATTCCATTTATAAAATCAAATCCAAACCGTCCAGAAAAAGCGAGATTTTATCCTGACCGTCTGATCTTAAAACCCTTGATATTCAAATCTTATAAAATCTGTACCTTTTTCACTCTAAACACACTTTACGCCATTACCGCCTTAAGAGGGAGCTTTTGATCAATTTATGAACTGCATTCCTTGACTGCATCTTTCTCTCAAGCTCTTTCAATTCCGGTAATATATATTCTTCTTAAATCTATATCTGACTTACTCTATTTTTGAGTGCTAACACGTTTCTTGCAGATTCCTGATTATAATGGCGCATGTACCGACCTCGTCCAACACAGAGGAGATCATATAGAACAGGGTTCAGTTTGAGCCCACGATGGTGTTCCACCTTGCGGAGCTGCCGTATATAGAGCCCATATTCTCCTCTCTAGAGGCATCGGGGCTGAAGTCGCTTCTCACGAAGCACCCCAAGGCGTACCTGCCTAGACAGGTGGTAGAGGTCTTCTACAACATGCGTTCCGTTGAGGACACGGACGCAGAGGTGACTGTGATTGGATACATGAGGGAGGTTTCCCCTCAGAAGTGGGAGGAAAGTTACGCGGATCTCAGCGTTCTTGAAGGCCTGAAATCCAACTTCGAGCTTCCAGACAGTGGAATCTCTCCCATAGGCTATAAGGAAGTAGAGCTCAATGACTACATCCGTTGTTTCTGCAGATGAGATGACGTCTCCTTCAAAGCCGCCTTTCTGAAGAACCAGCTTCTACCGGAGTATAGAGGTCTGGCGTATATCATGATCCATATTCTCACGAGCGCTACTGCTTCTTTTGATCAGATGTCCAAGCCAAGACTCCAGATCATGATGGCGATAATGGATGGATTCCAGGTAAATTGGGCACAGTTCTTCATGTCCACGCTGAAAGCTCAAGCCCAGAAGTTTGTTGCCACAGAGTCAGGAGAGAGAAGACTAATTAGTGTGGGCAAACTGCTGTATGGGACGAAGGTGTCCATACTGGATCGAGGACTCAGTTACGAGTCATGCGTCCTTCGCGGACATGAAATACTTTGAGAAGAAGCTGATCAAGTTCAAAACTAAATCAGCAGCTGAGAAATCTATCGGGCGTGGAGCCGAGCTGAAACGATCATCTACTGATATACCTCCACGCACTAAACAGCCAAAGAAGAAGAAGCTGTCCAAATCAGAAGCTTCCAAGGTTGTCTCCCCACCACCCCCTCAGGTGGAAGACTTATAAGATGCTGACACTGGCATAGAAGGAGCCACACTGAAGGACAAAGTTCAGTGTGTAAGTACAGAAGAAACTCAGCAGGAAGAAGGAGATGAGCCTGCAACTGAGGTTTCTTCTGAGCAATCGTCTACTATTCAGCTGAACCGTCTCCGTGCAGCATGAGAGGTCACTGAATAGATCCCTGAAATCTCTCAACATCAGGATCTGGTAGACGTTGTTGTTCGGGCAAGGACCCAGATACTGTTGAGGTTCCTGAATTGGGACATTCTTGCTGATCTTATTCAGCAGCATGCTGTGGATTCTCTACTGGCAGAGGAGCAGCAGATTCAGTCAGTGATCGGGTTTGGAGAACCAGTTGACATTGCCTCCTTCGAGGACCTGCGCTCCGCCATGCTCTATCTTCTAGAGCTCAAGTCCTCCCCCTCGCCTGCCAGAGGCCCTTCACCACCAGATCACCATGATGGTGATGATGAAGATAAGACTCCCAAGGATGTAGAGAAGGGAGACTCTGCTGAGGGAAGACTCCCAGCAAGTAGGGCGATTCACCACCACCTCCTCCGGAATCAGGTGCTGCCCCAGTTGATTCGTCGTCTAGACAGCAACAGCTCGCTACCTCTGAGCAGAGGCTCGGTACCTCATCCTATCATATTAAACCGATAGGTACCGTGTCCTCAAAGTCAGTCAACCGAGCTATCAGGAAGCAAGGAGATAAGAATCATCTCCTGGCTAAAGATGTGCACTTGAAGTGGGCACAGAACACAAAAGCTCAAACCGAGCGGGTTGACTCACTGACTGGCGAAGCTAAGAAGATCTTTGAAGCTACACCTCCTAATTTTCAAGAGATCGTCGAGACTGCGCTGGCAACTCAGAAGGCGGACCTGGCCGCCCAATGTCAGCAGTTGCTGGAAGCACAGCAGAAGAAATTCTTAGAGCAACTGACTGAGGCCCTGACCAGTATCCAGACGGTAATGGATGAGAGGAACAGGCTTGCCACTTCAAGTGTCTCTACAGCCATTGAAACTCAGGCGGCGGCCCTGAAACTCATCCAAAAGGAGATGACAGACTCCCTCGATGCATCGCTCCTGAAGCAACGTAATCAAACAGATGCCCAAATCTGACAGATCAGGAAGGATCAGGGGGATGACTAGGTGCATTACTGTGATGCAGTCGGGGATTTCAACACTACTTCCACGCAAATCAAGTCAGTTGTCTACGCCCTCCAACAGGAAGTAACAACAATCAAGACTCTCCTCACCTCGGCAGATGAGGCTAAAAAGGGGGAAGGTAGAGGGAAGGAAGTGTTGAGAGAGTCGTCCGGAACAGAGAGGGAACAGATTAAGGGGGAAGGTTCAGTACAAGCTGGAACCAACTCTCTCCCCCCTCCCACAGTCCAAGAGGCTCAGCCCATTGCTCCTGAAGCAGGGCCATCGGAGTCTCAGCAGCAGCAGACAGCGCAGGCTGGAGGATCAGGTGAAGGATCCTCATCACATGCACATATTGATGATGTAGCCCACTTTGTCGAAGGCCCTAATGAGGAAGAGGAGCCCCTGCCAACCAAAAGGCCCGGAAAGGAGCACTCCTCCTCCTTCTCCGTTGCCTAAATTCAAGAGCAGAGAAGAGCAGGAAGGGCACGACAAAAGGGTGGCACAACAGCTGCAGGACACACTTGACTAAGAAGTCAGGATGGAGGAAGAGGCTAAGCTGAAGAGGAAGAAGAAAGTTACCATGGCTAGGACGTCGAAGAGTCAGGCTAAACTGATATTGGCTGAGCGGAAGAAGAAAGCACAATCTGCTCCTAAGCCTACTGAAGACTCTGATACCGACAACCTACCTCTCGCTCAAAGGCTGAAAAATCTTCCCAAACTCACAGCTGAGCAGGAAGCAGAGGACAAAGCCACTTGGGACGCGGTGCAGAAAGGCCTCAACCTCCGATCCAGAGACAGACGCGCTGCAGAGTTAAGAGAGAAAAAGAGACAGGCTGATCTAGCCAAGATCATAGAGCTGACTGAACAAGCAGCCAGAGAGCCTATCTTAGATCGCATCAAGCAGATTCCAAGGACATCCAAGTTCTTCAGGCGCGGTGCTCAGAAGCCTCACTTAAAGAAAACTCTGCATCGTCGCGTCGACAAATGGATTCCGTGGAACTTGAACGAGGAGTGGGAAGAGCTGAAGGATGACTTTATCAAAGCATACTATGTGTGGCAGAGCTACCCAGAAGGAGTTTCGGCGGTCGAACTATTTGATCAGTTCTTATACAATCACGACCCCAACTTCAGAGCTCAGATCAAGCTCTTGTTGTTCAAAGAGAAGGTGCCATTCACAGCCCCTGCCTACCGCCCACTGAATCCTCCGAGGACCGTTCAAGGCGTCGTCTGCACGAAGGAAATTGAAGAAGAGGTAGAGACAGCTGTTCGTCGCAACAATCTCGATATTCTGACGACAGATGATCTCGTTCCAATCCAGGCCCTGAGGGAAAGGATCTACAAATCATACGGGTTGGAGCCTCCTACTGTGAAGTCTGCTGACTTCAAGGCCAAGATCAAGAAGTTTAGGCGTTAGCAGCTTCAGTTTTTCTTCATTCTTTTTGTAATAGCTTAGACTGATGTACTCTCCTTGTCATATCTTAATATATCAGTTTTTGCTGTTAGCCAGACAACTACTCATTGTCTTAAGGTTGTGTTATCTTTCCTTTAACACACTCTGATCACTGAAGTGATCTGACACACACTCACTTGTCCAGATTTCTTCTGATGTGCCTATCTTTGATGAGTTGTTAACCTTGTTATCATTGTTCAGTTGTTATTGAATCTTCTGGGGTTAGTATTTTAGTACTTAGTGGTTTTGGCATCATCAATTAGGGGGAAATTGTTGGGTTATGAGTCAGTGGTCGTTTAGATCACTGCCGTGGAGTACTTAGAACTGACGTCAGTAGTTCATGTACTTAGGACTTATTGTAATATTTTGGTATTAGGGGAAAATTGTAGTGATTTTCATCTCTATAGAATTGAAGATCTCAAAACCTGTCCTGAACCCATTGTGTGTTTTGAACTCGATGATGTAATAGGCTATACATGTTCTTATATTCATTGAACATTTTGTCTAAGTCCTATAAGTGTTGTTGTTGGTCTGAACTTCAGTAGAGAAGTTAAATTCCAGAACCCCATGTCATCAGTTTGTAGAGCTCATGTCTTCAGGTCGCCAGCTGACTGTTCTCAGTAGAAGATTTCTTTCAGCAGGCCTCCATTGAAGACTCAGTACGATTTTTATCTACTGAATGTGTGAAGAGCTCAGTACCTTCAGAGTCTCCAGCTGACTATCCTCAGTAGAAGATTCTTATCAGCAGACTCAGATTAAGAAGTCAGTATGATCGATCCAGATCTACTAAACGCATGTAACTCAGTTGCAGATCCGACAAGGAGATAACTGCCCGACTATTATCATTCGAAAGTCAGCAGAGTATATTCATACGAGGATCAGTGAGAGTCAACTCAGATGAAGAACTTGCTTAGTTGAATATCCGTAGTTCTTCTCTCTAGAGATTCTTTAGTTCCCTCTTCTCTATCTAAGCTCCACTGTTATATCCATAGCTTAGAACCTTCGAAGGAGTTCACTTTTCTGTGAATTGTTCTTATTGTAAGAACTCCTTCATTGTTGGAGAAAATCCCCTCCCCTTCAAACTTTGGTTTGATTTGTAAAGTTGCTAAGGACTATAACTTAGAAGGGTCTGTCCAGCGTACAGATTCCTTGCTGAGGCTTGCTCAGATTAATCAACAAGAACTCATGTTCTGCAGGACCGTGGACGTAGGATCTTGCATATCCGAACCACGTTAAAAACTACTTGTGTTGTTTACTGTTTTATTGCATTGTGCTCTAATCGATTTACAAACTCGTACTTTGCATAAAACGTATTAAAAAGTGCACCAGCCAAAACAACTTTGGTTTGCGAAAACACGTTTTCAAAAGAGACGAAGTCCTACGGGCCCCACACTTATCCGCACTGAAACTCTCCGACTGAACTCTCTATACTGACAGACGTCAGTAGAACAGACTCAGTAGTTGAGACACTCTGACCCTCGATCAAAAGGTTCTTATCTGACATTGTTCATTCAGTCGCAATTCTCAGCTGAGCTGACCTTCGTGTTTGAGGAAAAACTTGTATTCGGGTGTATTCACCCCCCCCCTACACCTGACACTCGTCTCCGGACCAACAGACTTTGGGTAGACCAACAAAGAAAAGAAGATTGGAGCCTGATGAACAATCAAACGAAGGGAAGAGAACGTGCAGGGGCAGGGTATGATTTTAAATGTGTTGAATTTTCTTTGTTTAGAGCTGATTTTTATTTTGATATTAAATATGTACTTATGGCAGCCAATGGATCCCTCATCAGTAAACCCACATAATATGAAGAGGCAACAAAAAAGGACAAAATGCAGCCATTGTGGAATTCAAGGCCAGAACAAAATAGGTTGTTTCAAGAGAAAAAGGGAGCTAACTGGTGAGTATAGTGGAAAAAAAATGATATTCCTGCAAATGAACGTGAGGCGAATGCCTTTGATGGTTTTCATGAAGTTAGTTTGGATGAAATCTAGGAAGCTCGACAAACAAACATAAACAATCTTCATGTAGTTACATTATATTATATATCATGATGTGAAAAATGTTGTTTTGTAAACTTTAACATTTATCTGAAATGCAAATGAATAAGTGAGGAGGCAGAAAAAAGCGACATCTTAAGCGAGTAATTCAAACACAAGCGACATGTGGATGAAAGTTTCTCAGAAACACAAACTACTGGAAGTGTGGACAGTGACAATTTAAGCATTATCTCCACAACACATCTAACAAATATAGTTTTAACTTGTGTGTAATCTTTTTATTTACTATATAGCTTAGATGCAAAGCTTGAGGTAAAGAGGTCAGTCTTAGACACAATCCACCAAAGAGACCAACCTCTGTCACAACTCCCACCTCATCAAAGAGGCCAATCTCAGACACAACCACCAACTTCGTTTCAGCAAATACTAAGTCAATGTCGATTTAGAGATTTTACCAAAAACCTTACTATTTAAAGGAACACAGTGCATGTTAGACTACCAACAAGGAAAACAATCTCAAGGTATCAGCTTCAAGCTGCACTGAGAGCCACGAATAAACAAGCATTATGTCTCCCAAGCAGGTTGAATCTTCTTGTTGATCTCTTTGTTCTTTTTTTTGGGTCTAAAATTGCAAATTCATGAGTTTCAAGAAATCCTCTTATCTTGGTGGTTGAATCTATCTATTTCTGTATAAAATTGCAGTAGTCTTAAACCTTAAAAAAGATATGTTCTTCCTCTTATGTTTATATCAATACTTCGAGTTATTTCACCTTGCTTCTCCTCTCTTGTTGATCACTTATTTATACTGTTTATGGTTGGATTTTTAGTCTTTCTAAATATAGTTTGAATGAATGACTATTATAATGGGTGTAAGTCTTTTGGCTTTCATTTGTGGTTTCAAGATTGAAGATGGGGTTGATTTTCTTTTTTTTTGTAGGGAAGGACAGAGGGAGCAGGGTAAGAATCTCGAGTATGGCGTGACTGGTCTTGGAAGAAAGCAGGTATAAGCATTTCCTCATACTACAGATTGTTGGTTTGATGATTTGAAACAGTTATTTATGTTGAGGATTTGACCATTAAAGTTATCTATTTTGAGGATTTGAGAATGTTGGTGTTCAATGTTTATTTTGTCAAATGCTTAAGATTTTTTGGATTTTATGAAATGCTTATTGGTGTTCAATGTATATTTCAGTTATCTATATAGAGGACATGTTGGTTTGGATAACTTGTTAGATTCTTTAGTGTTAAATGGATGTTGTTTGAGTTGTTAATTTGCTTAGTTGCTAGCTACACGAGGTGATTTCTTTTGCTTAGAATCGGACTTTGAATTGGAGATAGACTCGGATTATTAAGAAATAATTTATTTTTTTTTACAGAATGAGTGAAAATTGGACATTTATAATATAAAAGACGAAAATTGATATTACAAATATGTTCTAACATTAAAAAAAATATATTTTTTAATATTTTTTTAAATAGATGCGTGACTACACGCTCCAAGGACCAAAAATGGACAAATTGAAAAAATGGACTAAAAGTGGACAATTTGCTAAAATAACAGACTAAGATTGGACTCAGTCAAAATAATGAGCCGAATTGAATCGTACGCCAAGATAAAGGACCATAATTGATTTTATTTTTTTTTTCCTCAATTTCATTACATAATTTAGCATCCAGTTTTTTTTTTTTAAATTACTCTAGTCATGCTCGATCAGAACTGGTTAAAACATGTAGCGATCGGGACAAGAGGTTATGACATGTTCGATGTTGGACATCTTCGATGTTCCCAACGTCGCTTTGCTCATGTTCTACCATGTTTTTTTCTAGGTACCTACCGGTTAGAACCAATTTGAAAAAAGGATGAAACCAAAATCGTTCATGCAGCGATTCTTATCGGTTCTGAGTAGTAAGGATTGATCAGAACCAAATGCTATTTGTTCCATTTGGCTTGTATTTAATGCCACAATACAAAAATGATTGGGAACAAGTTTGCAGGTTTGATTGAGAAAAAATATTAATGTTTTATTCAAAGTGACTATTTTGTGTAGAGAAATATAAGAGAGGCTATTATTGTATTTAACTTTATAGTTTTGTGTAACTTTCAATATTCCCACTATTATAAATAGCCCCACAATAGTTAAAATTCGTGCATGTCTTTTTTCCTTCATTCTTGGAGCATATACCATCCCAAGGGGACATATCACGAATTATGAAAATGTGTCGGACACGTACCATATATTCTTTTATTATTACTTTAGAGACACGTGTTGGAGGAATGATGTATCAGAATGTTTGATATACGTCAGATATGATGTGTTGAAATTTTTTAAGAATCCATCATGATGTATTGAAATTTTTTAATAATCCATCCTTTTATTGATTATTATTTCTATAAGTGTATATGAAATCCGGTAGTATCATACAACACGAAACAACCAAAGAGTAATTGAGTGTTCCCTAGAATAATTATTAGAGACTGGGCCTTGAAATGGATGGGCCTCGAAAATTAGGGTTGTAACACATTATAGGCTGCAAGGGCGGACCTACGTGTAGCCAATGAGAGACTTGTCTCTCCTCAATTTTGTATGTGAAATACCTATTATCCCCTACATTCTATTTTATATTTTAATTAAAAAAACAAAATGAAATAAATTCAAAACTATTTTTGTCTTGTGATTGGGTATTTTTTCTTACTAAAAAAGAAAAGTAATATCTTGATTATGCGACATAACTTAATTCGAAATGTGTCCTGGTTACTGAAAAAACCCCGATTCGTTACAAGAAATGCTTTTTCATTAATGATCAAAAGCGTTATTTGTCTCAAGTAAAAGTAATGATTAAGTCATTTAAGTGTGATATGTATTATATCAAATCAAAACCAGGGACAAAAAACTTTTGAATATATTCTTAAATTTAATCTTTATTTGGTTCCACTATTTAAAACTCGTGTGGATTAAATTTATGTACTCCATCTTAAATAGTCAAGATCATGTTTTTATATTTTATTTTGATCATATGAAAAAAAAGTTGGTCCAATCGTACTTATCTCTTAGTTTGTTATAGGTTAGATCAATCATTTCATTAGATTGTATGAACATTCATTTCATTATTTAATAAATTTTTTAAGTCACGGATTTAATTGACCGAATGCAAATTAAGGAAGGATATGATTGTGGTAATTTAATGGTTGAGATTGTTGACCTGTGGCTGTGATACACCTAATATATCATAAGGCGGTATAAGTTTGCAATACATGATTAGTTTAATGTAATTAGCATATTATTAGATAGAACGGAGTTTAACGAATATACACTTAAAATAATTGTTGCGGATTCCGTAATTAGAAAAAAAAAAAAAGATCTTATTTTAACCAATACGGATAGTCAAGATACACAAGTTTTGGCAATTTAAGTATAATACTCAATCCAAAAAACTATAAGCAGAAAGATCACAATACAGTTAAATCTCTTTAAAATAAGAACATTGGGACTGGAAAAAAAAATATTCATTTAACGAGATTATTATTTTATCGAATATTATTTTAATTTAGTAATAAATGAGATTATTACTCTATCGAACTTTACTTTCTTAAGGTTTAACTGTATGTAAGCCATATATAGAAAGTATATAATGATCTCTTCATAGATACGATATTAATACATGATACATCCCAATAAATTATACTCCCTCTGTCCCGCTATATCTGTCATACTTGCCTAATCGGGCTGTCCCGCTATTTCTGTTATCTTTCTTAAAATAGTAAAAATTACTTTTAAACATAAAATGAAGTGGGTCCCCCTTACTCACTACTCAACCCCCACATTCTTATACTCTATCTTCAAAAATATATCTCTCACTCGATTATGTTCCGCTCCGAACTCAGAAAATTATAATTTTTATCTTTTTGAAAACTTTAGATTATTTCTTCAAATACAATATAAAAAAATATAAAAAATAAAAATCGATTGCATTTCACTAACCTTGCAAAAATTTGGATAATTCTCATTTCTTTCCACCAACCACTCCTCGAAAACTGTGTCATTTTCTTTATACAATTAAAACTCATAAAATACACACTAAATTAAAATTTCTTAATCTCCGTGCCGAAGTCAACTGGGACGTTTTTCGCGGGACGGAGGAATACAAGAAATGGCAAATCATACCTTCAATTCAAAAGACGTTAAGACCACATAAAAGTACATGTCTCGTCTTGTGGCGGGGACTGAACGCGGCGTTAGGTGAATAACTAACCCCACTACTCTAATACAAGCATTTATTACACGAAAACCTACGCGTATCATGTGCTAAGTAGATACCATCTTTCACATGAATAAAACTTGGTCGACATATTTGTTGACCAACTAGTGGTGAAGGTAGGTGGCTCGGAACTAATAGGTTTTGAATTCAAATTTTACTGAAACTGCTATGTGTTGTCTATCACTTATGGTTAGCTTAAGGTGGTTGAACTTTTCTGTGTGGTTTGCAGGCTATTGTACAGGAGCGGGGTTTACCGAATGCGCATTTCGGTAGCGGCTGCGGGTTACCCTCGTCATCCAAAAAAAAAACTTGGTCGACATATTTGTCTTCCTTAAAAAAAAATATATATATATATATATATAGGCTAAGGTTCAAATGTGAACAGCCTATTTATGTGTGAACGTGTGAACAAATCTATACCTTTCATATTTTGAACGGATGGTCTGATTTAACTTTTTTACTTAAATTGACGAACTGCACTTAAAGTTTATTCATATTGCACTTAAAGGTTAATTAAGTAATTTGCTTTTAAATATCTATATTCATAATCTAAATTATTGTATTGATAACCGCTCTTCATTCACAATAATATTATTTCAATAAGTGTATCTTCATTCACGCTTAAATTTCTCAACAATTTTAAAAACCGTTTTTATCTTTAAATTTATCTTCCTTAAATTTCTCATCTTTATTTCCTAAGATATTTCGTTAATCTTCATATTAAATGATGGTTTGTTCATCAGGTAAACTTGCAATCCGAATTAAGATTACATATATCACATTTTAAAATAAAGTGCAGTTTAATTATGAATAAAGTGCAATTCGATTGTAAAAAAAGTATAGTTTAATTATGATTAAAGTGCATTTTGATTGTGAATAAAGTGCGGTTTAATTATGAATAAAGTGCATTTCGATTGTGATGAAAGTGCAGTTCGAATGTGATAAAAGTGCAGTTCGATACTGAATAAAGTGCAGTTTAATTCTAAATAAAGTGCATTTTGGATGTGAATACAGTACAATTCGATTGTTTACGAAGTGCAATTTAATTTCAATTTTTTTGCATTTATTTGTGAATGGAATGCAGTTCGATATTGAATAACATGTAGTTTAATTCTGAATAAAGTGCATTTTGGATGTGAATATAGTGCAATTCAATTGTTTACAAAGTGCCGTTTAATTACGATTTTTTTTGCATTTATTTGTGAATGGAATGCAGTTCGATTGTGAATAAATTACAGGATAATTATGAACAAAGTGCATTTCAATGAAAATTAAATTGTTGTACACATAAACATACGATAGATCTCATTAGTGGAGATAAAGGGATATATTTGATCGGTTGTGATTTTTTTGGGTAGATTAGTGGAAGTAGGCGGTTGCAAAAATCTTATCTATTATAAAAAAAGTCAAATTTACCCTTAAGTGAGATTGATTATTCTTTAAAGTGCATTTCGCTATTCTACAATACTAATCAAATCTAAACCGTTTATTACTTAAAATTAAAGATTATGATTTGTTCTTATGTTCACACTATAAGAGGGTGTTCTTACGTGAACCAACCCCTATATATATATATATATATATATATATATATATATATAATAAATTACAAGATTCAGATCACATAAGATTGATTTCAGTTCAGATCTTTTACTATTTCGTTTTAAGCAACTTATTTTTTGAAAATTATCTCTTTGGCTAACAATATTTATTTTCCTTTATAAAATAATAATATACTCCCTCCGTCCCTAATATATATGCCTACTTTCCTTTTTCGTCTGTCCCAAATTTATATGCCTATTAGAATTTTTTTGTATCTAACTAATTCTTTCACCAACTTAAATAGATCTAATTAATATGATAACATAGAAAAAGACTATTTTATCCAACTTTTATAATAGCAAACACAATTATGATATTAACTTTTTAGTAATTTACTTTAACTTACTCAAATTCCAATACCAACATTTATCTAACTTTCGTATCATTAAATTTTTTCTTAATCTATGTGAAAAAGCAAATGGACATATAAAATAGGGACGGAGAGAGTATTACACTTAAATGATACCTAAAAGTCTATTAACGTCTCCCGATCGAGAATGTAGTCAAGGATAAATTGAGAATTTAGAATTTGATCCGTGGGTAAAATATAAAATTATAATTATAGGATTGCAAACTTACAATTTCACGAGATGAATAGTAATTTTTAAAAAATAGATGCAACTTGGATTTGCTCAAAAAATAGATGTAACACATGCTTAACTTATTTTAGTACTTCGATTTATATTTACTGTGTAGTTTACATGCTATTATATATGAATAATATTGTTTACTCTATCTCATAACAAGTTTCCCTCATAAAAGAAAAATATAAAAAAATAATAATTTTTTTTTTTGAGAAATCTTGTAACAGTACAAGTTCGAGGGGTAATTTAGGAAGAAAACTAATCAGTGTTATTTTACCTAATCTATTAGGTGGAAAGTTAGTTGCACTACAATCGGATCCATGTTAAAAGAGAAATTAGATTTTGATACCTCAACTTTGCACCATTTAATAATAATTGTGACCTGATTTTTATCTTTTTCATAAATTTATATCCAGACATAATATGTTTGTTGGGGTTATAGCGTGGATTATTAGCTTTGTGTTATTTAGCTCCTATTTTTTCTGCACTCTTATAAAATACTCTCTTCGTCCCATTTTAATTATTAAGCATTTATTTTTGGTTGTTCCATTCTAATTTTACTTTCATTTTAAGTAAAATAATATTCTATAAGAGTTAGTAGATTTCACTACTTTAAAACTTCTTTACATATTACCAACAATTTTCTTGATTTTCGTGCAAAATAGAAATTGAATAATTAGACTAGAATGGAGAGAGGACTGAGAAAGGAATCACTCAAAGCATGAAATATTATGGAGGTGATACAACTTTAAATTAATTCAAGAGTCAATTTTCAAAATAAACTTCCCAAAAATCTTATTTTCCAAACTAATATTTTCTTAAAATTATTTTCCAAACTAATCCTCCTTATAAAACTATATGTCAAATTAATTCTCCCTATGCCACATAAGCATTTATGTGGATATTAACCATTTCATTTATTTTTAATTTAAATTATCTTTTAAGTTTAAAATGGGGAAAGGACAACTAATAATCTTTTTTCATTAATGTAATTAAAATAAAATTAATAAACTGAGTTTACAACTAATAATTTCAAAAATCAATTAATATCATCAAAAAGAATATTTTATATATTTACCATTATTATATATTCATCCTCATACACAAAAAAACATATTTCTAAAAAAATTAAATTTTAGACACTGACAATTGACGATTTAATTATTGATTGCTTGGATGTTCAACAATAATGTGCTAATTAAATTTATTACCAAAAAAAATTTCTTTTAAGAGATTTTACATTTTGACTCTATATCGTAATAAATTGCGTTGATTTTATTTTATTTTATGAAAGACAGTTTAAATGATGCATTAAAAATTACTACATGTCCGATAAAAACTTTTTCTTGAATAAGAATAATATCAAAAAACTTTTAATTGAATGTAAAAGTTTTAATTAATACATTACTGTGGAACCTCCAACGCGAGCTAACCAAATTAATACTCCGTTAAATATATGTTGTTGCATGAGGAAGAACAAATGAAAAATGAAATCAGTTGATTAATTTAAGTATTCTTCATTAATTAAAAAAAATTGTCCTATTTAAAAAGGTAAAAGACAATGTAAGTTAAAAAAATAAAATGCACAATATTCACATAGATGTTTATGTGGCATATATGGAGAATAGTTTGAGATATAATTTTATAAGGATAATTAATTTGGAAAATAATTTTAAAAAAAAATTAGTTTAGGAAATAAGTTTTTTGAGAAATTTATTTTGAAAATTGAGTCTTCATTCAAGTATTCAACCATATTTGTACGATCAAAGCGACAGGATTTAAAAGCGATGTTGTACGTACTTTTCAAGATAAGAAATTACATTTAAGTTTCCCGTCGGCCGTCGCATTCACACGTTGAAAACAAGCATTTGTCGAGCTGCATAGCAATTAATAGCATCACATAAAATATTTGATACTGTAGATACATCACCAGAATGTGAATCTAGTATAAATATATACTCAAATTTAGATAAAATCTACAAACATAAGTCTAATTATTATATTCTTATGCTTTAAAAATACTAAATTTATTTAATATAGTCTCGAACCATTTTTTCAGCCGTTACCGTTATTGTTATCTCGTTCCTAATATGAATACTAAATAATAGATCGAAGTCAATTAATGTTCTGACTTTGATTATATATTTTTTCTAACTTTCTTGATCTACGTATTCAAAAGCAGCGAAACAACAATAGCGAAACGGTTAAAGTATAAAATAGTAATTCTATTTGCTTTCTTTAGTGTTAAGGAAAAGAGTTGGACTAATGTGCATCATGTTGCACATGCAATATGATTCAATTTTTTATTTTATTAAAAAAAATTAAAATATAAACTTAATCTTCCCCCTGACGCCTCCTCCACACACGCTTCTCTCTCTCTCCCCCATCTTTATATCCCTCTATTCTACCGTGCTCTCTGATCTTCTCTTCGCTCTCTCTTGTCATTCTCTCTCTCTCCTCTTCGCCTCCGCCTCCGTCATCGTTGATCCTCGCGCCTCGACCTACGCCGTCGTCGCGCCTCGTGCTCTCCACCTTTATTCTCTCCACCTTCGCTCTCTCTCTCCTCTCCACCTCCGCCTCCGACAATTGTCAACTGCATTTCCTTCCTTCAATTCGTCATTCTGGAAGCGCGTCATTGGTGTTCTCCTCGGAAGTTCCTTCAAGGGCACCGTTGACGTTACCAACAGCTTCGCCGGTCGGTATACTAGATCTGATCGTTTTCTATTTTTTTCATTTTTTAATTTTTTTACTAAATCATATTCTTTTGTTGTTCCGTACTTCATTATGAGATGAAATTGGCACATGAAGTATGTTTAGTGTGAGGAATGATGGTATTTGAGGTAAATTCTGCTAATTTGAATTGCAATGTTGGTGCAAGTTGTTCGTAGTGTAAATCTTCACATTTTTGTTATCTTAGATTTTTATTAGTAAATTTCCTAAACATGAGAGTCATTTTATTTACTGGGAATTTGATTTTGCTTGGAGTATTGAGATCCTTGTGTTTGCTATGGGCTTATTAATTAACTAATTTATTGAAGTGTCATTTCTTGTAACATAAAGTGTCATTTGTTGTGAACAACTGTGTCATTTGTTTAAAACAACTCATATTTAAAAAATGACACGCACAATAGAGACAATTGACACTATGCTCTCCTACTGTAAATTATGGCTTAACCAGATTTCTGCTCATCATTGACACGTTCTTTTGTCATGAGTGACACTCACAACAGAGACAATTGACACTCTGCTCTCTAATGTGAGTTATGACTTAAACAAACACTATGTTCATCATTGACACGTTCTTTTGTCATGATTGACACGCACAACAGAGACAATTGACACTCTACTCTCTTACTTTGAATTATGGCTTAATCAGACACTCTGCTTATCATTGACACGTTCTTTTGTCATGAGTGACACGCACAGCAGAGACAATTGACACTCTACTTTCTATTACGAATGATGGCCTAAACAGACACTCTGATCAACATTGACACTTTCTTTTATCATGATTGACACAAACAACATAGACAATTGATACTTTTTTCATAGACAAATGATATTTTTTTTCGAAACAAACCGTTTTTTTTTTCAAAAATAATTGATAGTCAATAAATGATACTTTATTCAAATACAAATGATACTTTTGTTTGTTACGATTGACACTTTGGATAAATAACAAATAACACGCATTCCTTATCAAAAATTGGAAAAAATAAAAAATTTTGTTTGTTACGATTGGCAGTTTTTTTGTTACGATTGACACTTTTCTATTAAATTTTTTAAAAAAATAATGATGTCATACTGACATCAGCGGGTCAAAGCGGGTCAAAATTGATTTTTTCTCTCTATATATAAGTGAGACTTGTGGTTTTTTTTTTAATGAAAGTCAAAGTCGGGTCATAGAAGTAAATTGGACCATAAATTGGATCCATATGCGACTCGGTTGTACCTACAACCGGCGCATGTAAGTGTGTCTCGTAATAAAAATACTTATTGTATTATAAGTAAAGGTTATTAGAGTGAGTCTCTTGTACATCCGGTTACATGTGCAACCGAATAGGCCCACAACCATATTATCAGCATTTAGCCCACACCCATCACACTCGTTAGCCAACCCCTCTCTCTCTCTCTCTCTCTCTCTCTCTATATATATATATATATATATATATATATATATTCAAGCACATGCCCAACCCGGCTGCCAACCCCCTCTTTTTCTTTTTTAAATTCAGTTACTTTTTTAACACTTTGGGTCATCCCAAATTTCAATTGAAAGTATAATTTTTTTAGTTCAATTCGTTTTTTTTAAATATATATTGAAATATTTAGTTTTGTTATTATTTAATTTCATATAAATCTTCATTGATTTCATATAATACGAGAATTGATAGAGTTATTAATTTTAGTCTCGAGTTTATATAATAAGTGATACTTTTATTCATAGCAGGTGATACTTTTTTTCATAACAAATGATACATAGATTAATAACAAGTGATACTTTTTGTTGGATATGAGTCGATAGATGATACTCAGTTTTGTTCGGTTAAAAGAAATTTGGAAATCACAAGAAGTGCTTCATGGAATTAAGATCCCAAAACCTAAGCGATATCGTAGATTGAGTAAATGTCGTTAGGGATTAGGCCGATATATAGGTTAGACTTGATGTATTGATTATTTTTTTTTTTGTCTAAGTCCCTGTGCAGGGTAATTGTTGAATTGATCTTCCGTCGAGAAGATACTTTTTGTAACCCCACATCATTCGGTGTAATCGCTTGTGTTCTTGATCAGCCGTAGATGATCTTTCACTCAGTCGAAGACGGCCGCATCAAGCCCGATAAATCATCGGTAGAAGACTACTCCCACGGTGATAGTCATCGCGGAAAGAACGAGAAACAAGCACGGGACCTTCAGTCACCACTGACCTATTCGTAGATGCCGTGTCGGTAGACTCACTGAAAAAGACGGACTTTTACCCACCCAGTTCTTCCTACGGAAAGCAACTTGTTCTATTCAAGTCTTTTTTGAAAAATTCGGCGGAAGACATACGAGGTTGTTGAACGGTCAGCTCTCGACATTCTCACCAACTACAAACCTCGACCAATGAGGTCCGGACAACGCTTACCTACTCTACACGAGAAAGGCTTGTCTCATGAACAGAGGGCATTAGTCGCCTCGCTTCCGCAACAAGTTCGAATTAATGGCCGTTTTCCTTGGAAGCTTGTGACACGTGGCATCGTCGTCTCCAGCGGACATATGCTATAACTCACAACTATAAATAGAGCAGTTTTTTGAAGCTCCTGAAAAGAAGAACGACGGAATTTCAGAGGGGACAAGCTCAAGTTCATAAACGCTCTAGAACACTCAAAGATCATCCGGGAGGAAAACTTGCTTACTTAGAAGATTTCTTAGTTTTCTCTCTAGAGTTCTTACATCCTTACTTCTCTAGACTAAGCTCATTGTCATATTTTATAGCTTAGATTCGAAGGAGTTCACATTTAGTGAATTGTTCTTATTGTAAGAACTCCTTCTCGCGTTGGAGAAAATTCCCTTCCCTTTCGGACTTCAGGTTTGGATTGTAAAGTCGCTGGGGACTATAACTGCGAGGAAGCGGTCCCAGTCGTACAAAGATCCCGCTGAGGCTTGCCTCGAATAATCAACAAGTTCTCCTGCCTTGTTCAGGGACCGTGGACGTAGGATCTTGCGTATCCGAACCACGTTAAATCGCTTGTGTTCTTTTCTTGTTTTATTGCATAGCATTAATCCGACTTTAAAATCATAAGCTTGCATAAAACGTATTTTATAAAGCGCACGCCTAAAGATTTAATTTGCTAAAACATGTTTTCAAAGGAGACGAATTCCGGGCCCCACACTTTCCGCACAACAGTCCTCCGACTGTATTCTCAAAAATACGACAGCAATCCGGTAGGAGAGAGTTCAAGAGGCTGACTCACTCGTCCCGCGATCGAAGGCTTATTTGACACTTTGTTCATCGGTTGCCAATCATCGCTCTGGCTGACCTTCTCTTTAAGAAAAAGAAACCGAGCTCAGGTGTATTCACCCCCCCTCTACACTTGACTTATCGTCTCCGGACCAACACTTTTACTAAAAACAACGATACTTTTATTCATAATAAGTGATACTTTTATTCACAGCAAATGATACATTGATTAGTAACAAGTGATACTTTTATTCAGAATAATTAATATTTTTTCATGCAAAATGATACTTTTGTTAATAATAAGTGATACTTTTATTGACCATCTGCACCTACTGAAGCAGTTCTGTCACATTATAAAAAAAACATGCATATTTATATGGTAGCAATCCGTTGCACCAAAGTATTTGCGAGATTATTGAGATTGAATGTTGAGATTGAATGTTCATTTACGAAGTTAACCATAAAATCATCTTAAAAATAAGAAATAGATCTCGTTTCTCTAAACTTAGAGATATAAAAATACATATATTTGATAATACTTATTGTCAATCTCGAAACTTAGAGAAATAATATACATGACTTTTTTATAATAATTTACTATCAATCTCTAGATAGTTTTATCAACGCCAAATTTATTGATAATTCAGTTTATGCCCGTATTATATTGTGCTTTTTAATTAGTTCTTTTCTTTTCCATTTGCCTTTTGCCTTTATTTTGTTAGTGTAGTTATGTTTTTACTTACTTTTCCTTCATAATAGTTTCTTTTTTAGATTTAGCTCAAATGGAGCACCTGCTTAGGCTCTTTGGATGAATTTTGGGCATGAAGAAACGTGTTTAAAGGCCCGAGGAATTAATGTACTATTGGATTGTGGAGTTTGAGTACAGTTAAACCTCGATAAAGTAATAATCTTTGAATCGAGAAAAAATATTCATTTAACGAGGTTATTACTTTATCGAACATTATTTTAGTGCATTGATCCATATCGGGACCAAAAAAAATTATTATCTTAACAAAATTATTACTTTATTGAATACTACTTTATCGAGGGTTAACTGTATTTTTGAGCCCAAGGGTGTGGAGTCGAGTATTTTAGGTATCTATTGTAGTTGTGGAGTCGAGTATTTTAGGTATCTATGTAGAATTAGGTTAGGATTAATCTATTATAAATAGGCTTGTGGGGTTCTTTGTAACATATACTTACCAATCATCGCAGTACGAATTCTCGGCTTGGTAGTGCCCCTAAATGTAGTCAGAAAAGACGAATTGGTTTAACAAATAAGCGTGTCCTTTATTATTGTTTTTGGTTCCCGAATGATCGTAACAAATAAGCAAAAAATTATGTTTAATTTTAATTTTTAAATTTTATAAAAAAAAATTTTCTTTTTTTTTTTCGGATTTTTTTTCCAACTTTTAGTGAGGATGGACGTGACATTTATTGTGAACAAAAGTGTCATTTGTAAAATATCGTTTATTGACTGCCAATTATTTTAGAAAAAAAATATGATTTGTTTTGAAAAAAGTGTATTTGTTTAGGAAAGAAGTATTAATTATTGTGAACAAATGTGTCATTTATCTGAAAAGTATCAATCACACTGAAGTAAAGTGTCAATCATAATTAAGGAACGTGTCACTTTAATCCAATAATCATACGAGACCACCGTTCAATGATTTAGTCTACAAAATATGATCATCATAATAACTAGAAATGTTACCGAAAGTATCAATCGAAATAAACAAAAGTGTCAATAGTCTCGGAGGAGTGTGTCACATTCTCATAGAGTGTCATTTGTAATGAATACATGTATCAATTGCAGCTAACAAAAGTGTTATTTTATCTCAGAGTGTCTATCACAGTGAAGTAAAATATCAATTATAATTAAGAAACGTGTCATTTGAATCCAATAATCATACGAAACTACAACTCAATTAGGAGTATATTAGGAGTATGAACCACTACTAAAATGGATCTAATTCAACAAATGAACACAATAATCAATATGAACAAAGAGAACACCAAGATTTACATGGAAAACCGTTCAATGTGGAGGTAAAAACCACGAGACCCTTAGGTCTAGCCAAATCCAGTATAAGCAAGTAGAGAGTACAATCGAGCAAGTATAATATGATATCTAACCCTTAACAACAACTACGAAGGCACTTCAATCACAAACCAAAAAATAAAGAAGAAAAACGTCAACAAAACCAGCAACATAATTCCGAAAAATATAACTCAAGATCTAACCGTTAGAATTACAATTTCTTCGGTCAAAATGTAGAACGACGTGTCTTCTAGTACCAGTTAAAATTTCAGATCGATCCGACAACGTATGAGCCTCTGATCGGCGAAAACACCGAAACTGTACAAGCTTCAAACCCGTCGACGACTTGGCTGCGTGATGGATGAACAGAGGAAGAGCAGTCGCGCGGCGGTAATTAATGAACGAAGAGTGAAAATATAGATTATTGGATTGAGATTTAGAGAGAAGAGATGCGCCGCTGCATATGGAGAAGAAACAAAAATAGTGTGAAATTAGGTTTTTTTTAAGAAGTCAAAATCGGGTCAAAAGAGAGAAATTGGATCACAAATTGGATCCTCTTTGAACTGGATATACCTATATCGGCGCACATAAATATGTTTCTTCTTTTATAATACTTATTATTAATCTCTAGATAGTTTTTATCAATGCCAAATTTATTATTAGTCATTTCTGATAATTCAGTTTATGACTTGACTTTTTATTAGTTTTTTTCTTTCTTATTTGCCTTTTTGGTAACCACTTTAGGCTCTTTGGGTGAATTCTGGGCAGGGCATGAAGAAAAGTGTTTGAAAGGCTCGAGGGGTAAAGAGCCTTTTTAGTTAGGTGTATTTTTTTTTTTCATTTGCCTTTTGCATTTATTTTGCTAGTATAGTTATGTGTTTACTTACTTTTCATATAGAATTGTTTTATATTCTCTCCGTTCCAAAATTCTTGTCCACTAGTCCATTTTGGGTTGTCCCAAAATTCTTGTCCATTTTTTTAGTAAATTATTACACTCAACTTTTTATAGGACCCACAACTTTACACTACTCTACATACAACTAACAACTCTCCTTAAAAACCGTGCAAAAAGCAAAGTGGACAAGAGTTTTGGGACGGAGGGAGTAGTAGATTTAGCTCGATTGAAGCACTTCTTTAGGCTATTTTGGTGAATTTTGGGTATGAAGAAAAATGTTTGAAAGCCCGAGAGATAATGCACTATTGGATTGTAGAGTCTGAGTACTTTTGGCTCAAATGTGTAGACGCGAGTATTTTAGGTTTTCATACTTAAAATGACAAAGATTCTATCAACCACATTTAACTACAAAAAAATTAATTAATCTACACCATATAACATCATTTTTGTTGTAAATATATTATATATATACTTACCATATATTGTGATGACCATGTAAACCCTAAAAGCCCATGAGCCCATCTTGTACTCTATAAATAGAGGTCTCCACCCTCATAATAATACACACTTAATTTTTGCTCTCTTTATTTATTCTCTATATTCTCTCTAGTTTATAACACGTTATCAGCACGAGAGACTCTTTTCAAAAGACGAGACGATATCCATATAAGGTATAACTTCCATTCTTCTTATTATGATTTGTGAATCTGTTAATTGGGACGCCATTATATTATTGTTTTCAATTAATTCGTTGCATCAACCCTTGTTTTTTTTTTTTCATTTAAATCATATCAAGCTAATTTAATCTGTGAGAGTCTAATCAAATATTAGGTGCATTATATATGATAGATATGATTACTCCTAATTTTAATTGTCATGACTCACGTGGCGTTGCTTAATCAAATATTAGGGGCCGACTGCCTTCGGTAATTAAAGACGAGTTAGTTAACAAGTGGCGTTGCTTAATTGACTACTCTTTTAATAAAAGTTTTGCTCTATGTTTTTCGTCTCATATATATTTTTTTCCCATAATGAGGAAGAGAATTATTATATTATTCTTGCTTATTCAAGTTCTTTATGCGACATATTTATCTATTAATCAATTGATGCTCCTATAATAACACAATACCCTAATATTCCTGAAGAATATTATATGCTCTTGAAGAGCGATTCAAAAACATGTTTATCAGTTAAATTGATGCTCCAGAAGTAGCACAATTAATAATTCATAAGAAATTATTAATGCTCTTACAGAGCAATTCATCGGGTTTAAATATTACATGCTCTTGAATAGCAATTGGAAAACATATCTTCAACATGTTGCTCCAGAAGTAGCACAATCAATATTCCTGCAGAATATTACATGCTCTTGAAGAGCATTTACAATTGATATTTCTATATATATATATATATACGCTTTTACTTATTTATTTATGTGTTTATTTACTTTATGTTAAATCACAATTGTTGCTCCTGAAGTAGCACAATTCATATTCTTGAAGAATATTATATGCTCTTGAAGAGCAATTTCAAAATATTTTTTTAACTTAAATTGTTGCTCCAGAAGTAGTACAATCAATATTCCCGAAGAATATTACATGCTCTTGAAGAGCATTTATTTTACGCTTTTATTTATTTGTTTGTTTGTTATTTATTTATTTAATGTTGAATCTAGATTGTTGCTCCTGAAGTAGCACAATCCATATTCCTGAAGAATATCATATGCTCTTAAAGAGCAATTCAAATTTATTGAAATAACTTAATTGTTGCTCCATAAGTAGCATAAGTTAATATTCCTGAAGAATATTACATACTCTTAAAGAGTTATTAATATTATCTATGTATTTTTTTTATATACCTCAGTTTTTCTTCCCCTGCATAGTGTATAATATTTATATTTATACAATCTTAATTTGGTGCTCTCGAAGAAAGCATACAATTAATATTCCTGAAGAATATTATGTACTTTTGATGAACAATTCATATAATATATCTTATTGATGGCGAATCTTGGTTCTTCAATTGTTATTGTTGTTGCTCCCAAAGTAGCATTGATATCCCCTACGAACACTATATGTTCCTGAAGAACAATTGAGTTTCTCAAAAATATTAGTTATTCGCCTGAAGTCGTTTAATATAGTCTAAATTGGTGCTCCTGAAGTAGCACAATTTGTATTCCTTAAGAATACTACATGTTCCCGAAGAACAATTCAAGCTTTTGATTTTGAGAAATGTTATATGTTCATAACTCTAATTGTTACTCTTAAAGTAGCACAATTAAATCTACATGTTATTGGAACAACTAAAACTTGTCATTTTGAAATCATATATCACAATAATCATACTTTAATTGTTGCTCCTGAAGTAGCACAATTAATATTCTTGATGAATATTACATGTTCCTAAAGAATAATGTATATCTACACGTATGTCGTAATTTTAAAAAAAAATTACCTATTTATATGGAGTGGTAGCAAGAGCTCCCCTTTGAATGACAATTGCATTTTCAATATTCTATTGTGGCTTAATTTCTTTTCAATAATAGATGTGAGATCCGGTAGATTTCAAAATTTGCAATTCATTGATTTCGCTTATCATGGAAGTAGCACAATTACATTCCCGAAGAATGATCATATTGTGATAGTAACATTACTATCACATGTTTGTGGAAATGCTTCAAATATAATATTTTATATACTATTTAACTTTTGCTCCTGAAGTAGCATCATTTATATTCTAGAAGAATATTAAATGCTTTTAAAGAGCAAATCGCATTTTCGATGATATATGTTATTCTTGAATGAAAAACATTATTTATGTCTTGTTGACATTAATGCACTCTTGATATCGATGTTCATCTGCCAATAAGAGGGCATGAGAGAGACAATAGAAATGAAGCATCCCAATAGGATTGCTTAAAGATATAATTGATTGTCCTCCCTAAAGCTCGATACGAGTATATGCATCCTAAATTGCAAGATTTTCAAATCTAGTGCATCGAAATTATTGAAGGCTCCAAAAGAGCATGTGTCATTCTATCAAATGATACGAAATCAACTATTGAGTTTGTCTTTTACTCTAGTAAGTCTAGAAGGAACTTACTAAGTTTTAAGGGATATCCGTCGCAAATGGATATTATACTGAAATAATATATAAAGGTAGTGATTCTTTTGTATTTAGCCAGAAGCTAACAAAAGAAAAGTTATCACACTTCCATTTTAAATGTATTACACATTTAGAAAAACAAGTGAGACAAACCATGTCATGAACCGGAAGTTCAAAGGGCTTTATGCTTTGACATGAGAGGATTGGACATTCACGAGCAACTATCATGCGCAACATAATTGAAAATTTATCTGAGCGCAAATAGAGATCCTGAAGAATCCTTACATTGATTTTCATGAATGCTTGACTTCTGGAAGAAATAAAGCAATTGCGAGAACTAATAGTTCAAATAATAAAGAACTCAATTTCCTCAAGAAGATTTGTCTTGATAAAGCGGTGAGTTTATTAAACTCCAAGTTCCTCCTGAAGAGGATTTATATCATATGGCTTTGGAATTGAGATCGAGTAATTAGTTGCTAATATCCATACTCAAAATGGTATTTGTCCGTATAAAAATGCATCTCACATTAAAATTGTTATTATGATGAAATAACGTTCCCATCATTAGATGGAACATATGTCACATTTGGATTCCTGAAGTAATCAATGTGATATCTACATCCAACAAAAAGCATAAGAACAAACTAGCCACATTTGAATTCCCGAAGTAATCAATGTGAATAAGAAGTTGAAAGATTCACTTGCAAAAGATTGCAAACCAACTTCTTGATGCTTTTGTATATAAAAGAAGTGACAATACTATACATTTGCTTGTAAATACCCCGTAAGATTTCATGTCCCCCGAAGGACAAGTATAAATGACAAGCAAATGCATTAAAAATTCGTCAAAAATATGGTCGACCAATTGGTTCTAAAAGAAATTTTGTGTCTAAGAAAAGGGGCACAAAATATGAACCAAACAATGACGATAATGATTAATCAATCAAATGAAGTTCCTGAAGAACTACAAGCGTCTGAAAATAGAGATCTCAAAATATTGGAGAGATCAAATATCGTCGTGACGCACGACGATATTTTCGCCTTTTAATATGACTCTTGAAAGATGAAAGAGGATCCTCAACGACGATCTATAAGAGATTGCCAAGATTGAAATAATTGGCCAAAGAGGAACGAAGTCATATAAGGTGAATTAATATTCCCTAGAAAGCCGGAAATTTTGGACCTGTAGTTCCAAAATCTGGAAAGTATATCCCCGAAGGATACAAATATGTCTTTATTACAAAGAGAAATAAAAAATTGCGAGATCTAGGTCAATACTCGTAATACAATATTTCTCTCAAAGATCGGGAATTAAATATGTACTCTCTCATATTAGACGCCATTATATTTGATTAATCTACTTATGTCACAAATGGCTTGCTATACGCCTTATGGATGTAGTAAATATTTATCAAATATGATTCACTAAATAATGACATATATATGAAGATCCCCAAGGATTTAACTTGCTCAAATCAAGTAAGTCAAAAAGATGTTGTCAATTAGATCGCAAAAGTCATTGTAAGGGCTGAAATATACAATCGTATATGATATAATAAGAACGACGAGTATCCATTTGACAAAATGGTACAAAAATGATGACTTGAGTTTGATTGAAACTCCCGAAGAGCATAATATTTATATGTATACTCCGTTCAAATGACTTACATAGAGCAAAATCATTATGAATTATTTTATTCATTGATAATCCAACTCACATCGTCGTCGGCATTGGGGGGGAGATATGAAAGATAAAGATTGAATGCCGCAAATATCTCGTTGGATTAATTATTTAGATTCACGTACTATGAACCAGAAGTTCATCAAATTATTTAGTGCAAAAGGAGTGATTAAAATCTCATGTACCTGTTGTATATGCACCATGAAAGAACTGAAGTTCCTCATAGACAAAATAAATCAATTAATTCTCATTGACGCTAGAAGCGTGAGAGATTTATTGGTGTTAAGAGATAAGAAGTTCGCGGAATAGAAAATTAGAACACATCACTCCAAATTCCTCCTGAAGAGGATATGTGAATCATTATGTACAAAAGTACTTGATGAAATCAACTCATGCCTAAAGACGGAGTTAGAATCAAAGACTTGGGTTGAACTAATAATTGTCTCGACCTGTAGATCGAGCATCTCTCTAATGGAGTTACGCTCGTCGATCTATTTAAAAGGTCTTTAAAGAGATGTTATTGTATCGCATCCATATAGCTATATAATGGTTGCTTCAAACACTTGAAGTGGATTGAGAAGTTCCTTACTTATAGAAGATAACAAAGATGTTTTAGGACCAGAAGTTCCTTACTTATGTGCAATATGAGGATTTGAAATGGTATTGACAATCGTTTATTATCTTCGAGACAGACATGTTATTCTCTATGAGATTAATTAAACTTGTCTTGTACATATTATTGTAGACCTTAAATATAACCTTGAAGATTGTTATCTTGAGGGGGAGTAAGAAATTGTAAATAATCCCGAAGATTAGGACCGACTCCTAAATCTCAAAGACCACTCGAAGGTCAAATGGTTGCACTCTTTTTTCCTTTCTAAGTTTTTTCCCAAAGGGTTTTCTTAGTTAAGGTTTTTAACGAGGCATCCAATGCAACACACGAGTAAATGAGTCATTGAGATTGATTCATAAAAGAGACAATGGAACACATGATCTCCAAAGGAGTGGCGGCATCAACATCCAGCAAGTGACAACCTGATGGATTCTTTTACAAAGGCATTAGCAACGTTAACATTCAAGAAGTTGGTACACAAGATCGATATGCGCCGACTCAAGGATCAAGAATGACTATATTG
Organism: Lavandula angustifolia; assembly: GCA_028984105.1. Lineage (NCBI taxonomy): Eukaryota > Viridiplantae > Streptophyta > Magnoliopsida > Lamiales > Lamiaceae > Lavandula > Lavandula angustifolia. The sequence goes on from CM054820.1 coordinate 24,578,275, forward strand.
AGGTGGAGCAATGTACTCTTTTTCCTTCGACCGCTTTTTATCCCATTGGGTTTTTTTTGGCAAGGTTTTAACGAGGCGAGCTTTCTTTTAGGGATGGTCAATCAAGGGGAGTGTTGTAAATATATTATATATATACTTACCATATATTGTGATGACCATGTAAACCCTAAAAGCGTGAGCCCATCTTGTGATTCTATAAATGGAGTGCCTCCACCCTCATAATAATACACACTTAATTTTTGTTCTCTCTAGTTATTCTCTATATTTTCTTTAGTTTATAACAATTTTCTTGATTTTCATATTCAAAAGAGATGTATCGTTTCTAATGTGACAGAGAGAGTAACATTTATCACTAACCGATGGATGTATTTATTGTTATTTAATAATAAGTGCAACACAACTAAATGAGACAACATAAAAGTTAAAACATAATCATATTATGTCACCATCAATATCTTTTATACAAATTACTTAATATGTGTATTAATTACTTAGGATAAAACTACAAATTTCTCTTGTTATACAAACGAGTTGAGATGTTAAATAATTAATTTGTCATGTTATATATAGTTGGTAATTAGTTGGACTTTCAAGATTCTTTATAGATGTATGCCTCTAGACCTATAGAATAATTAATTAGCAACTAAATTAATATCATAGTATGCCTAAGAATATGAACATGATATTTTAACATTTGAACCTAACTAATCAAAACTTAGCCACACATTTATGACTTACATATTTGTGCAAAATATGAATTGTGCCCAAGAATACAAATTTGATCAACAATTTAGGAGAGTTGGTCTGTCACACGGCACTTGCCACCGCCACTCTGCCAGCCCGCAATACAACACCACGAAAAGTAGAACACATTCGTGCTTAATTTAATACCCTCTTTTTTTTTTTTTGGCTTTTTTCGGTAGACATTTTTTGCATTATTTAATAGTCTTGTCGATTGAGCTTATGAAAATACATACTCCCGGTCCTACAATTCATATTCCTTATTTTTTTTGAAATATTCCATAATTCTTGTCCCTTTATTTAAAATAGTAAATTATTATATACACTTTTATTTAAGGGTCCCATTATCTTACTCACAACTAACTACTTTCCTAAATTTTCGTGCTAAAAAGAAAGGGGACTATAATTATGGAATGGAGAGAGTATCTTTTATGAAAAAAATTCTACTCACTATTTCATTTTAGGTTGTCTTAAAATTCTTGTCCACTTTCATTTTTTAGCAAATTATTACACACAATTTTTTATAAACTCATAATTTTATATAACCTTACACACAACAAACAACTATTGTTAAATATCGCGTCAGAAAGAAAGTGGACAAGAATTATAGGACGGATGAAGTACTATTAATCGGATCTATAACTTAAATATAACATATCTTACTATGTAGAATTTTCCATTTCATATATCTTTAAAGACAATCAAATTTTAGAAAATATGAAATATAACATACTATTGATTCATACCATCTACACAAGCGGGTGTAGTATAGATTTTTCTATTTTATGCTCCACGTCAAATTGTACCATATACTCTTTTATTATTATGAATTATCACATCAAGTTGTACCATATACTTTTATAATATTATGAATTATCTTTTCAATTACTATATCTATATTTGAAACAAATTATTTAAATTTGTTATTCTAGTTAAAGATAGGTTCAGAGCTTACGTGATCAAAATTTAAAATTTAGAAAAATAAGCATTTACATTAAAAGATACTAGTTTATAATTCTCACCTCATTATCCACTTAAATAAATGCAAAACAATAGATATTTTTATGCAATTTAGGGTCACTTTACAGCTCATAGTCCACTTAAATAATGAAAAACAAAAGATAGGTTTGAATTTAGGGTTCAGCATTTTTATGCAATTTCATTTTAAGTGATTATATTTTTATTTTGATTTGATTTTTAAAACTAGTTTGTGTCACTTTACAGCTCATAGTAGATATATATTAATCCCACTTTATTTCTATTAATTCCACTTTATTTTTACCTATAAATTTATAGAAAATATATATATCATATTAAACTTTTTATTAAGTAGAATTCAAAGGTGTGACTTATCGTCAAATTATAGACTCGATTTTATATGGCATTATACAGTTAAATCTCGATAAAGTAATATTCGATAAAATAATAATGCTAAGATAATAATTTCTTCCGATCCCGATATGGATCAATGCACTAAAATAATGTTCGATAAAGTAATAACCTCGTTAAAGAATATTTTTTCTCGATCCCAAGATTATTACTTTATCGAGGTTTAACTGTAATAGTAAGGAGCCGAAAATAGTAAGTCCAGCTGGGAGTATACAAATCTTATGGTAACGGAAATAAATATGGAATATTCAAGCCCGGCATATGCGAAAATTTATATACATATTTTAATAGTAGTTTGGTAAAATATGATTACATGATTTGAGAAATAATGGTATATTTTGCAGTTGAAGATTATATAGTTCGAGTTCCACAATATTGAAAATTAAATTGGTAATTTTTATATTATAGAATAATAGACCATTACATAGGAGAGTAGTTCACTCATTTAGTACCTTAGGATTCAGAAATTTTGATTTTCGAGATGCAAAATTTAAATTTTATAATCTTATGAAGGTAGAAAAATACAATTTTAAGGGACAAAATATTAAATCTAACAGTTCCTTAGATTTCTCGCTCGGAAAAAATAAATGATCATGTCTACTAAATATAAAAATAATTAACTGTCTACTAATGTTCTGTTTTCTTCTTTTATAATATTCTATCCGTTATCCGTTATTAGAAAATATAATTTTTTTTGGAAAAGTGCGAATCAAGAAGACGATGTTATATAATGTACACAATCTTTAATATTTTAGAAAATATGTTATTTATAGTAAGACGTCCTTAAAAGAAAATGTGTCATTTCTAATCGGAGCGAGGGCTATACAAATAAAAATAATATAATTTATAGAGTAAAATTGATAAATTAATTTAACTAATGCACACTTACCAAACCGGTATTAACCCTCGTTAAGAAAATAGAGATGAGTAATACTCCAACTACGCAAGTAAACAGAACAGTATAAATTTACACTCGGACGCAGACGCTCGTGCTAGATCTCTCGTCTCTCTCTCTTACGCATTACCAAATATATATTCTTCATTGCAAAATCGTACTGCCTGCAGCAGTAATAGCTGTGGTGGGTTGGTGGTGCCTCTCTCTATCTCCTCACTTGTACTTCTCTCTCTCTCCCCTATTTGTATTCGGTTTTGCAGAAATTTGTTCGGCGATCACCGGAGGCTGGCGAGAGTAAAGGCAAGCGCAGGTTAGTTTTTAGTGTTTCCTATAATGGGTTGTTTCAGATTCAATTCTTGCCCACCTTTTCTTTTGTCTGCAATATGGAGTAAAAGTACAAAAGGATGAGAGAGAGAGAGAGAGAGAGAAAGTTGAAGCGAAGTTTGAGAGTGATTTTTGTTGTCTTTTTCTCCTTCCTCTGCTGCATTTTCTGTGCGGTGATACATATGACTTTGTTTTCATGCTGCAGATTGTGTTTACCTTTATATCTGTGACTTGTCAATACTTGGCGCATGGATGGTGAAATACCCTTGACACTGCTTGATCCCTCAGCCGTCTCTTGAACTTCGTTACACATAGATTCCTCTTAGTTCCTTGGTTTAAAGATTGGCATATCCAAGAATAATGATGGGTATCAATCTTTTATTGGACTCAAATGGCGTAGCACTCGCCTTTAGGGCGCTGTCCGTATTGGAATTGGCCTCGGTTTGCATTAACTTGACTTTCGTTGTTGTGCTTCTGTCCATTGTATCTGCAAGGCACGGTAAGCTGTGTTTCGGGAGGACTCGTCTATGGAAGGACGACTTGGCTGGGAGTTCGGTGGATGCCAGACAGAGGGTAGTTTCTGATGGTGGAGAAACTCATAATATTGTGATTGGTAAAGGCTACAAGGCTTCGGTTTTTTGTTGCTTATATGTTTTGTTAGCTTACATTCTCGTGTTCGGGTATGATGGAATTCGTCTGATAAGGGAGTCTGCAAAAGGTGAGGGTAGAAACTCTAGTTGGACTGTTCTATTGCTGCCCGCGGCTTTAAGTTTAGCTTGGTTTGTGCTGAGCTTTTCAGTAATTAATTGTAAATACAAGGCTACTGATAGATATCCGTTGTTGTTGAGAATTTGGTGGCTTGCATCCTTTATTATCTGTCTTTGCATGTTGTATGCTGATGGGAAAGGATTTATTAAAGAAGGATCAGGCCACTTGGATTCTCATGTTTTGGGAAATCTTATTGCTACTCCAGCTCTTGCCTTTCTTTGTTTTGTTGCTAGTAGTGGTGTTACTGGTATCCAAGTCTTTCGGGACTCTGATCAAGAGCCATTGATTCATGAAGAAGAAGCTGGGTGTCTTAAGGTTACTCCTTACAGTGAAGCTGGCCTTTTCAGTTTGCTCACTCTTTCCTGGCTGGACCCACTTCTTTCAGTTGGAGCAAAGAGGCCACTGGAGCTGAAGGATATTCCATTGCTTGCAGTAAAAGACCGTTCCAAGGCTAACTACAAGGTGCTGAACTCAAATTGGGAGAAGTTAAAAGCTGAAAATCCGCGGAAACCGCCTTCTCTAGCTTGGGCTATTCTTAAGTCTTTCTGGAAAGAAGCTTGGCGCAATGCAATATTTGCTGGGCTGAACACTTTGGTTTCATACGTCGGACCATATTTGATTAGCTACTTTGTGGATTACCTTAGTGGGAAGGAGACTTATCCAAATGAGGGTTACATTCTTGCTGGGATTTTCTTTGCTGCAAAGTTGGTGGAGACTATAACAACCCGACAGTGGTATCTTGGGGTAGATATTTTGGGTATGCATGTAAGATCAGCTCTCACAGCAATGGTATACCGGAAAGGACTAAGGCTTTCAAGTTCGGCTAGGCAAAATCACACTAGTGGAGAGATTGTCAACTACATGGCTGTTGATGTTCAGAGAGTAGGAGATTATTCTTGGTATCTGCATGACATATGGATGCTTCCTCTCCAGATAATCCTTGCTCTTGCAATTTTATACAAGAATGTTGGAATCGCATCACTTGCCACACTTATCGCCACCGTTATATCCATTGTTGCAACTGTTCCAGTGGCAAGGGTTCAGGAAAGCTACCAAGACAGGTTGATGGCAGCAAAGGATGATCGGATGAGGAAGACTTCGGAATGCCTCAGGAACATGAGAATCTTGAAATCGCAGGCCTGGGAGGAAAGGTACCGTTTGATGCTGGAAGAAATGCGGAATGTGGAATTCAAGTATTTGCGGAAAGCCCTTTACTCTCAGGCTTTCATGACATTCCTATTCTGGAGTTCCCCCATATTCGTGTCAGCTATTACATTTGGAACTTGCATCTTGTTAGGCGGTCAGCTTACAGCTGGCAGTGTTCTTTCGGCTCTGGCTACTTTCCGGATCCTGCAAGAACCGCTTAGAAATTTTCCTGACTTAGTATCTATGATGGCACAGACCAAAGTCTCCCTTGATCGGATCACTGGACTCCTACAGGAGGAAGAGCTGCCAGAAGATGCAATCACTACTTTGCCAAGAGGCATTTCAAATGTGGCCATAGAAATAAAAGGTGGGGAGTTCTGTTGGGATCAGTCTTCGCCTACCCCAACCCTTTCAAACATACATATTAAGGTGGAGAAGGGAATGTCTGTGGCTGTCTGTGGTATGGTTGGATCGGGAAAATCAAGTTTCCTTTCTTGCATCCTTGGTGAGATTCCGAAAATCTCTGGTGAAGTAAGTCTGATATTTTGGCTGCTAACTCCCTTTCATATGGGCTTTTTCTTCATTACTTTCAATAATATTCTATAAACCTGGTTGAATCTTGTTATTCATCTATGGCTGTATATGCTACTAGGTTAGGATTTGTGGTTCAGCAGCCTATGTCTCTCAGTCAGCTTGGATTCAATCAGGAAACATAGAAGAAAATATCCTCTTCGGAAGTTCCATGGACAAGGCAAAATACAAGACTGTTCTTCATGCCTGTTCACTGAAGAAAGACTTGGAGCTATTCTCGCACGGTGATCAAACCATTATTGGTGATAGAGGGATAAATCTTAGTGGTGGTCAGAAGCAACGCGTGCAACTTGCCAGGGCGCTATATCAAGATGCCGATATTTATTTGCTTGATGATCCATTCAGTGCTGTTGACGCACATACTGGATCAGAACTATTTAAGGTCTGGACATCATTATATAGTTTTATTTGCATTTGCAGACCAAGCAAATTGAATCTGGCTGATAACATCTTTTTGGAACTGCAGGAATATATACTCACAGCTCTAGCTGAAAAAACTGTCGTTTTTGTCACTCATCAAGTCGAGTTTTTGCCTGCTGCTGACTTGATTTTGGTATTACCTTTGTTACCATCTTTTGTAGTGTCGCATGCAATTACATTTTCTGACCTTGTTTTAGGTCAGTCTGCCGTGTTGACTAGCTAGCCTAAAGTTAATAGAAGTACCTCTTATTGATTAGCATGAATGACAATGCTCCGTAACTTCTACCTACTAGAAAATTAACTGAGGTAGTACCCTCTAGTTTAGTGGTGACATGGGGATTGATTGAATCTAGATTCTGATTGCTACTGAGGTCATGCCTTCTAAATTTTTCTGACTTTATCAGCTTATATGAGGAAAAAAAAAAAACATTATAAAGTACGAAAGATATGATATAACTTCTCTTAAATTGCTATGTTTCTTTGATCTTATCAATTATCATTACTTAGCTCACGAAGAATGGGTTTATGGATATCACATCTCTATCTCATCAACACCTAGATTTTCTGGTTTATATTCTTAACACCTATACATGGATCATCCTCTGAATTTAATTTTTTTATAAATCGTCACCACATCTGCAACTTCATTTTAGGGAGTAGGAGATTATTGATTCTAGCAGTTGTACATTTGCCTTTCGATTTTTCAGTCTTGCCTTTTATCTTGTTGTAGGTTATGAAAGAAGGTCGGATTATTCAAGCTGGAAAATACGATGAACTTTTGCTAGCAGGGACAGATTTTAGTACGTTGGTCTCTGCTCATCATGAAGCCATTGAAGCGATGGACTTTTGTAACCTAGCTTCTGAAGAATCAGACGAACACGATCATCTTAGTTCTCTTATCACAATTGAAAACTGCAATTCATCAAGTAACAATGTTGCTGGCTTGGCAAAGGAAGTCCAAGCCAGTGTATCCCCATCAGAACAAAAAAGCAATTAAAGAGAAAAAGAAAGCTAAACGGTCTAGGAAAAAACAGCTGGTGCAGGATGAGGAGCGGGAGCGCGGAAGAGTCAGCATGAAAGTGTATTGGTCATATATGACAGCTGCTTATAAGGGTTTATTGATTCCATTGATTATTCTTGCCCAAACAATGTTTCAGGTCCTTCAAATAGCTAGTAGTTGGTGGATGGCTTGGGCAAATCCACAGACAGTTGGGGACGAACCTAAAACCAGTAGCTTGATGCTTATTGGTGTTTATATGGCACTTGCTTTTGGGAGCTCCTGGTTCATATTTATCAGGGCCGTTCTCGTTGCTACATTTGGTCTAGCAGCTTCACAGAAATTATTCCTGAAAATGCTCAGAACTGTATTTCGGGCGCCAATGTCTTTCTTTGACTCTACTCCGGCTGGACGAATATTAAATCGTGTAAGCCGTGTTCCACTCCTTGCTTCTTCCTTCTCCATTTTTGAATTTTGGTTGTAGAAATTAATGCGGTTTTCGTTTTACATTCCTAATTCTCGATATTATTTCATACCTTATGATGCTTCCCTGTGATTACCAGGTGTCAATTGATCAAAGTGTTGTTGACCTCGATATTCCATTCAGACTAGGTGGCTTTGCTTCGACAACCATTCAACTTCTTGGCATTGTTGGTGTGATGACACAAGTGACGTGGCAAGTTTTGCTTCTGGTTATTCCAATGGCAATTGCTTGTGTTTTGATGCAGGTAATCAATTATGCCATGAGAGTTCTTCGATCTATGCATGTACGTTTATGCACCGACCAGATAATTGGCTGAGTTTTTATGAATTGATGGCCATAAATTGACCAAATATAAAGCTTAAACAGAAACATAAGACAGGATCAGCGCGTCTGCAATTCATTGTTGCTTATACTTGAATCCATCACAACGAACTATATAAAATGATTTTCTTTTGTTGTCTTCTGTTGCATGAGTTTGTTCCAATGTGTTAGAGCATGAGTAAGTCTCAACGTCCTTGTAGCACAAGTTCGTTGAATTCTGTTGCTATGGGTGTATGTAAATAATTAATTATCTTTATCTAGTATATTTGACAATAAGACGAGTTTCAAATTTCTTCACAAATGCAGAAATACTACATGGCTTCATCCAGAGAACTAGTTCGCATTGTTAGTATTCAGAAATCTCCTATAATTCATCTTTTTGCTGAATCTATTGCTGGAGCAGCTACAATCAGAGGGTTTGGGCAAGAAAAGAGATTCATGAAGAGGAATCTCTATCTTCTAGACTGCTTTTGCACGCCCATTCTTTTGCAGCGTTGCAGCAATTGAATGGCTTTGTCTGCGCATGGAATTGCTATCTACATTCGTGTTTGCTTTTTGCCTAGTGTTGCTTGTGAGCTTGCCTGCTCAAAGTATAGATCCAAGTAAGTAAATTACTCTTCTTTAGTACAAATACCGTCGCACACAAAAAGTGTTTGTGTGGATAATTTCTGGTCAAGAGTTTATTGTTCCTTCAACCTCCAACTTTAACCTGAACAATATAGTTTAGAGTGTATATTGATGATGGCTTACAGCTCGTCACATCGTTATCTTCTTCTAATATTAAAGTCTTCCTCCATAGGTATGGCCGGTCTTGCAGTGACATATGGCCTGAATATGAATAACCGCTTATCTCGATGGATACTAAGCTTTTGCAAGCTTGAAAACAAAATAATATCAATAGAAAGGATTCACCAGTACTGCCACATACCTAGCGAAGCACCGACAGTGATTGAAGATTTGCGACCCCCGTCTTCATGGCCTGAAAATGGCACAATTGAACTAATTGATTTGAAGGTACTCAATTTGGTCGTATTGTTTGCTTTGCTCCATTTGTGTTCAAGTTTTTTATTGTTAATATGTCAAGTTTACACTTGCATGTCACGCTTCCTACGAAAGGGGGCAAAACCTTCCGAACCTATGTGCCGTTCATATTTTGTCAATGTCCCCTGTCTCTGTATATCTTCTATGATCCTCAGTAACACATGCATTTTACTCTTGCATTAAAATCATTTTCTTATTCATGATAAGCACAAGAACTATGAATACAATATTGCAATCAAAGCCGTAAAAAGGAAAAAAATACTCCTCCGTCCCATTGAAATAGTCCAGTATACATTTTCGGAATGTCCCATTGAAGTTGTCTAGTTTCCTTTTTTGGCAAATTTTTTACCAACACATTTTTTGAGGGACCCACAAGTTTACACAACTCTACACACATCAACTACTCTTCTTAAAAACTGCACCGAAAAGAAAGTGAATTATTTCAATGAGACGGAGGGAGTAAGAAATAGGGCAAGCAACAAAATGAGGTTAATCTGTTGGAACCTCAAATCACGAGGTTTGAGCGTAACACGTTGTACATAGTGCTGCATTCTAGTTGGACCATCATTGTAAATTTGGAAGATGCTCGAATTTCCAATACACACTCATGGAGTCTTAGGTTGTATGCTATTAGCAGATTATGCATGTAGTCTGAAGTTGTTTGCTTAGTGATATTATTGACTGAAAGGTTAAAAACATTCAACAAGAAGCATATACAAAAGTTAAACACAGATAAATGGTAGAGAGAGAACTTGATAAATCAGAAAGAAACTAAAAGGAGAATGAGTTAGAGAGTAGGCACGGACTTGAAAAGTACTTACTATAATTTACACTACAGGTTCGTTACAAGGAGAGTCTTCCTGTCGTGCTCCACGGTGTCTCCTGCATATTTCCAGGTGGGAAGAAAATTGGAATTGTTGGGCGTACTGGAAGCGGTAAATCGACGTTGATCCAGGCTCTGTTTAGGTTGATTGAACCGGCGGCTGGTAGAATAATTATAGATGGCATTGATATTTCAACAATCGGTCTTCACGACCTCCGGAACAGGCTGAGCATCATTCCCCAAGACCCGACATTATTTGAAGGAACGGTCAGAGACAATCTAGACCCACTTGAAGAGCATTCTGATCAACAAATTTGGGAGGTAGATACTCTTTCTTCTATACAGTCTACTGACTACTCCCCATTTGGACAACAAATGCAGAATGACAGAGCTATGAATTTTTTCAAGATAATACTACCTCCGTCCTATTATTTCTGGCTCATTTCTTTTCAGCACGAAAATTAAGAGAGTAGATGATAAAGTATGAGAGAGGGTAGATGATAAAGTAGGAAAGAGAAGATGAGTGAGAGTAGATGATAAAGTAGAAGAGAGAAAATGATGAAGTAGGAGAGAGAAAATGATGAAGTAGGAGAGTGTATGATAAAGTAAGAGAGAGTATGATAATTATTTGTCAAATTGGGAACGAGCCAGAAATAGTGGGACGTCCCAATCGGGAAAGTGAGCCAGAAATAGTGGGACGGAGGTAGTATGGTTTGATACTTAGTGATTTTTGCTCTATTTTTGGTGTTCTATATAGTGGTTCTCGATATGAATGATATTGTGGAACCTCATCGATTATTATGCTAACATCTGCACGAGCAATTTCACTATTTTCATTCCATGCTTGAATTGATGCAGGCACTAGATAAATCTCAGCTAGGAGATGTAGTTCGTCACAAAGAGCAAAAACTTGATACACCCGGTAAGTAAGTCTCCTAGTAGTAACTTGATCTATGGAGTCTTGAGCACCAAAAGTGATATGCTATATCTGATGTTGGCAGTTATAGAAAACGGAGATAACTGGAGCGTGGGGCAACGACAGCTGGTATCACTCGGTCGAGCTTTGCTTAAGCAGGCGAGAATTTTGGTGCTTGATGAGGCAACAGCCTCGGTTGACTCTGCCACAGATAACCTCATCCAGAAGATAATCAGATCAGAATTTAAGGACTGCACCGTTTGCACAATTGCTCATCGCATCCCAACTGTTATCGACAGCGACGCGGTTTTGGTCCTCAGTGATGGTGCACATCTATACCTTCCTATCTATAATACTAAAATTATTATGTATTTCCTTGGAAAGTCTTTGCAAAATGGTTCTTTTGGAGGAGTTCAACACGAGAAGTTTGGGTTAGAAGCATTAAACCTCCTAGACTATTAACTTTTAAGCTTTGCCCCTGAACTATGAAAATGTGCATTTTGCCCATGGATGTTAGATTTGTGCACTTTGCCCCTGAACTATGTGAAAATGTGCAATATGTCCCGTGAACTACCTAATTGGTTGTAGAAGAGTAAAATTTCGGTAAAAAATTTCGGTCATACGTGCAAATTTAGGGATAATGTTATTCTGGGTTATTAGTTTTATGCAGTTCACCCCATGGGCTATTGCTTTTGTGTTAATTCAAGATGATATTACCCTAACTTTACACGTGTGATTGGAGTTTTTTGCCGAAATTTTTACTTTTCTGCAAGGGACAAAACCGCACAATTTCAGAGTTCAGCAGGCACAACGCACAAATTCAATAGTCCAAGGGGCAAGTTTACATTGTTACAATTCAGGGGGCAAAGTATAAAAAACTAATAGTTTAGGAGTTTAGTGTTTTTAACCCGAGAAGTTTTATGTACTGGAAATGTTCGCATATGAGAATCGTAATTTGTCTTAGGTTTTTCATTTTGCAAAATCCTGAACTTATCTCGGTGGATATTCGTATGTTTTACAGGGCGGGTGGCAGAGTTTGATAGTCCAGCGCGACTTTTTAGAAGATAAATCGTCCATGTTTCTGAAGCTGGTTTCGGAATACTCATCACGGTCTAGTGGTATTCCAGATTTCTGATACATGTCCTCTATCTGAGACCGCGCAAATGTATTCCCCGGTCCAACCCCTGCTGATGCTGATGCTGATGCATCCAGCAGACTGAAGAGCCGGTGGTTGGGTAAGTTCCCGAACGGGTTTAGTCAGAACTCGAACGTGCACCACACCGTTGTTCTTCCCTCCCGGAGGGAGGCGGGGTTGCTGGCGGTATGAATGAGCATCAGAGGCACAATCTGTACCATAGAATAAGTTTTCATTAGGATAGAGGTGACCAGTTTCTACTACTTAAAGATTAGGTTTTTGTAATTTCAGTTATTTAGAGGTTGTAAGGAAGGAAATTTATGGTCATCTCGTGCCCTCAGCTAGGAGGGTCATTCCACAAAAACTTGCTACTTCTTTCTTTCTATTTGCCAATCTCATGTTAAATTTCTTTCTTACAAAATAAAATATATAACCATAATATGATTATAGAGTTAATCGAAGAATGGAAGAATGCAATCATGAATGAATGATAGGACCAAAAGAACTTGAATTTGATAAACTCATTTGATTTGTTGAAATTTGTTTAATAATGTGACTTGTTGTCATGGCTGTTTTTTTATTGTAAAAAATATTTGATCCTTGTTGGGATTCATATAATAAGATTTATAGTGCCTCAAAATAATCTTAAAAACAGTACTTATATATCCAAGCGTTTATGTACAAATCGTAGATCATAGGTATAGTGTATAACATAACATACCATTTGTTATTAAAATAAATCATAACATCACACCAAATACTTTTTCTGAAGCTTGAACTCACATAAACTCAATGAAAAACATTTGCCTTGGTTAAGTGGACTTATCCAATTTTGATAATAATGTTTTCAACATAGTCATAAGCTCAAAAGAAACTCATCATGACAATATTTTCCTATATCTAGTACTCTATAAATAAAAATAATAATTAAAACTAAAAATAAAATATGCCGACCTTATGTGCGAACCGATTGACCAACGTATTATTCTTTAATTAAAAATAACATTTTAAAAAATGTGTCGACGACATGTGTCAACCGATTGACACGTGTATTTTTCCTATTTAAAATAGCATTCAATGATTATGACTATTTGTTTAATAACTATAAGTATTTGATCAAGTGGAAGTATTATTTCGAGATCAATATGCGTATTTCTTTAAAATGAAGTGTTAATTCTAAATTAGATTGAACTAAAATATTCAAATAAGTTAGTAAACGATAGTTATAGTAAGTAGCCCAAAAGTTTAAATATTCGATAACACAGATATTGCACGTCTATCAAACTAAAGAACACATCTCATAACACTTTACCGCCGTGATAGCTAAGAATATTGTGCTTATCGTTTCCCCTGTAATAGTAGGGAAACCAGGTGAGGAGACGCTCCACGCATTAAATGCATGTAAATGCCCACAGCTATTAGATTTCAACTACGTATACTGCTCATTAGCAACCACAAAGACAACATCGGACATTTCTTCCCCCAAAAATATATAACTGTGATCATTATAGGACCAATAATTTCCATTCCACAAGAAACGTGCAATCATCTTCCAGAATGGCCTGAGGCATTTGATGCACCATTCCAAAATATGAGACCCTCGCTGTTGATTTTTCGAGTCGTACAACTCGAGTCTCCAATCCTCAATGCACAAGCACAACCGTACAACAAACCAATGCCGATAGGACAAGATCGGAGATACGATCTGCAATAGATACAAAAGTTGTCTTTCCTAACCCGTTCTTCGCCATTCACACATTGGATCATCTCCTCAGTCGAAAACCATTTATATCATCATCCGAATTCTGAAGATGTTTCCATTCCCCTTCAATGACAGTCTGTAAGAAATAGTCTCAGGGAAAATGTTAAAAAAAAACATAGAAAAAGTAGGAAAAACAACAACATAGAAGATGTACTTACAAATACGGTAGAGCCAACAATGACTGTGTGCTGAGTGTCAGGAGTCACGAGAACTATACATTGAAATAGTCTGATCCTTAAGGACCGTAGGTAGCAATCTATAATTTGTTGATCGATTGGTACAGAACATCCTTCAGATTCACGAACCAATCTTTATCCACTGGAAAATAAATATCAGGTAGCCTGGCGACACAGTTTGACATCAAATACTCCTCAAAGCTATCTCTCAGTTGGCCAGACGCTTCATACATATCCTAGTAACAAAAATATATGAAAATACTAGATGCAAATAATTAAAATTAAAATAATACTCCCTCCGTCCCATTGGAAGCGTCTTGTTTCCAATGGGCATGGATGTTAAGAAAATGATAATGTGTGGTGTATATTGTTTGACTTTTGGATAGTTAAATCTTGTCCATATATTCTTGCCTTTTTTAGAAACAAGACATTCCAATGGGACGCCCAAAATAGAAAACAAGACGCTTCCAATGGGACGGAGGGAGTAATATTTTAATCCATAATTTACCTACTACATCATTGTGACTCAAACCCAAATCCAGATAGATGTTTCCCAACTCTACATCCATAGTATCCACCTCATGGGCCGGAGGGGATGTTTCATTCTCCCACTCAACGACGACATGCGAGGCACTCTCGTTCCACGAATACTAATGCATGGCCCTCTCGTGCCAGCTACAACCAACTATCTCATGCTCCAATCCTCCAGTGCAATCAGAATCAAGAACATTAGTGCTCGGGGGCGAATCAGAAGCTGCAGCTGACTGTCTGGATCTCTGGGTATTCAGGCACATATGGTTGAACGTGCTGATCAGCTCCTCCTTCAGTTCGTTCATCAAATCCTCAAAAAGCTTCTAGAATTTCTCATCAATAATCTTACCGATCACGGCCTCAATCCTCGGATCTAGACTAGTAGATGTCTCACTAGCTACTGACAGTGATTATCAATAAATTGGTGATTATCAATCAAAAAAGTAGTTTTAAATTGGAATAATGCTTACTAGATGTCCGATCAACTACTGACGATGATGCTCGAATACGCCGGCCCCGCTGCTCCCTCTGAATATCATCTGTACGATGCTCCTCCTCATGCTCTTCCTCATCTTAGATGCCACTGAACGTTCTACGTCTGACTCATGAGCCGTCGGGGTGCTTAAATAGGACATGCTTCCCTTCCTAATCAAACAGCGTGGGCTGTAGGGGGGTTCATGGGCATAGGAACGTGGATCCCAAAATGGATTACTACTAATCACGCACTGCCAATACAGAGTCGGCTCCTCTAAATCGGTCGGCTTTCAACAATAGTCTCTTATCTGAAAAACACAAATTATTGACACATTTAATATATAAAAATAAACATGTGCTTCAATATCGTTGAAGAAACTGCTTATCCTGGACGTTTTAAACTATGCGTTCTGAAAAGCCAGGGCAATAATGTACATTAAAATTATGGATCTATGTGCATAGAAGCTGATCGTGGAAGGTTGCGAAAGGCCGCGAAGGAAGGATAGAGATGGCGATTCAACACTTGCTGAAGAAGATGACTGGACGTGTGAAGAATGTAAGATCGCTCATCAGAATGAGAAGGGCCTCAATTCATTTTTGCGTGTGTTAATCCATACATGTTTCGACTCATCAAAAACTGCACCCCTTAGAAGGAAGCATGAGCCATTCTACAGTATCATCTTGAAGGAGATCAAAGCCTTAGAGAATGATAACTTTGAATAGTAACCAATCAGTTCGTAACAATGGGGATGAATGAAGATGAGTCTATCGCATCATACTTTTGAAGCATTCACGATCTTAACAATGATCTGCGGAGTTAGGAGAAGCTATCAGTAACCGATGACTAATCTCAAAAGCTATAAGGACTCTTCCTCGGAGATTTTTGGTTAAAGTTGTTCAACTAGAAGGAAATACTTCGTTAAACAACTGGAACTGACCAAGCTGCAAATTAAACTGGAGTCATTTGAGTTAGATCATCTAAATCCCATGTCCAATGACAAGTACTCAAAAGGGATCGCTCTGACTGCAGCCACATCTGAAGTCACACTTGAGGAGAATTAGCATGACCTATGTTTTTGATGAATTAATCTGAACCCTAGTTTTGGATGGATGACCTACTTTGTTTCTTAATTGATGAGACTGCTTTTAATTTCTCTATGATTCTCTATTTTGATTGGTCATCATCTTAGATGATCATAGAGAATATAGGGAATAGGTAATACGACTGATCATACCTGATTATTTGTTTAGTCCTGCAATTAAGTGTCTAGATTATTACCATTTGATTGGAATAGTTTAGATGGTTCTTATGTCCTTGAGCATGATGCTGTCCTTAGGTTCATGATTTTATCATTTGATTGACCCTTAGGATTATAAATTAGAGATCTTCTCGCATCATACGGAATCCGTAGAGCCTTAGTGGATGAACCAACATAAGAACTTCATAACTACAAGCTAGAAGTGATAATGAATAAATCCTCTTAAGCATCCTGATTGTTAAGCCTTCAAACTCTTTGTTGGGTAAAGATTCAAGATGATAAGTTTTGAAGATCCCAAAAGCCCTAGCTGAATGATGAGCTTTATAATGTAACAACGTAATTGAGTTCAACATGTTAGGAACTTAGTAGGCTAGCTAGAGTTCAGTAGCTGATAGGTTCAGTAAAACATTCTTTGTCAGCTGGAAGAACTCAACACCGAGGAATGCGGTTAGGTGTTTTGTAACCCATCGACTCAAGCAAAGAAAATCGAGTCAAGCACTCGAATATCTCGGAAGAATGTCAATAGAAGATATTTCAGTAAAAGGGTCCGAGGAATTTGAGGAAGTCAACTCAGTACCACGTTGGAGTTTAAACAAACCTCACAAACTCTTTAACCTCGACCAATGAGGACCTGTTAGCACTGTACCTACTCTAACACAAAGCTGCTCCTTAGGCCCAAAAAGAGAAAATCCCTACAGTGGCATTCAAACCTCAAGATGGTCGTTTTCTTGTCGTTTTCGACACGTGTCTAGACCTTTTCCAACGGATCTATTCATGAGTCTAGACTATAAATAGAGAAGAGCCTTCATACAGATAAAAATGCGGGAATCAAGCATATTCAAGTATTCAAACACTCTAGCGACCAAATAGCTTACACATCGAAGAACTCATACACAAAGAGATTAATTAGTATTTTACTCTAGAGATCTATTGTTCCCATTCTCTATTCTAAGCAATTCTTGTAATATCTTAAGCTTAAAAAAATCGAAGGAGTTCAGCTTATTGAACTGTTCTTATTGTAAGAACTCCTTCTTAGTTGGAGAAAATCAAACCTCGTGTTTGAACTTGTAAAGTCACTAAGACTATAACTAGAGTATATGTCCAGCGTACAGATCGACTGAGACTTGCTCAGTATAAGTAATCAAGAATTCCTGCTTTGTTCAGGATAGTGGATGTCAGATCCAACGTATCCGAATCACTTTAAAAATTGCTTGTGTTTATTTATTGTTTCATTGATTAATTGTTCATACTGCATACAATTGAACTTTAAAAATCACACTTAGTATAAAACATGTTTTCAAATTGAGGTGAAAATCATTTTTAGGCCTACACTTCCGTACTCTATCTCATACTGAACTACTGCTCACTGACTGAAGTCACTAGATAGGTTTCAGTAGACAGACATTCTCTGCCCACACGATCAAGAAAGATTATTTGACTCACTGACTTGTTCAATAGCAAAATTCAGTAGATACTGACTTTCACATTTGAGTTGAAATTTGCACTCAGATGTATTCACCCCCCCCCAACACCTGAAGGCTCGTCACTGGACCAACACTTTTCATCAATCTCGTAACCTCACCCATTTAATCTCTCTGTCTTTACCTCTCTTTTATTTTCTTGTTGTTTTCGACTAAGTAGATTTAATAAATTAAACCAAGTTTAGGACCAAGTAGTTAGTAAAGTAATTAGAAGAATTAGAACCCAGTTGAATCCTTGTGAGATCGATTTCGGGAGTAGCTAGATTAGGTATTACATCGATGTGCGCACTTGCGAGAATTATAATTTATTCATCAAACTCCCTCGTGATCCCAAAATTAAATTTGTACCCCCAAAGATCCTTCTGAGCATCAATAACTTCATTATTTATCGTATGTGGAAGCTTCCAAATGACCATCGATCTTTCTAGTTTCTGAATCAATTTTCACTATAGGTATGTTTTTGTTTCCCCTACTATCATTAAACTGTTAAGTCTCTAGATCAATTTTATGTTTCTAGATAATTTTCGTTAAATTACCATTCTAGTTTATGGATAAATTTATGTTCAAAATAATTGATACTCAACAAATGAAACTTTTGATAAAAAAATGATACATTTGTTCACAATAAATGACATTTTTGTTCAAAATAATTGACATTTTTATCCTAAACAAATGACACTTTTTTCAAAATAATTGATATTCAATAAATGACACTTTTGTTCAAGACAAATGACACTTTTGTTCGAAACAAATGATACTCAATAAATGACACTTTTGGCCAAAACAAATGACACTTGCGTCGATTAGAGGTGGCAAAATGGGCGGGCGGGCGGGCGGGCCGACCTAACCTCGGGCCTATCGGGTAAACTCAATTTTTGGGCCCGCCTGATACTTTACCGGGCCGTGATTTATGAAGCCCAACCCGACCCCGGGCTTTCGGGCGGGCGGACGGGCCTAGCCCATTAATTTTTTAATATATTTTTTTTATTTTTAATTATATATTTGTTGTATAAAAATAAAATTAATATGTATATTTTACACTAAATATGTTAATATTGAATAAAGTATAAATTAAGAAGTAATTAAATAAATTAAATAGGTCATATTGTAAATTTATGTACAAATAAATATCAAAATTCAAAACGGTATACAAATAAACATCACAAAAATTCAAACTAAGACAAGAAAAACAACTTAAAATCGTCAAGTTTCAACATATATTAATTGCATTTTGAATCTTTCTTTGATAAGTTATTCTCCCATTTTTTTCATTTATATTTATATATTAATATTAATATTATCTAATAATTATGTATTTTTTCGGGCGGGCTTTTTAGCCCGAAAACCCCGGGGTTTTTCAACTCAAAGCCCATAGAGCCCGTAGTTTTTTTGGGCGGGCTTATTAGGCCCAACACACATTCGGGCTTCTAATTTCAGAGTCCAACCCAACCCTTTTTTCAGGTACCTCGGGCCGGCCCATCGGGTCAGGCCCATTTCGCAGGCTCTAGCGTCGATGATGGTCGCTGGCGTTCAAAATAAAATACGAGTATTTTTGTTCAAAACAAATGACACTCTTCTCAGTAACGTAATCATGTGAGAATTTTTTTGTCACTACACCGGATCACAGATCCAAATTAGTGTTGAAGTGCAGATCTGTTAGATTTAATCATGAAAATTAGATTATTAAATTGTTTAATACATAATAAAAATTGAAACGTTGCTATTATAACATAAAGATGTGTTGATTAGATGCATGAATTCTCAATAGTTGCATGCATGCTTGTGAAAGCATGCAACACGTTGGTTTGATGCATGTGAAAGCATGCAACGTTTGGTGAAGTAAGCATATAATCGTTGCATGCATCTCCTTGCCTTTTAATTGCCAAACATTGTGTCTATTAAGAAAAGGCATATCATGCCTATAAATAGACATTCCAATCGAGAGATAAACAAACCAACACGATATTTCCTTTGTCCCAAAATACAAAGTAGTTCGTCGGAATTACGAGAAGTAGTGCAACTACTCGTAATTGAAAAGCCGTTATATCTTGGAGACGAGTGCTATAGACCGCTTGCACCGAGTAGCGGAGCATTATCGTCTTGCGGAGAAAGAGTCCAACTCTTGCCTCGGCTATCGTAATAATCCGTCATAAGAGACACCCCAAAATAACAATCGCAAGACGATAATTGTGTTGAAGAATTGACGACAAGTAGCAGTGATGTACCCGATCCCCTTGTCCAAGTAATGACAAGCAGTAGTAACATGCCGCCGAACTTTACAAGAGCAACGAACAACCAAATTCCAAGCGCCCCTGTTCATGCGGAAAGGCCGGAAAAGTTCTCAAGTTCTGAATTTAAGCGTTGGCAATCTAAAATGTTGTTTTATTTAACTACTTTAAATTTATCTCGATTCTTGAAAGAGTTACCTCCAATTATGGGGGAAAATGAAACTGATGAGCAAAAGCGCATAACGTCTGATGTATGGTATCATAGCGATTACATATGTCACAACTATGTCCTAAATGGACTTGACGACACTCTCTACAGTGTCTACTCGACTGCAAAGACGTCGAAAGAATTGTGGGATTCTTTGAAGATAAAATACAAGACTGAAGATGCCGGTCTAAAGAAGTTCGTTGTTGGATGATTCTTAGACTACAAGATGGTGGATACCAAAACTATAGTCGAACAAGTGCAAGAGATTCAATTGATCATACATGATATACTCGCCGAAGGTATGGTCCTTTCTGAATCATTTCAAGTTGCAACTGTGATTGAGAAACTACCACCGATGTGGAAGGATTTCAAGAACTATCTCAAGCACAAACGCAAAGAGATGAGTCTCGAAGATCTGATAGTCCGTCTCAGAATTGAAGAGGACAATCGCAAGGCAGATCGAAAGATTAACAAGCCCTCTATAGAGGCAAGGGCTAATCTAGCCGAGTGCAGCACTAGCACTAACCCAAAGAAACGCAAGTTCTATGAAAAGAAGCAAGATTAAAAAAGGAAGAAAAAGATCAAAGGGAATTGCTACAATTGTGGAAAAACTGGTCACATGGCAAAGGATTGCCGCAAGCCAAAGAAGGAATACAAAGGCCGTCCATAAGCAAATATGGCGGAAGAAAATTACGTGCCCGTCAACATGTCTGAACTCGACCTATCTGCGGTCGTAGATGAAGTAAACATGGTCGGTAATCCGAAAGGATGGTGGATTGATACCGGCGCTACCAAGCACGTATGTGTGGATAAATCAATGTTTTCAACTTATGAAGTTGTCAAGGAGGAGAAAATGCTATACATGGGAAATTCCTCTACTTCAAAGGTCTATGGAATTGGAAAAGTTGTACTCAAGATGACGTCGGGATTGAATTTGATTCTCCAAAATGTGATGCATGTTCCCGACATTCGCAAGAATTTGATCTCCGGCTCTATTCTTAGCAAGACCAGATTTAGAATAGTTATTGAGGGGGATATGGTTGTACTGTCCAAGAATGGACAATTTATTGGAAAAAGCTATGTAGATAGCGGTCTTTTCAAGATGAATTGTATCAATGTAAATGTTATCCGTGATAATAAAAAGACCCCCGTTGTTTACTTGACTGAGTCTCCTAATTTATGGCATGATAGATTAGGACATGTAAATCTAAATACACTAAGAAAATTAGTGAATTTAGAATTGTTGTCGAAAATGTCATTTGACAAACATTCAAGATGTGAAATTTGTGTTGAAGCAAAAATGGCTAAACAGTCTTTCCATTTGGTGGAAAGATCGACTACACCTCTTGAATTAATTCACACCGATCTATGCAACTTAAAACTTGTGCAAACTAGAGGTGGAAAGAATTATTTCATAACATTTATAGATGATTGCACAAGATTTTGTTATGTATATCTTTTGAGAAGCAAAGACTAAGCTTTCGATGCTTTCAAAAAGCTATAAAAACGAAGTTGAAAATCAACTTAACACCAAGATCAAAATGATCCGAAGTGATCGAGGCGGTGAGTATGTTGCACCTTTTGTGACTTTTGTCGTGAAAACGACATTATCCATCAAACAACTGCACCTTATTCACCACAATCAAATGGTGTTGCTGAACGAAAGAATAGGACATTAAAAGAAATGATGAATGCTATGCTGATAAGCTCGGCCTTATCACATAACATGTGGGGGGAAGCTATTCTTTCGGCAAATAAAATTTTAAATAAGTTGCCTTCAAAGAAACAAGATCAAACTCCATACGAACTATGGAAAGGTAGGAAACCATCCTACAAATACACTAAAGTGTGGGGGTGCCCAGCAAAAGTTGAAGTACCTAAACCAAAACAAGTAAAGTTAGGACCTAAAACTATTGATTGCATCTTCATAGGATATGCAAGCAATAGTAGCTCATATAGGTTTTTGGTACATAAGTCGGAAATACCCGACATAAATGAGGGAGTGATTATAGAATCCAGAAATGCTGTCTTTTTCGAGTCTATATTCCCTAAGAGAGAAAAGAATGATGTTAGTTCTAAGAAACGAACTGATGAAGAAAACTCACTAGAAAAGATTGACCAAAGTGATGGGTCAATACCAAAATCAAGACGAGGAAAACGAGTGAAAATAGCAAAGTCTTTTGGTCCAGACTTTGTAGTTTATTCATTAGAAGATGAACCGCAAACAATCAAGGCTGCATTGTCAAGTCCCGATGCTCCTCTATGGAGAGAAGCGATTAATAGTGAAATCGAGTCGATTATGAACAATCACACTTGGGAGATTGTTGACCTTCCTCCCGGGTGTAAACCTTTAGGATGCAAATGGATTCTAAAGAAGAAATATAAGGTCGATGGGTCTATTAACAAGTATAAAGCACGACTAGTAGCCAAGAGTTACAAGCAAAAAGAAGGGTATGATTATTTTGATACATACTCTCCCGTAACGAGGATAACCTCCATAAGAACGCTAATTGTCATTGCTGCTTTACATAACCTTGAGATACATCAAATGGATATTAAAACGGCATTTCTAAATGGAGATTTAGAAGATGAAATTTATATGGAACAACCTGAAGGGTTTGTGATTCCCGGAAGAGAAAAGAAAGTTTGTAAACTTGTTAAGTCATTATATGGACTTAAACAAACTCCCAAACAATGGCATGAGAAATTTGATCATGTTATGTTATCAAATGGTTTTCAAATAAACGAGTGTGACAAGTGTGTGTACATTAAAGGCACACCCAACAACTTTGTCATTATATGTCTGTATGTTGATGACATGCTTATTATGGGAAGTGATCATAACATAATTATGAATACTAAAGCAATGTTGAAAAGAATGTTCGACATGAAAGATATAGGAATAACTGATGTAATTCTAGGGATTAAGATCTCTAGAACATCCGAATGAATTACTTTATCATAATCTCACTATGTAGAGAATGTGCTTAAGAAATTCAATGCTTTTTATCTACCTCTGGCTAAGACTCCTGTAGACTTAAGCCTACACTTAGCCAAAAATCGAGGAGATCCAATTTACCAATTGGACTACGCTAGGGTCATTGGAAGCCTAATGTACTTAGCAAATTGTACAAGGCCCGACATAGCATATTCTATAAGCAAGCTAAGTCGGTTCACAAGTAATCCCAGAAAGGATCACTGGACCACACTAACTAGAGTTCTAAGGTATTTAAAGCATACTTTAACTCATAGTCTGCATTACACAAGGTATCCAGCTGTGTTAGAAGGATATAGTGATACAAATTGGATATCGACACAAAAGATTCCAAGTCCACAAGTGGTTTTGTGTTTACCATAGGTGGAGGAGCAGTTTCATGGAAATCCTCTAAGCAGACTTGTATAGCTCGATCTACAATGGAATCAGAATTCATTGCTCTAGATAAAGCTGGCGAAGAAGCCGAATGGCTACGGAACTTCTTAGAAGATATTCATTGTTGGGAAAAACTCGTGCCTCCCGTCTTAATACATTGTGATAGTATGTCTGCAATAGGGAGAACACAAAGTAGTATGTATAATGGTAAGTCTCGACATATTCGTCGAAGACATAATACAGTTATGTTGGGTGATGATTCTATCCTCAGCATAGTCTTACTTGGTGGGAAATGATTCTATCTTCTATACTGAACCATACTCAGCAGCCTAGTGCTCTGAATATTGAGAAGATTTGAAGATCCCAAAACCCTATCTGATTGGTGAACCATTCCATTGTAATCGTTATTTTTTTTGTCTCTGAGGTTTCAGACTCAGTAGACACTCTGCTCTGATCAAGGCGCTCAGTAGATTATCTGCCTTAACACCAGAAGTAGAAGACTCAGTGATCTCGGACTCAGCGGGAGCAAGATATCGAAAGAATCGGAGAACTCGGGACTCACAGGAGCAAGATATCGAAAGAGTCGGAGAAGCTGGACTCGGCGGGAGCGATTCACCGAACTCGTAGCTGATCTTCGATAGACTTTACTCAACTATCTACCTACCGAATACGGGATCGACTCGCATCGGTAGAGCAGTCTTCAACTGTCGAATACTTTTGAAAAACAATCGGCATTGTCATACACGAGGAAGAGAGAAGTCGCCTTCGGCCATTTGCCTTGAAGTCCGTGCTGTCTCAACCACTCTATCCGCCTCGACGAATGACAAGAACACACGTGTCTTCTCACCCGCTAAAGTCTGCGATCAACCCTTTACCTAAAAAGGAGGGAAAGCACACTTGTTACCTACTTCAAAAGAGCCGTTTGCTACCAAAAGAGAGAGAAAGAAGAAGATCGTCTCAAACGGATCTTTTCCAATCTCTCGCTCTATAAATAGAGGGACATTTCAAGAAGGAAAAAGTGCATAAGCTTAAACGACGAAAACATACACAAGCACTAAAACGAGCTAGAACCCGAAAAACCCTAAGTCTTCCGCAAGAACTTGAAGATCTATCTCCCGTGAAAAGACTACCTTCTCGCTTCATGGGGAACCAAGCTAAACCTGTTAGAAGAGCCTCTAGTATCCAAATCGACGATACACGAACCTAAAGCTTATTTCGGTTGTTCGTCGATCTAGAAGCTACATTCTCATTCCCTATTCCTCTAACCCTAAGCTCAACCGAATATACTTATAGCTTAGACGAAGGAGTTCATATTTGAACCCAATCGTTATTGTAAAAGGACTCCTTCATAGTTGGAGAAGTTTGTCAAACACTTTAGTTTGATGCCTTTGTGACTTGCTCGAAGATAATCCCCAAGCCACGGCTTTGTCCCGTCGCACAAGCCGGACCGAGACTAACTCGGTATAATAAATAGCCTCCCGAACTTTCGGGGCAAATGGACGTAGGATCGATTGATATCCGAACCACTTTAAAAATACGTGTCTCGTTATTGTTCTCGTTTGATTCTTGTTGCATTGATTTTACTTGTTCATACCGAAAATCTTCTTTAAAATCATACAACTCGTCTCAAGCATACTGAACTCGTCTACTTGCTGAACCGAGACTTGCATAAAACGGTTTTCCACTCAACCGATTAGGGCCTACACTTTTCCGCACCGCCGAACTCTACCGGTTGATACCGACTCGACTCGGTCGGCTAGCGGATCTCGAGTAGAGTCGGACTCGTTCTTTAAGACTCTTTGCCACACACGATTCAGAACAGCTATTTGGTCTGCTGAATTATTTCAGTACGGCACTTTCCTGAACAGGACTGTTCGTGTTTGAAGTTGAGAAAATCGGATTCAGGTGTATTCACCCCCCCCCCTCTACACCTGACCGTACACTCGGGACCAACACGTTAGACAATTGATCACTAGTGGAATAATATGTATTGACTATGTGAAGTCTAAAGATAATATTGCGGATCCGTTTACTAAAGGTATTAATCGTGATTAATTGTACAATGCAGTTAGGGGAATGGGATTAAAATCCACACTAATAGAACGCTCTTAATGGACTCTACCATGATAATTGGAGATCACATGAACATGGTTCAAAAAGACAACTAAGTTAAGAATGTTCAAGTTGTGCATTTGGAAACACAACTAAAAATCATTCTCGAAGCTGTCCCAAGTGCAAACCTGTAGCTTGTGGTAAAAGGGTAAGTGTATAAGCTTTTAATGATTCCTATAGCCTTATTGGTGGAGTATGGCAGAATACTCTTTATAGGAGATCACCTATATAAGTGAGAAGTGTGGTCGCTTCAAATAGAAAAACACTTATGAATCCAAGATATGGTCCAAGGCCAAAATAGACACAACGTGAGAACGAAAGATATTGTATCTATTATTGTGTATATGTTATTGTCTTGGTTTACACGAAAGTTGACCGGTTCAAGACATCGCGTTCACCGAACAACGAGTAAATCCGATAACATTATACTAAGGAAGGTTCAAAGCAAAAAACTACATATCCTGATGCAATAATAGGTCATTGGGACTTTAGCTTGCATAACATTTTGCATTTGTATTTAATAATCTAATGTGGGGGATTGTTATATTTAATCATGAAAATTATAACATAAAGATGCGTTGATTAGATGCATGAATTCTCAATAGTTGCATGCATGCACGTGAAAGCATGCAACACGTTGGTTTGATGCATGTGAAAGCATGCAACGTTTGGTGAAGTAAGCATATAATCGTTGCATGCATCTCCTTGCCTTTTAATTGCCAAACATTGTGTCTATTAAGAAAAGGCATATGATGCCTATAGACATTCCAACCGAGAGATAAACAAACCAACACCAAAAATATTATTCCTCTTCCATTCTTCTTTTATGTCCCTTCCAATACATACATATAAATTAGCTCATATTTCCTTAGCCCCAAAATATCAAGTAGTTCGCCGGAATTACGAGAAGTAGTGCAACTACTCGTAATTGAAAAACCGTTGTATCTTGGAGACGAGTGCTATAGACCGCTTGCACCGAGTAGCGGAGCATTATCGTCTTGCGGAGAAAGAGTCAAACTCTTGCCTCGGCTATCGTAATAATCCGTCACTTCGACACACCCGTATTAACAGGATCTTGGGCTATCTAGATACACACAAGTTTTTGTGATTATATAATCGGTAGTATGAAATAACTCATTTATGTTCGGATTTTATTCTCACAAATCACAATAGTATTTTCATATACCATAAAACAAAACATCTTATTTTAGTATCTCTTATCTATCATATCATAATAGAATAGGATACACGGGCACCAAACGCCCCATTGAATTTAAAATGATTTAAGGAGAGTGAATGCCCAATTAAAAGCAACGTGTTGCCCTCCAGTCCCTCTCTTTTTCTACATAATACTCATGACACAGACAACTAACGCAGACACAACCCTGCCCCATCATTCTCATGTGTAGTCCACATGCTTGCTCATTTGTTTCATGTGCTATAAATATAATTATACCTCCACACAATATTGTTGGTGAATTATTCAATATTTGACTTGAGATTGTTGGTGAACCACTATTAATTCGTTAATATCAACTATACTTAATTGTTGAGGTCGTGAGCAAATTTAACTCTCACCGTACTATCAAATTTGTCTTTTTTCTCGGTGCGATTATTTAGGAAAGTTGTTAATTTGTCCTTTTTTCGGTGCGACAAATTCGATAGGACGATGAGAGTTAAATTGATTAATTATTTTGAATTGATTTGTAAGGTAAATGTATGAGACTCATTTAATTAATTAATATTTTGACTTGATATGAGTTGGTAAAGGTGTGAGACCTATTTCCTTATTTAGAAATATGACAAGTTCGGTAGAGTCTCATTGGGATGACATAGCGGTTAAGGTTCCTAGCATGTAGCCAGAAGGTCATAGGTTCTATTCAAAACTCACCAAGACTGCTATGTGTGTGCATGTCACATATGGTTAGCCTGTTTAATTCCTTCTATGTTGTTTGCATGCTAGAACACAGGAGCGGAGTTTCCCCACTGCATATTTTGATAGTGGCTGCAGTTTATCCTCGTTATAAAGAAAATAAAAAATAAAAAAGAAAATTCGATAGAACAACTCAAAAAGGAATACAAGAAAAATTCTGGGATGGAAAGTGTAATATATTCGTAAGCTTTTTATTATAATAATAAATAAATTACATGTCTAGAGTCAAGACAATGAACATGATAAATTATAAATTAAACTTTTGTAAAGATGAAATTATACGCCGTAATTTACTGGCATCAACTGATCCTTGTCTTTTGACTAGACTCAATAAAGCACAATCATTGCTTTTGTATTTTTTTAATATATAAGAATATACCTATTTCAAATAACTACATATGTTTATACTTACCATTATAAATAGTGTATTCCCTCTCTTCCAATCATATTATCTTATATATTATAATATAATATTAGATTGTCCCATAAATACTGTTTTATTTCGATAAAAAATAATAATAATATTATAAATTACAAAAAGTCATGTGAGCCTAAAGCACAAAAGTTAAATTTTTGAAACTCTATGCCGATAAGAGGGGAAGTATAAGTTACGTACCCAGTATTTTTAATTTAGTGTTTTTAATTTATTGAAGAGTAGTCATGTGTGCCAGTTTTTTATTAAAGAAAAATTAATTGAATATTCACTACAACTAAATATATCTATTTCATGATGCACCCAACTCGTCTACTCCATTAATTAAACACAACTACTTAGCAGTAATTTAAATGAATAAATAAGTGGTATAATTTTATAAAAAGAAACTAATTTTCTTACCACAAAAACTCATATATCACTCTGATTTGAGATGAAAATTCCTTCCAAATTATTCACCAGAACTTCCAAAGTTTTCTAATTCTTAACGGCACAGAATATATAGATCTAGTAATTTATCCTATTTTTCACATCTAATATAATGAAATGAGATGTAGTGTATCTAAATTTATTTATCTGAGTTATTTTTTTCTTTATACAGTTGAAAAACCATTTTAAATATGTTTATTACATGCCACATATGCACTTTTTATTTTTAAGAAATCTTGATTATTTATGACTTGACGATTGTGATTATATTGTATAATCGCAATCATCTAGCTAGACTAATTATTTTTCTTAGGATTATTGTTAAGAAATAATGTTATCTTTATTAGATGAGGTGTTAGCGTATTACTCTTAGGCATAGTGGTCAGTGGGACATATCTGAGTATGTGGGTGGTGTCGAGTTGTTATTCTATACTTCGGCTAATTTCAACATTCATCAGTTAATACAAGATATTCTTCGAAACCTGAAGAGTAATTCTTTGGCTGCATACTTTTGTTTTAGACAAGCATCGATGATGATAGAAGAATTAAGGTTCATGTGAATTGAGCCTGAAGGGCAATCATTCGACTACATACCATGATTTTGTTTTATCAAAATATGAATCGATCCAAATCTAATTAAACTAATATACTTTCAAACTTGAGAGAACATTCGTTAGTATACTTAAATTTATGATGGAAAATTACGAATTATACATTTTATATCGCTAAAGTCAAATCTAAGTGTATGATCACATAATCAACTATATCATATACCTCATATTATTTTAGTAAAAGTTTTAATCATTAGCTATGTTTAAAGGCTAATGGTTAGATAGGGTTTACGGTTGAGGATTTATGACTAAGCGACTAGATAGGGGTGGGGTATAGGCGACTAGGCGATTTAGGGATTTAGGTGACTAGGTTGTATATGCGACTTGATACTTGGAGGTTTAGACAACAACACGACTAGATATGGTCTGGGCGATTAGGCGGCTTGGGATTTTAGGCGACTACGCGACTAGATAGGGGTTGGGCGACTAGGCAGTTTATACGATTACGGGGCATATACGACTAGACAGTTTAGGCGATTACGTCAAGTGTATGTGTCTACGCAATCATAATTACGCTAGTAAACCCTAATGTAATAAGTAGAACTGTGTGGGGGTTGAAACAGTACTCACTACATCAAATTCATTTAATGTTGATCAATTACTAAGATTTTCAATCATGAGATTTGTTGCTCCAAATTTGTTCACTTCGACCGATTAGATTTTATGTAGATTTATTTAACATGCATTGGTCACACATCCCACTTTCTTCACCTATTAAATCCCCCTCCTACATTCACTTTCGATCACACACATTATGCAACAGCCACTTACGGAGAACACCATGCAACAGTCTCTTACAGACTATATTCGTGATCCTATCTCCTTAAAACTAACTGGAAAAATTGCAGGATGCACAGGCTTGGTTCTCGTTGAATCTTCCATAAGCCGATCTTTCATTTCGGCAAATTTGGTGGCCAGATTAGGCATTTCCACTCAGAAGACATCCCCATACCGCATTCACATGAGCAATAACGATCACGTTGATGGGCAAGGCCTTAGTAGCAGGTGTTCATGGAGATTGAGGGAAAAATGATCGAGGGGACCTTCTCCCATTTCCCTTAGAAGGAGTGAATGTCATTCTCGAGCTACAGTCATAGGCGGAGGCAGGTGGTGGCTGGCGTGGGTGGCCGCCACCACCGAATTTTTTCAACCAATTTTTTTTTCTATGTAGAATACTTCCATTTTTTGCGTAGATATTTCATAGGCTTCGTGAAATTTAAGTTCATGCTTATATTTGAAGATATCATAACACGGCATTACAAGGAAAATTATACGAAGAAAAAAGATTTGTCATGACAATTGTGTAAAAAATAGCAACATTGTGCTAATAATTATACTAATAATATGACCATGGATTTCTTCCTAATTCATTACCAGAAAACTCCACAACTTTTGCCTTGTCCTACAATGAAACTCTGAGCGTGCATTTTCTAAAATGAAACTCGTGAAGACAAGGTTGTGGAATAAAATGGAAGATGATTTCCTTCGTGGTTGTTTACTAATGAGCTCAGAAAGAGAAATTGTTGAATCTTTTGATACAAATTCAATTATTGAGGAGTTTAATCTTATGAAAAAACGTCGGTCTCAATTTCAAATGCCTAAGAAGATATTGTAATATGATATGGTTTTTGTACTTCATTTTGGACTTGTTATTTTTGTTGTTTTTATAAATTATAAGTACTTTTGAATTCCTTATACTCATTGTTGCACTAAAAAAAAATTTCGGGGGCTCCGCCACTGGCTACAGTGGTTACTAAAGCTAGGATGTGCGGGTCAAGTTTCCACGAATGTTGGAGGGTTAGGGAGCAGCCGGTCGATGGGGAAACATGCATGTCATCCAAGCCACCTTTTAGATAATCTAATCACTGTTATTAGGGGAGGATTATGCAGATCGTTGGTGTCTAAAGTTTTTTTGTAACCGCTCTGTTCTTATCTTATCGTCTATTGCATCATTCCCACTTGCTTTGTCTTGTTTTCCTTTTCGTGTTGTTCTATTTCTTAAAATGAAAAATAATTACTACACAAACTCTCACTTTTTCTTTGTGGGACCCATCTATATACAAACAACCAACCACTCATCTTAATCTCCGTGCCGAAAAAAACAAGACAAGTCGAGAGGGACGGAGGGAGTAGTATATAATCGTTTCGTTCTTCTAGTCTAATATATAATCGCTACGTTCTAATCGACGTGCAATAGATCGTCGCTTCAAGATCGCATAGTGCCATCGTGCAACCGATCGTCGCATTCCAAACTGATTGTCGCTTAACAATTATATTTGCACGAATGTCGATCATATTTCCACGATTAAGTTTGAAGAGGGTGGAATAGATGTGTGGATCCTAATTTCTAATAAAAAAAAATTAAGTGGAAAAATTGTCAAATTGAGGGTCCACAAAACATAAAATTTAAAAAATTCAAAAGTGGGTATGAAATATAACTTTTAACAATTGAGGGTATAAAACTTATATAATTATTATAAGTGGATGTATATAAAGTTCTCCCAATATTTTTTTCATGATAATAGAAATTTATTCTCACGTGTGAATTAAGTAAATAAGGGTTTACATATCATCCTAAATTGTACTCCCTCTATCCATTTTGATGTCTATATTTATCTTTTTTTCACATAAATTAAGAATAAGTGTAGTTACTCATTTTTGTCTAATGTCATAAAATGTTGATATTAAAATTTGAATAAATTAATAAAGAGTTATCTGATATAATCACTTAAGTATTGAAAATGTTGGATGAGAAAATTTTCCATATTACAACATTAACTTAGATTATATAATGTACTAATATTATTTAAGTTGTAAATATTCTATAAAAAACTAGGCATGTTGAAGTTAGTACAAACGCCCCTATAAAAATATTTAGTCAGTCACCAAAAAAATATTAATAAACATATAATATGGGACAGTTGGAAAAAAAATGAGGTTTATAAAAAAAGGGACCAACGAAGTATTTAATTTCAAATTGTTTTGTAATTTTGAAAATTGTTATTTCGGACTTTCCTAACTATAAATTTCGTTTTTAATTTTTTTAACTTTGGACTTGCCCCTTAGTGAAATAATCTACGTATCATATTAGACTAATAATAACCATGTCTACGAATTCGATCTTAAGTGGACATTAACCTTTTAATTTCTGTGTTATAGAATATGTTTAAGGGTAACGTATCTATTAACGAACTCGATCTTCAGTGAACATTAATCTCTAGGAAGGGGTCTTAAGATGGAAAATAAATTTAAACCCTTCATTTTGCTGATTATATAATTGGGATCGAATCTTCTTTAATATTTATGTATTGCATAATCTTTATATATTTTACACATGAGAATAAAATTGTAAAATTATAAGATTTATATAAAAATATATAATGAAAATGCTTAAAAATATAAAAAATATGCATATTATTCCTACCGGTCTCACACCCTTATGTTCATGAGCCTAGTTTGTTTTGTCCTAATGTGAAAATATTTAATTAATGCGGCTCAATCAAGTAAATGACTTAACAGTTAAGGTGCTTAATATGTAGCCAAATATCATAAGTTCAAATCAGGGGCGGAGTCAGGATTCGATAGTGGGGTGGGCTGAAAAGTAAACACTTCAGAACATTATTCTTTACATACCAAAATATTTCAATATTTAATCTGTATAATTTACAATACTCAATATTAAGCTGAATATAGATAATTAGCACTACCATGTTAAAATAAATTATATGAAATTAGAAAGTAGAAACACAAAATAATTACTACATATTAACAAAAAAAAATTATACGAGTCTTTTTTAAAACAAATTTGAAGCTTAATTTGAAAACACAAGTAAATAAATTGAAAGCACATGAATAAACTACCTAATGATTCAATAAAAACTAAACATACGTATATGTCAAAGAAAATGAAATATTGTCCTAAATTTGAGTTTTTTAAGATGAAAAAAAAAATTAATGAATCCAAGTATAAACAAATAAAAGTGGTAGTTGAGATTAATCGAAATAAAATGTAAATTAGTAAAAAAGAAGACAAAGACACAGCGAGCTACCAAAGTAATACGAATAAAAAAAGAAGTATAAAAAATATGAAATGATTAAGAAAACACATGACATGAGATGTAAGAAAAGTTAGGTAAAAAAGGAGAACGAAAAGGGTAAATAGGAAAGGACTAAGAAAAATAACAAGATAATAAGTAAAAAATAAGAATAATCAAGGAAAGTGAAAATAAAAAGAAATGGATAGTTAGAATTCAGATTCAAACCTGGGCCTATTTGAACTAAAGGCGTAGAACCACTTGCCTACTAGCATATTATTGGAAAGTTTCCCTCATATATTATTTTTTTCGAGATTGGGCTGGGTTGGAGCTTAGTGCAGCTCACTAATAGCTCCGCCCCTCGTTCAAATCCCACCAACCGTTATATGGAATTTATCAAGTTATTCATTATTAATTTTTTTTAAGACTTATCTTCCAACCATTTTTATATATATGTCAACACACAAACATGCGCCTAACCTAGTTTTAACTAATTATGGATTATGTTGTCATATTGTGTTAAAAAAGGTTATTTGCCACAAATACACGAAATTTTGTCAAATTCAATCTCAACATACCCTGATAAATATTTATTGGATTCAACAACTATATTCATTAGTTTTACAAATTTCTTGGAGTCGACACACTCCACATAAAAAGTACATTTGTTTTCTTAATAAAATTTAAATGGAATTTAAACTTTATTTAAAATAGAAATGAAATTCCAAGTTTATGTGCAGGTTTAAATGAAATTCAAAGTTCACGTGTAAAAGGAGAATTATTACAAAGTTTGTGTATTTACAAGAATAAAGAATTTCAATTTTTTGGTTTATGACTGGATTACCACGTGCCGGCACGTTAGGTCGGAAAATGTCATATTATCTTTGATTTTGTCGGATTTTCATGTGCGATTCAAAACAAATAGAAAGTTCATATATTTACAGACAAAATTTTAAAATTTATGTGCAAAACGAAAATTTAACAATGTATTTTGAATTAAATAAACCTTTTTTTCAATAAATTTGAGTGTTTTGTGTTTTTAAGATATCAAAAATTTCTATTTTCGGTGAGCACTGAGCATAAAATAAACGGTATTAGTGAAATTTGAATAATATTATTTCTCGTTCACTATAGCGCGTTGTGTGCAATCTAAACTATAAATGAGGCGGCACGTGTCCTGCGCCGGAGGAGACAAGCGACATAGATGACGGCGCATGTCTCTAACTTACGCCGCCTTATTGTCCCCCACTAAGATACGATACGCTCCTTCTCTTCCCATAACTTCTCTACTCTGCTTCCGCTCACGATAAAACTGCGTTCAAAATCTCGCTCAACATTTTCGAAATTTTTATTCTTACCTTTTTAGAGAAATTCCAAGTTTATGATATAGATATATTTCCTTTTAGCTTCATAAGATCGATTGAAATTCACTTCTGTTCGTCTTAATTACCGCATGATGAATCGTTCTCACATATAACCCTTGCTGGTTAGTTCCACTGTTATTCCGATTCTTTTAATTTTTTCCCGTTGTTTAATTTCTTCTGACTGCATTTCCGATTTTGTGTTGGTGTAGAAACTTGAATCCTTAATCTCGATTATAGCTTGTGGCTCTAGGGTTTCTGTTCTGGTACAATCTCAATGCATTAATTATTTACATGTATAGTGTTTTTGTTCAGTATTTGTTTTAACGTTGTGTCAATCCCGGTAGTGCTATTCTTTGAGGTGAATTTGTGTTTCCGGTGATTCGGTGATACGTGATTGGATTGGTTGATCGGATGGAGAAGGGGCATGGGAAAATGCAGTATTCGCGGCTCTGTTTGTTAATCGCATTATCATCTTTCTTTTGGTTATGCCTGTTATACTTCCATTTTGTGGTGCTTGGTGGTGGTGGTGGTAGTGTTAGTGATACTGAACTGGTAAACTCTCTGCCTATCGACCCCAATCCCTCCCCCCTTAGTCGTTCTATCACCAATGGCCGCGGTGATGGTGGAATTGGGAGAGAAAGAGTGGTGGAGAGTGTTTCCAAAGATGATAAGAATAAGCCTAGCAAATCTTTGAGAATGGGAAAGAAAGGCAAGCATAAACGGAAGAGGCCGACGTATCCTTTTATGAGGGCATTGAGAACAGTAGAAAATAAGAGCGATCCGTGTGGAGGGAGGTATATTTATATTCATAATCTTCCTCCTAGGTTCAATGAGGATATGCTCAAGGAGTGTAGGAGCCTTAGCCTTTGGGTAAACATGTGTAAGTTTGTCAATAATGCCGGTCTAGGTCCTCCTTTAGAGAATGCTGAGGGTGTTTTCTCGAATACTGGATGGTACGGGACTAACCAGTTTGCTGTGGATGTGATATTTAACAACCGGATGAAACAATACGAATGCTTGACAAATGACTCTTCCCTTGCTGCTGCTATTTTTGTGCCCTTCTACGCTGGTTTTGATATTGCAAGGTATCTTTGGGGTCATAATATAACTACTAGGGATGCTGCATCTCTTGCTTTGGTTGATTGGCTGAGGAAGAGGCCGGAATGGAGTGTTATGGGAGGGAGGGATCATTTTCTTGTGGCGGGTAGGATAACGTGGGATTTCAGGCGATTATCTGACCAAGAATTGGACTGGGGCAACAAGCTTCTGTTCTTGCCGGCTGCTAGAAACATGTCTATGCTCGTTGTGGAATCGAGTCCGTGGAATGCGAATGATTTTGGAATTCCATATCCCACCTATTTCCATCCTGCTAAGGATGGCGATGTGATTGGTTGGCAGGACAGAATGAGAGATCTTGAGAGGAAGTATCTGTTTTGCTTTGCTGGTGCACCTCGTCCGGGCAACCTCAAGTCGATCCGTGGGCAGATCATCGATCAATGCAAGAACTCGAAGGCGTGCAAATTGTTGGAGTGCGACTTTGGAGAGAGCAAGTGCCATTCACCAAGTAGTATCATGCAGATGTTTCAGACCTCACTTTTCTGCCTACAGCCTCAAGGTGATTCGTATACGAGAAGATCCGCATTCGACTCCATGCTTGCCGGTTGTATACCCGTGTTCTCCCACCCTGCATCCGCCTACACTCAGTACACCTGGCATCTCCCGAAGAACTATTTGCTATACTCTGTGTT
The DNA here is from genome assembly GCA_028984105.1 of Lavandula angustifolia. NCBI lineage: Eukaryota > Viridiplantae > Streptophyta > Magnoliopsida > Lamiales > Lamiaceae > Lavandula > Lavandula angustifolia. The sequence continues at coordinate 24,614,419 of CM054820.1, forward strand.
CATCCCGGAGGATGACATTCGCAAGAATGTTAGCATAGAGCAGAGGCTTAGCCAAATCCCTGCAGAGAGGGTGAAGGAAATGAGAGAGGTAGTGATAAACCTAATTCCGCAACTGATATACGCTGACCCGCGCTCCAAACTGGAGACGTTTAGAGATGCGTTCGACGTAGCTGTGGGTGCAGTTATCAAGAAGGTGACAAAGTTGAGGAAGGATATAATTGAGGGGCGTAGAGATGATGGTTTTGTTGAGGAGCTTAGCTGGAAATATGATTTGCTGGATGAAGGTGAAGTGTTGGGGCCTCATGAATGGGATCCGTATTTTTCGAAACCTAAGAAGGATGGGAAGGCAGATTCCAGCACTGTATCAGGTAAGAATTCTTGGAATAATGAACAGAGACAACAATGATGCATGAAGCTTGTGATCTATCGAGCTTAATTATATTCGTTTGAATACTAACAATTAAGCTTTGTAGATCATGAATGGCTCATGAGATAAGTATATAGTTTTGGAATAAGCTTATGCTGCCACCTGAGTTCATATTTATTCTTTATTACTTGTATAGCAAGTATTAGCCTCTCTGTAATAAATCCCTAGATTATTTCCTCTGCAAGTGGTTACTATTCTTATATTTGTCAGGCCGAAAGATTTTTTCAGAATCTTTCTTTTTTAAGTTTGCGAAACCACGACATGAATCGGACCGGAAATCGAATTTTATTTTAAAATTCCCCAGTTCATATAACTCTCAATTAATAAATGTTTTTATATAATATAGTTTTTTCGTCTCATAATTTTTGTAACTTTCCTTTTTTAGCTGTCCAAGAATTTTAGTAGATATGCCCATTTTCGGTTTCGGTTTCGATTACGGTTTGAAACCGTCGGTTTCGGGTTGCCAAAAATTGAAATTGAAATCGAACCGCATGTATACGGTTGACGGTTCCAGTTCTGGTTTATTGGTTTCACAGTTTTTATAAATTTTATTTTTTTTAATTACTCAATTATATTTTTATTAATTTTTTTTAAAAAAAATATATCTTTTTCAGTTTCGAATCAAGTCAGTAATAAATTATAAATAAAATTGTACAATCTCATGAAAGAATTGAACAATTAAATATATTAATACAATCTTATTGTTGATTTTTTTATTATCATCATCGTTTTAGAAATAAATTTTGTACCATTGTTTTCGATTCTTTGTCGTGTAATAATTATTAAATAATATTTGATATTCTATGTTTTTCAGTGATAAAATTTGAACAACTTTTATCCCATATATATTTTTTGGGAACGTTAGTATCCATTTGCAATTATACTAAATACATAATAATGTTTTATCATTTTGTATACTACTTTAAAATATTAAAATTGGTAGGATTTTTGTATTTTAAATGAATAGTTTGTTTTAAATATAAGTAAAAATTAGAAGATTTAGATCTTTAATAATGTTTTTAATTTAAAACTCATTTATTTAATTCATTAGATATCTGATATTTGACAATTTTAATAGGTGAAATCGTCGGTTTCCACCCGATTTGGAGCCCACGGTTTGAAACCGGCGGGTTTACGGTTTGAAAAAGAGTAAATCGAAACCGAACCGCAAACCGACGGTTTACGATTCAAGATGGTTCCGGTTTGCATCGGTTCTGGTTTATGCCGGTTTCGGTTCCGATTTAAAACCCGGTTTTAGCCGGTTTCGGTTTGAAAATGGCCATGTCTAAATTTTAGTCTAATTTCTAAAAAATAGTAAATTATTGCATTAGTGTTTCAACAAAGAATTGCTTGATTGTTGGGAATTGGGATAACTAAGATTAAATATGTTAATCGGGAGGCTGTTTGCAAATTACAAGCACCTAAAGTAATATAATGTTTGATAGTTCACAATTAACCTCTTATTTTGTGGTTAAAAATACTTGTAATACAATGAAAATAAATCATATTAAAATAAATAATTATTGCAAGCACATGAATTGAACACTAATTATGTATATGAGGATTTCTTCACGTAAAAAACTCTTAAATTATCCTACATCATTTATTATTAAAGATATACATTACGATCTATATTGATACCTCGACCCTCTCTCTCTCTCTTTGATTTCAAATCCAAAGGTTAATCGTACTCTGACAACTTTATGTAAGGCAGAGTTTGGTTTTTTGGGAATCTCTTACCGCTAAAACAAAAACACCCAATAAAAAAAGAATAGTAAGATATGGAATAGAAAGTTTGAAATATCTCTCTCAAGCATGTTAAGTTTCGTCCATAAACCTTGGCTTAATCCTTGGATGCTCTTCACAGAACTAAGGCCGATACTTTCCATTATGTTTTTTCCCTTGGGATTAGGGCCAAATTCCTTGTGAAAGAGGGCAATTCGAAAGTAGGCCTTATTTATCACTTCCACAGGTCAAACGTTGTTTTCTGTTTGCAAAACGGACACACTTTGTTGAATTGCAGAGATTTAAATCCTAGTAATGAATAATACCCAACCCAACATTAAAAAAAAACAAGATATGTTGACATGAAATTATGAGGGAAAAAACAATTCAAAATAATAAAAGCCACAATAAATTAGAGCAACAGTTACTCGTGAAACTCCAAACACTCCTCAAATAAAACCAAAGGCTCCCTCTCTCTCTCTCTCTCTCTCTCTCTCTCTCTCTCTCTCTCTCTCAAAGTCAAACTGTCCAAACTCGTGAAGAAGAAAGCTCTTAAATTTCACGAGCTTCTGAGCGCTCCTTCATATACATATACTCCCTTCCTCTCGCCGTGCACCAGCATATATCACATCCACACCATGAAACTCGATATCCCTCTCTTTTACGTCTTCTTTTCGCTATACTTCCTCGCCTCCCATGCACACGATTTGCAGACCTACATCGTTCAGCTCCACCCGCACGGGCCATCGCGTTCCTATTTCGCCTCTACGCTCCATTGGCACCTCTCTTTCCTCGACAAGTCCGTATCCGCAGAGGATGACACGTCGGAGCGCCTACTGTACTCGTACGGTCCCTCCATGGAAGGCTTTTGTAACAAACCGGAGCTAATTTTGCCGGATTGTTATACGTGCTGCCGCCGGATCTGAGATTTACTTAGAGGAAGAAGCATTAGAACCATAAGTGGATGACGCTTCAGAGAGAGTTGATTGAGAACGAGAGAGATGAATTGCCGAGATTGAGAGAGAGAGAGAGCAGAGTTCGTGAGTTGAGAGAGAGAGAGTTTGAGAGAAAGAGTTGAGGGAGAGAGTCACGTACACGTACAGAGAGAGAGATTAAATTCTTTGTTATCTGATAAGTTCCCCAAACCTTGCCTTCTATAGGCTACAAAATATTACCTAAACATTAGATATAATAAACTCAATTAAAAGATACTTAATCATAATATAAAGATAATCCGTGGATTCATCCGAGCCGTCCACGTTCACCCTTTTTTCCACCTTCGCCGTCTAGCCCGATATGATATCAATTTCTTATCCGATTCCACGTCTTTCTCCAAACCGGGTCATGACAATACTCCCCTCTTTAGAGAGTCTTGTCCCCAAGACTCAGATGTTCGACGACACTAGGACTGCTACTTGACAATACACGTTCTCAAGCTTATCAGTCACAACGCCACCACACTTCTCATTGGCAGACCCCTCACTACAAATATTATACTCCTCAGCAGACTCTACTGCTTCAACATTGCAATCAATACCTGTATTGCCTTTTAAGGGAAGGCGAACATCGACATCCGTCTTCTTCAAGGAGTCACCATCTTTGCCATTCTCAAGGATATCTAAATTGGGAGATATACCTTCATCTGATTCAGCAGTTAAAAGCCGGCTGCACATCCCTTGACGCCGGTGCATGACTCGAATCCCAATAAAAGGCACCTCGGCTAACTGTTTCCCATAGATTCTTATCGATGCTGCTGCAACAAATTCATCACCCTTCTCTAGAATAACGGTATAAAATCCATCATAGTTCAACCGCCTAATATTGGACCCGCAGCTGTAGACTACGTTAGGAATCATATTGGTTCCACTTCGCTCATCTATGATAGGTTCAAAACATTTATCCATAACAGAGAAAGCAACAGCTAACTTGGAATTGCTTTCTATCTTTGTGGAGTTACCAAAGAGAGATGTATCACTATCACCACTAACAACACGATGCTGAAGAGTGGTGTAAGAAGATTCTTCTCCCATTTCATGTGTAAGACCAAGAAGATCCTGTAACTGATCCACATCCGTAAAAATCTGCCTTGGCTTGGAGAAAATAGAGAGTCCAAAATCAATGGCCTTAAGAGAGAAATCATCATCCTTGTTAACCAACAAGAAATTCTCCGGCTTAAGATCCCTATGCATAACTCCAAGCGAATGACAAGCCTCAATAGCACCCACAATAATCTTAGTCAACTCAGCCGCCTTATGCTCAACCGAGTCACCACCCACATATTGAGAACCTGCATCTATCTCAATATCCATTTTGCTCGACTTCTCAAGTGTAGTTTCCATTTCGGTTTTGCAAACATCAACACACCCTTCACTTTGTTTAACTTCATCATGCAGATTTACTGCCTTTACCGTGCCTATACCATCAACAAATTCGATGTTATCAGATAACTCCTGGTCCATTTGAGCTTCTTCAGGAGTACTCGCTACTTCTAGTTCAATAATAGGTTTATCCTGCTCTTCAGCTGAAACAACTTCTGGTTTCTCTTTATTCTCAAAGGTCTCCTCTATATTTGCCATGGCATCAACACCAATAATTCCAGACATATGGATGCCCTCCTTCAGATTCAACTCATTACTTACAAGCTCAGATTCTTCACTCTTCTCATCATTAAAATGCACAGTTTTCTTATGAACCGTTCCCTCCGCTACTCTTCGGCTAGTGGTCCCCAATGGAGCAGGGGTCATTGAAGCCTCCTTCTCTTCTTCCTCTATGCATTCCTTCAGCTGGAAATCCATGTTCTGACAACTTGAGGTCATCTGACGCTTCCTCCTACTAGCTGGAGTTTCCATTGTATCCACATGTGACTGAGTTGAAACTTTGGTAGCAGTTTTTCTAGTTGTCCACCGCATTGAAGTCACAGCTTCAAGCTCTTCTTTCGTGGCATTTCTCCGATGTATACTCCGGGCAGCAGTTGAAGGGACATAAGGGAATGTCAGCTCAGAGCCTTCGAGTGAATCAGTGAATGATTGTCCAGTTTCGGAATACCAGCCACTGTTTGCAAGCCAACGAGCCTCCGATCTACGATTGTAATAGTCAAACACTCTATTCATCTCACTTATACAATGAGCAGTGGAACGCTCGAAGGCTGCCGCCATCGATTGTTCGATCGCCTTAACGAGATGCTCCGAAAATACCGTGTCCATCTCGGTTTCCGATTATAGGTTGACCAAATTCCCCAATTCCTCCGATACCAACACAATTCAATTTTCCCCAAAGCTTCCAAACACACAAATGCACAACTTCAAACACACAAACCTAGAAATAAAGGAATTAACAAACCTAGATAGAAACTGTAAGCAATTCGAGCAAAAAAATAGCCTCGAACGAGGCAGCGTCCAGATCCGCGAGATCGATTTTGCCGGAGTGCTTGCCCACTGTCGAAGGAACGATGCTCTGATACCACTGTAACAAACCGGAGCTAATTTTGCCGGATTGTTATACGTGCTGCCGCCGGATCTGAGATTTACTTATAGGAAGAAGCATTAGAACCATAAGTGGATGACGCTTCAGAGAGAGTTGATTGAGATTGAGAACGAGAGAGATGAATTGCCGAGATTGAGAGAGAGAGAGAGCAGAGTTCGTGAGTTGAGAGAGAGAGAGTTTGAGAGAAAGAGTTGAGGGAGAGAGTCACGTACACGTACAGAGAGAGAGATTAAATTCTTTGTTATCTGATAAGTTCCCCAAACCTTGCCTTATATAGGCTACAAAATATTACCTAAACATTAGATATAATAAACTCAATTAAAAGATACTTAATCATAATATAAAGATAATCCGTGGATTCATCCGAGCCGTCCACGTTCACCCTTTTTTCCACCTTCGCCGTCTAGCCCGATATGATATCAATTTTTTATCCGATTCCACGTCTTTCTCCAAACCGGGTCATGACAGCTTTGCTGCTCAGCTGTTACCCTATGAGGTTGAGATGTTGAAGAGGTCTCAAGATGTTATACCTGTGAGGCCAGATAGGAAGTTTGAGATTCACACTACTTATTCTTACCAATTCTTGGGGCTGTCTCCCACAAGAGAAGGGGGTGCACGGATAAGGTCCCGATTCGGTCGGGGCTCGATCATCGGCGTGCTCGACACCGGGATTTGGCCGGAGAGCCCGAGCTTCGACGACCGGGGGATGCCGCCGGCTCCGCCGAGATGGAAAGGGATATGCCAAGAAGGGAAGGGCTTCAATGCTTCAAATTGCAACAGAAAGGTGATTGGTGCAAGATACTTCAGCAAAGGCCACCGCATCGCCTCGCTGGCATCCTCCCCCGAGTTCGTGGTGGAATACGTGTCGCCCCGCGATTCGCATGGCCACGGCATGCACACTGCCTCCACGGCCGGGACGGCCAGCGTGCTCGAGGCGGAGATGGCGAGGCCCGAGGAATGGCCCCTGCCGCACACATAGCTGTTTATAAAGTGTGCTCGTTCAGCGGCTGCTACAGCTTGGACATTCTGGCAGCCATGGATGAAGCCATCCGGGACGGAGTCGACGTGCTTTCGCTCTCGTTAGGCGGCTTCCTGGTGCCCCTCTACTACGACACCATCGCCATCGGAAGCTTCCGAGCCATGGAACACAGCATATCCGTCGTCTGCGCTGCAGGGAATAACGGCCCGCTCGAGAGCTCCGTTGCAAACGAGGCTCCTTGGATTGCAACCATCGGAGCAAGCACGCTCGACAGACGGTTTCCGCCATAGTCTGGCTGGGTAACCGGAAATTCCTATACGGCGAGTCCATGTACCCCGGGAGAGGAGTTCCATCCGCTGAGAAAGAGGTGGAGCTGGTTTATATCACAGGCAGAAATAATGGCAGCGAGTTCTGCCTGCGAGGGTCTCTCCCAAGGGCAAAGGTGAGAGGCAAGATGATCATCTGCGACCGCGGTGTAAACGGCTGGGCGGAGAAGGGCGAGATAGAATGATTCTAGCCAACACAGAGATAAACCTGCAAGAAGATTCAGTTGATGTCCATGTCCTCCCAGCAACACTGATAGGTGCCGACGAGGCCTTCCACCTCAAACGCTACGTAAACTCGACAACCCGACCGAAAGCAAGAATCATCTTCGTAGGAACGAAGTTAGGCAGCACCTCCAGAGCACCTGCAGTTGCACAGTTCTCATCAAGAGGGCCAAGTTTAACCGACCCTTCAGTTCTGAAACCGGACATGATCGCCCCGGAGGTCAACATCATCGCTGCATGGCCTCAAAACTCGGCCCGAGCGCCCTTCCGGAAGATTCTAGACGAGTGAACTTCACTGTCATGTCGGGGACATCCATGGCATGTCCCCATGTGAGCGAGCTTGCCGCTCTGCTTCACTCGGCTTATCCGAAATGGACACCGGCCGCCATCAAATCGGCACTTATGACAACTGCAGACATGTATGATCATCAAGGGAAACCAATAAAGGATGGAGATAACGCAGCTGACCTCTTTGCAATGGGAGCAGGACAAGTGAATCCCGAGTGAGCAATCGATCCAGGTCTGATATACGACATCCATCCGCACGACCACATTACTCATATGTGCACCCTCGGATACACAAGATCAGAGATATTCAGCATCACTCAGAGAAACATAAGCTGCCACGGCATTTCACGGAAGAACAAGGGCTTCAGCCTCAACTACCCCTCGTTTTCGGTGATATTCAGAAAAGGAGATACAAGAAAGATGATAAGAAGACGGGTAACGAATGTGGGCCGAGCCAGTTCCATCTACTCGCTGGAACTGAAGGCGCCCGAGGGAGTCACTGTGAGAGTTAGACCACGTCGTCTGTTTTTTAGACGCGTAAACCAAACTCGTCTAAAAACTAACGATACGAATGTCGTAGATTGCTAGTCTTTGACAAAATAATGTTCTTCCCCTGATCCAAAAGGTTAAATCTTCTTGAACAGAACTGAACAAACTCCTACAGTGCTAGCATTTATAAATTCATTGTTACTTTGAACTTCGTCGGACTTCACCAAATTACGTTCCGCAAGAAACACATCAAGCAATCCTTTTCCGCGCTCGAGAATCCCCTCCCTTCTTCCACTCTGTCCCGAAGAACACAGGAGAAGTTGAACCTGGTACACGACGACGGGGGTGAAAGAAATGAGAGATTGGAGAAGAGGAACCCTGAGACTACAGAGAGAAGCTTATGAATGATAATATGGGCGACTGTGGATGGCGTCGAAAATGATTGTTCAGATTTTGACTGTTTTCTACTCTTTGACTTTTTTTTTTTTTTTTTAATCATCAATCTTTGAATTTATAATTACTCCATCCATCCCATTCTAATATATTGTTTGTTCCATTAGTACTATCTTCCTTATTTGGATACAGATATTAAGAAAATATTATTGTGTGGTGTATGTTATTTAAATTTTTAGTAATTAATTTGTGGCCATAAATTCTTTACCTTTTTTTTTAAAAACAAGACAGTATTAAGAATACTCTTTAGAGAATACAAGACAAGACTAATAGAAGAAAATATTATTTTTAATTATCAATCATCATTTGTAATTTTTTTTGAGTTCTTTCAACAAAATAAATAGTCTACCCTCTCTCCCGTCCCATAAATTATGGAACATTTCTATCAAGCTGCACGCATTTTATTTATACTATACTTAAATCTCAATAAAATAATATTCAATAGAGTAATAATCTCATTAGGGTAATAATTTATTCCGATCCAAATTTAGTTTCAATAACTAAAATAATATTTAATAAAATAATAATCTTGTTAAACGGATAATTTTTCTTAATCTAAATATTATTACTTTAAAAATGTTAAATCTTGATGCAGTAAAAAATCCATCATTCAAACAACGCGTGGATCTCAAACACCTCTACCAAGATTTTCTGTATTTTTTGCGGAAACAGAGGGTCGTGGCTTCTACGATTCGCCATTCTTTGCACAGCAACGACCCGAGAAGCAAAAAGTAGCAGCAGCAATGGAGGTACAACATATACAGACCAGTCTTTAGTACTCCCTCCGTCCCGTTATTTGTGACTCACTTTCCCGAAAGGAGTGTCCTGTTATTTATAACCATTTTCCTAATTTGGTAAAAAAATATTATCATATCTTCTACTCTATCATCTTCTCTCTCCTACTTTATTACATTTTCTCTCCTACTTTATCATCATCTCTATCATACTTTTTCATTATCTTACACATCTTCTCTCTCATACTTTATCTACTCTCTCTCATACTTTATCATCTACTCTCTTAATTCCCGTGCCGAAACCAATTGAGCCACAAATAACGGGACGGAGGGAGTATTCAACAGTAAGTAATATCATCGCCATACATCATATTCAACCAACTTCTTTCTACAATTCTCCTTCAGTCATTCTATGTACAAAGCAATTATATAAAAGAGGAGAAACAGGCTCATACAAAAGCAACCATATATTTTCCTTCATCAAACCAGGTAGGAGTTTCAACAGCTGGTGAGAGCAAACACAAAAAGAAAAATCAAGACAAACTTGCCACTTCCATACTTACACTGTACCAAATCGGCAAATCGGCAACGCTTGGTATGCTTTCACATACAAGACAAGAAGAGAAGAGCATCCCGGATGAAGGGTATACCACCATGCGTTGAAATATTATAAAGTAATGTGATGTTTCAGTAAGCATTTTTACACCTTTCATGCCTTCGCAGTGAATGTATTCTTTATATCAGAGCTATTGGTTATCTCTCGTTCCTCCCTTCACATCCTGGAGCTGCAACCATGAACATATATGCATGTATAAATAGAGATAAGTGTATACACGTTAATATAGAAATCGCCCTTACGGGAATCTGAAATACGACAAGATCATGATATCCATACCAAGTCCTTTAGCATCAGTTGTCCTCATGATCCGGAGCCTCCTCACAGAGTTCAAAAATATTCTGATGCAAAAGGAAGGAATCCAGTGTAAATTTTTATGAAATTCATTTCTCCCATTCTTAAAATCATTTCAATCTAGATAACACCTCAAAACCGGCCACACACCTCAAGGAGGGCATCCTGGACTTTTAATCTTAGTCTAGTATTATGAATAAAGACATTAAGCATCATATATTGCCAATAGTAGCATAAATGTTCTTGAGATGCCAATCATTTAATTTTCGGAAGACTCAGAACATAACAAATGCTCCCTCCGTCCCGCCCGACTTATCTTGTTTATTTTAAGCACGGAAATAATTATTTTCCATTTTAAGAAACAAGACAAGTCAAATCGGACAAACCCGAAAATGAAAACAAGACAAGTCAACCGGGACGGGGGAGTAGAAACTAAGAAACTACTGCAGCCAGATAGAATTGTGTTCTTAAGTTGATTACTAGTACAGCTTCTGAAACTTTTTTTTTTTAATTTTGATGTTGTTATCACACATGACGATGCATTTCTGAACAAATTATCTACGAGATGTAATTGTGAAAACGTTAAAGGACATACTCCCAGGGTACATCTCCGACAAGCATCCAATCTCCATCCTTGTCCTCGTAGGTGAGAACATAGTCAGTTGAACCATCCAGCAGTCTGATAGATTGTCTTCTACAAGCTACGGAAGTTTCTTCCTCCATTTTTGATCCTAAAAATAGCAGCACCAACTGTCAGTCAAATAGGCTACTCAAAGAGCTATCTCAACGTAACCATGTTCAGAACAAGAAAAAGCTCAGAAATCCTTATCCTCACACCAATTTAACAAAATTTTATAAATTTACAAACGGCTGAAGGAGAAGGGGAGGAGAAACGACACCCTAAGAAGTTTCTCTTTTTTAGGTTTCGAGTTTCATATCACAAAGAGGTTAGGGTAACAAGATATAGCAATTACATATGATACAACATGGGTGAAGTGTTAGTTGTTATCGGACGAAGGATGAAAAGAGGAAATTACGTCTTGCCCCAGACGGTGCACTCGACAAAAACATGTCATCCAACGCAAGAGCTAAAGCCACGTAGCAGCTATGAGCATTGAGATCAACCTTTCTACCAATTGGGACCCCATCCATGTTCACCTTTACAAACAAAGATGTTTTGATAAATCCTTTTTCCTTTGAAACTTTGTTGTTTGTGCTGCCTTCGTGGGTGGTCTTATCACTATTCTGGCCTTTACACTTATCCGCGGTCGAGAAAAGTTCTTCGGTGACTGGCGATTTCGCATGGTTCGTCTGGGTGTTGATCCTACAAGTTCTGACAGGAGGCCATCCAACAACCTGACTGTTCCAATAAAATGCACAAGAAATTGTTTAGTCCCACTGGAGATAAGTCATCTTTCACTTTCAAGAAGTAGAATCAAAAGATCAACCTTCTTTTACCTAAATCCTTCCAAATTGATTTCTCCAATTAATAAAAATGCAACCACTAGCATAAACTTTAATTAATTTAAATAACACTAAAGAGAGAAAAGCAGAAGGTTCTAAGCATACTTTTTCAAGGATAGGATTAAAAAACTAAATGCTTTAGAGATGGAGGGAGAAAAGGAGCAAGAATCATCTAATTCTGATCAGTGGTGCTAATTCCCATAGAACCAACAAGGCAACACCAACTATACTCAACCAAATAAGGAAAGAATAAAGAGGCCAAATGCATCAACAGCACCAAAAAATAAAGTACTGGGGTAAGAAAACTAAGCCGATCAGATAAAAGTTTAATAAACAGTAAAAATAATCCAATCCTGCTAATTTTGTGGAAATGCGGTGAAGAAGAAAGATACCCAATTGTAGAGCGGGCGGGCGGAGAACAGGGGGATTCGGCCGTTCTCTTTGTGCCGGTAGAATTTACTTTGGTGACGGAAGACGACGATGACGACGACGATAATGTTTTAGAAGAAACAACCGAGGGGAAATCATTACCGGTCAAAATTCTTCCATACTGACCCCAAGAACCGCCGCTGGTCTTGTTGGCCTTTCCACCTCCGAGACTGAGTCCGAGCCCTAATTCCAATTCCGACTCGTCGGGGTATGAAGAAGACTCCTCCGACGACATCACGACGTCGTTCTCCTCCTGCTCTGACAAAGCAGGCAACCACCCACCTCCGCCGTCGAGAAGAGCAGTTTGCATCAAAATTGAGTAACAAATTCTGCAAAATTGGGAGATTTTGGAAGGAGAAAGAAGGAGAAGGGAATATTGGGTTTGGGTGAAAGAGAAAGGGGAAAAGTGGGAGAGTTTGGTGGGGAGGGTTGTCGCCTGTCGGGTTTGTGCGCCTCAACAGCATTATAGATTTCTCCAAACTGGGGCCCACTTTGCTTTGCTGTTATCGTACCCACACAACTGAGCTCCGGGAACCATCGAACCCTTTGCTTTTTTGGCTCTAAACTTCACCTCTTCTGCTTATCTTTTTTCTTCTCCTTCTCTCTTCACAAAATAAACGAAAACCATCACACTTACTCGGTCTTCTTCTTTTCCTTTTTCATCTTTAACATTATTGTCATGTCATGTTTCTTGATGAAAAAGTACATGCGTAGTATAAAAAAATATGAACATAATGAAATATTTTATTCTCATACACAACCTTTAATAATTATGATTATGATTATTTTTAATTCTTAGTAGATCATACAAATTATATATAATTATTATATATTTTATGTAGAATGATAAAAGTGTAAGATTGTACTCCCTTCATTTCGCTTGACTTATTTTATTTTTCATTTTAGTTTGTCTCATTTGACTTGTCCTCTTTTTTAAAATAAAAAATAATTAATACACAAACTCTAACTTTTACTTTGTGGAGTCTACCTCTATATCACAACCAACCACTCATCTTAATCTCCGTACAGAAAAGAAACAAAACAAGTCGGGTAGGACGGAGGGAGTAAGTCTTTTTGCATAAAACATAAGGCTTATGCATAGTTCCTAATTCATACGTTAAATATGGGTTTCTATCAGATCTACACCCCTTTATAGGATTGTTGAAAATAGTATTCTCTTCGTCCGTTAATGTGTTTCATTTTTTTCTTTAGGTGTTCCACTAAGAAAGTCTCGTTCTAAAAAAAATGTAACAAATGTTTGGTTAAAAATACATTACAAAACATCATTTTTTAATAAATGTGTATACTAATAGGGCCTATGGAGTATAAAGAAAGATCTCTAAATAAAAATATTCTCCATTTTAAATTTTTTATTGAAGTATTCAAACTTGATGTTTGATTCTTATTTAGATGTGTATTAGATAATTATACATATTACTCATGTTCAAACATTAGTAAAAATTTGAAAACATACATATCTGACGGTATATTATCTAATTTATTTATGTAATGTATACATAGTACTGTCTCATTTAGTTTCAACACGGAGATTAAGAAATTTTATTTAAGTATGTATTTTATGAGTTTTAATTGTATTAAAAAAAAATAAAAATATTCAAAGAGTAGTTGGTGGAAGGACTGAGAATTTATCCAAAATTTTGCAGGGTATAAATGAGGCAATCGATTTTTTTTTTCTCCTTTTTTTCCATATTGTATTTTAAAAAATAATCTTAAGTTTTCAAAAAGTTAAAAATCATAAATTTCTGAGTACGGAGTGAAATAAAAATCGTATGAGAGATATATTTTTAGAGAGAAAGAGTATAATATTGTGGGGATGAGTATTAAATAAGAGGGGTCCATTTTATTTTTTATTTAAGAATAATTTTTACTATTTTAAAAAAGATAATATTAATAATGGAACAATACAATTAAAAAAGTAAGATAATAATAAAGGGACAAAAAGAGTATAAAATGGTCGAATATTGAGGTGGAGTATGGGGACAAAAACGACTTTACGCCAAAAAGACAAGCCGACAACATGTGGGGGCAACCAAACTCACACGGCTCAACACATGGCAGATGTGGGACCCACTCTAATCCCAGGGAGCAGGGGCTACGTTAACTCCAACCGCTGCCCGCAGATTACCCAACACCACATTAATATTTAGGCCAAAAAGTTAAAATTAGGCCTTCATTAATTTAACTCTACCACGTGGAACAATAAGTATGGTCCTTTATTTATTCACCAAGTGGTGCTCATCGTGCGTGCTAGATGATGTGTGATCTTTATTTGCAAGGTGTTAATATATGATAAGCTTGACTAATCAATAATTATCAACCGAAAGAACTTAAAGCATTGTTCTTGAAAAATTATTTGACTGCAATCTCACATTTATAAGGAGGAATATGATTTTTTTTTCTCTATTCATATTATTCAAATATTTATAATTTACAACAATCAAACCAGTGTCAGAAAAATGAAGCTTTTCGATGTTTTATTACATAAAGTTGATTATAGAACTTATTAGTCCTATTCGCTTCTTCCTTTTGCTCGATCAATAAAGTGAATTTGAACTTGCATTATAACCATTAAGTATAACCATTAATCGCTTACCAATCACTAAAATAGTACAAATTGCAAAGTTGGTAAAAAAATATTGTTGGGTTATGAGTCAGTGGTTAATCTTAATAATCACTTAGAGGGTACTTAGTATTATTTTATCATTAGTTCTTGTAATAAGACTTATCTGTTTATCGGTAATGGAGGAAATCATAATGATTTATGCTATGTAATTGAAGATCCCAAAACCCGTCTTGTATCCTTAGTGTAGTGTTGATAAGACTAGATGATGTAATAGGCTAGACTGATTGTATTTTCTATTATCATTTTTGTCTAAGTCCTGTAAGGGGTAAGTGTTGGTCTGATCTTCAGTAGGAAATTATTTTCCAGAACCCCACGTCATCATTGTAAGAGCTTGTGTTCACAGGTCATCAGCTGACTTCAATCAGTAGAAGATTTCTCTTCAGCTGACCCACATCAGTAGAAGAACACATTATCAAAGCTAAGGTTACTATTTGACATTGTTCATCAGTTGCAACCTACAGCTCAACTGCCCTTCGCGTTTGAGAAAAAGAACTTGTACTCAGGTGTATTCACCCCCCCCCCCCCTCTACATCTGACACTCGTCTCCGGACCAACAATTGGTATCAGAGCACGGTGTTCTTCTGATCATGAATAGGAGGTGTAGGAGCACAGACTGGTGCTAAAGTTGCAAAAGATAAATCAGCCTTCACGCTTGAAGAGAAAAAGCTGCACAACCTCGACCGAGTTGCGCGGAAAGCAATCCTGACTACGCTCAGCGATTCACACCTCGGGAGGGTGCAAGACTGTAAGACGGCAAAGGAACTTTGGGATGCCCTGGCTGTACTGAGCCAAGGAACCCCGCAGATTAAAGAGAACAAGCTCGAACTAGAGCTTCAAAAGTTCGACACTTTTGCTATGGAGCCCAACGAGACCATTGACGAGCTTAGCGTTAGATTTACAAACCAGATCAATGTGATCAACGGGCTGGGGAGGACGTTCACCAACAAAGAGATGAACACCAAGATGATTGCACCTCAGCCAAAACTGCCAGAAAGTCAGTATCTCTCGGTCCAGTGGAGAAGAAAACTGATAAGGTTCAGAAGAAGAAGTCTCAGACTCCTAAGGTCCCGAGACAAATTCGGGTCCCGAAATCACCCACTAACGCTTAAGGACCCAAACTGAACCAAAGGGTACCTAAAAATGTTTCTGTTTTGCAGGTGCATAAGGACCCTTGGATTGTTGGATTCCGGCTGCTCAAGACACATGACGTATCAAAAGAGCCCTGTCGACCGATTACGTACAAGAAGATGGTCCCAGAATTTAGTTTGGTGACAACTCTAAAGGCTATACAAGGGGATATGGAACGCTGAACATTGGGACTGCTTCAGTTCCAAGAGTAACATATGTTGAAGGACTTCAACATAATCTCCTTTATATCGACCAATCCCGTGATAATCTGAATAGAGTTATCTTTGACGCTGGTTTCTGTGATATTGTTGACAAATCTATAGGGAAAAAAGTGTTATCAGGTTCGCGAAGGAAGAATGTTTATGTTGCAAATTGGAAAACCGCTACTTGCTCAGACGAAATCCAGTGAGAAAACAGGATGACTTTGGTATAAGAGACTGAGTCACCTGAATTTCAAGACTATGAACAAGCTAGCCAAGAACTCTAAAGTCAGAGGACTGCCCAATGAAGCTTTTATCAAATACAGAAATTGTGAAGCGTGCTTGAAGGGAAAGCAGACAAAGAAAAGCAATCCACCAATTCCGCCACCTTCCACTGATGGAATCATTCAACTGCTACACATGGATTTGTTTGGGCCAGTTTCTCCAGTGACTATAAGAGGCAAGAAGTATGCCCTCGTCGTTGTTGATGATTATTCTCGATATACGTGGTCATCTTCATAGCCAACAAATCTGATGTCAAAACTGAGTTGCCAAGACTGTTGAAGAAACTCAGTGTGGAGAAAGACATCAAGATACAGAGAATTCGCTCAGACCGAGGAACAAAATTTCTCAAGTCAGTAGTTAAAGAGTACTGCGATAAAGAGGGAATCAAGCACGAGACATTAGCGGCTCGCACCCCTCAGCAGAACGGACTTGCTGAACGAAAGAACAGAACACTCAAAGAAGCAGCAAGAACACTCCTAGCAGACTCTGGACTACCCTCAAAGTTCTGGGATGATGCTACTGACACCGCCTGTTACACTCAGAATCGCTCACTGCTTACACAGCAACACATGAAGACACCTTACGAACTGTGGAAAGGGAGAATTCCTTCTATTTCTCATTTCCATATTTTTGGCTGTCCTTGATTTATTCACAATAATGGGAAAGATCAGTTGAAGGTCTTTGATAGCAAATCTGATCAAGGAGTATTCTTAGGATACTCTCGAGTCAAGAAAGCTTTCGGAGTCTTTAACTATCGGACTCTTTGCGTGGAGGAAAGCCCTCATGTTGTCTTCGATGAGTTTGTTGCATCGAGAACAGAAATCAAAGAAGATAAATCCCGAAGATGTCGCCAGAAAGCTACGGGATCTCACACCGAACGACAAAGCCGAAAAGATCCAAGATTATTGGGATGATGAGTCGACGATGAAGAAATCCAGACCCATCCCACAGGCACTGTAGCTAACCTAGTTGATTCTACCAAACAGAATCAACATCAAGTAACAATGGTCGATGAGGAAGCCCCAGTGGTTACTGAGACCTCTACTGAGAATATAAACTCAGGGGGAACGACTAATGTTCCTGAGCTAAATGCCCCTGAACCTGGAAAATCAGTAGATCCCAACCTTCTTACTGAATTGCTTCAGTCACAGAATAGCATTACTGAAATGCCTAACACTCCGTTGACCGTGCAAGTAATCTCGAAGAAGAAGCCAAACTCGACGTTCGTGGCTTGACGCTCACTCTTCTGATCTTATCATAGGAGATCCATCAACAGCAATAAGGACAAGATCCAGATTAAGCCAAGGAGAAAGTTCTCTCTACTCCTACTTCTTGTCTACTAAAGAACCTCAGACGATAGAGAATGCTCTAAACTATGCTGACTGGATTATTGCCATGCAAGAGCAGCTAAACCAGTTTGTCCGAAATGAAGTTTGGGAGCTTGTTGACAGACCTAGAGACATCAGCACGTGATCAGCACTAAGTGGGTCTTCAAAAACAAGCGAGATGAAAACAACGTCATTGTCAGAAACAAGGCTCGACTTGTTGCTAAGGGATACTGTCAAGCAGAAGGAATAGACTTTGATGAAACATTCGCCCCAGTCGCCAGATTGGAAGCTATTCGTCTGTTCCTAGCCTATGCAACGGATCAAAGATTTAAAGTATATCAAATGGATGTAAAGTCAGCGTTTCTGAACGACGTATGAAGGAAGAAGTCTATGTGGAACAACAGGCCGGCTTTCAGCAGGGACATCAGGTGTACAGACTTCGGAAAGCTCTGTATGGGTTAAAACAAGCACCCAAGGCTTGGTACGATACCCTATCGATTTTACGCCTTGAAATGTTTTCGAAGGGGACGGTAGATCGCACCCTGTTCAACATCCAGTCAGGAGATGACATCCTACTGGTGCAAATCTACGTGGACGACATCATTTTCGGCTGCAAGAACGTGACTATATGTCAACAATTCGAGAAAATGATGAAGGAGAAGTTCGAGATGTCCATGATGGGGGAGATGAACTATTTCCTTGGATTTCAAGTGAAGCAATCAAGGGAAGGAATATTCATCAACCAGGCTAAATACACTCGAGATCTCCTGGAAAGATTCGGCTGCGACTCAAGCAAGCCAGTCAAGATCCCATGAACACAAATTTTAAAATTGATCTAGACAAAGAGGGAGCTTCTATTAACTCTACTGATTATAGAGCTATCATTGGTTCTTTACTATATTTAACAGCAAGCAGACCTGACATAACTTATGCTGTAGGTGTATGTGCAAGATTTCAGGCGAATCCCAAGCGAAGTCATATGGACTCAGCGAAAAAGATTCTGCGATACCTGAAGAGAACACCTGATGCAGGGTTATGGTATCCTGCTGATGATAATCTGATACTAACAGGTTATTTTGATGCTGATTATGCAGGATGCAGGATAGATCGAAAGTCAACTTCTAGAACATGTCAGTTCCTAGGCAGCAAGCTGATATCATAGTTTTCAAAGAAGCAACATTCAGTAGCGACGTCCACTACTGAAGCTGAGTATATGGCTGCTGGAAGTTGCTGTGCCTAGATCCTTTGGCTTCGACAACAAGTGCGAGACTATGGAATTACTCAAGATGAAGTGCCCATCTACTGCGACTCCACCAGTGCGATTGCTATAACTCAGAACCCAGTTCTTCATACGAGATGCAAGCATGTGGACATTCGACACCACTTCATCAGAGACCATGTCGAAAAGAAGGATATCAGGATGGAGAAGATCCATACTGACAAGCAAAGGGCAGACATACTGACCAAATCACTAGTTGAGAACAGATTCAGAGAATTATCAGTTGAGCTAGGTCTACTGGATTCTACTGACTCGTGTCAGTAAGAGGAGTCAGTACGACAGGTCGGAAGTCAGACTCAGTACTTTGATTCAGTCGAGTGAATCATACAGTAAACAGTAAGGGGGAACATGGTTATCAGCACTACAAAGATCCTCCTGAGTCATTACGATAACCAGCTGATCGTAAAAGTTCAGCTGAAGAGGTTTGCGTTGTTTAAATACTTAATACTCTCAGAAGCGTGCTCGCATTTATTAAATCAGTCGTTTGCATTCAGTAGCATGATGAGCATTTATTTCCCGCCATTAATTTTTAAGGTTTAAGTCAGTAGAAACCGTTTTCATTTAAAAAGCTTAGCCTTTAATGCTGCCTGCAATGCATTTAATGCATGTCTTCTCACCTTACTTTATCTGCGCATATCTTACGTGGGTCTAGGTTAGAGGCAGCTGATGTAATCATTCCGTTTATAACATCAGATCACAACCGTCATTAAAAAGCGAGATTTTATACCAGTCGTCCGATTAAAACCGTTTGATATTTCAAAACTTATAAAATCACTCCTTTTATCTCTAATCCTATCTTTTATGTCATTTTCGCACTTAGAGCTTTTCAAGCATTTAGTTTTCCTCTCGCTTTCTACCAAAACTGATTATGTTTTCCAACTCAAGCTCTCTGTTTACGGTAATTTCTTAAAATTCTGCATAACTCGAATATAACTTACTCTTTTTTTCAAATGCTAACGAGTTTCTTGCAGATGACTATGGCGATTGTTCAGACCCCACACAACATTGAGGAGATCATCAAGTCAAGGGCTTCTCGTGGTCCTCCACCAGGCAGAACTCTTCTACTATTTGACACTGTTCATCAGTTGCAACCTACAGCTCAACTGTCCTTCGCGTTTGAGAAAAAGAACTTGTACTCAGGTGTATTCACCCCCCCCCCCCCAAAGCTAAGGTTACTATTTGATACTGTGTCATCAGTTACAGGACTTGTACTCAGTGTCAAATAGTAACCTTAGCTTTGATATTGTGTACTCAGGTAAACTTGTACCTGAGCTTTGATACTGTATTCTTCTACTGATGTGGGTCAGCTGAAGAGACGATTGAGCTCCCATATCTTCAGCCCATCTTCTCGACTCTTGAGGAGTATGGCCTAGCGCTTCTCGTGACGAAGCATCCTCGCTCATATCTTCCCCGCCAGGTGGCCGAGCTATATTATAACTAGCGTTCCGTGGAAGATACCGATAGAGAGATGTCAGAGATCGCCTACATGAGGGAAGTGGCCCCTCAGAAGTGGGAATCCAGCCATGCCGACATCAACATCAGGGTAGTGCTGAAATCCTCTTTCGATCTTCTGACTTACGGGATTTCTCCCGTGGGCTACAAGGAGAAGGAATTGAACGCCTATGTCCATCGCTTCTGTTGAAGGGACGCCATCTCCTTCAAGTCCGCGCTGCCGAAGAACCAACTCCTGCCGGAGTACAGAGGGCTCGCGTACATTGTTATACACATCCTGACGAGCGCCGTAGGTTCTTTCGACCAGCTGTCCAAGCCCAGACTCCAGCTGATGATGGCTATAATTGACGGAGTCCAGGTGAACTGGACGGAATTCTTTGTGGCCGAGCTGAAGGCTCAGGCGCACAAGTTTTCACCCACTAAGTCTGGAGAGAGGAGACTAATTAGTGTGGGCAAACTACTGTATGGGACCAAGGTGTCCAACTGATCGAAGACTCAGTCACGAATCATGCATCATTTGCCGATTCGAAATACTTCGACAAGAAGCTCATCAAGTTCAAGACGAGAGCAGCGGCTGAGAAGTCAATCCGACGTGGAGCTACAGAGCTCAAAAGATCTTCTACTGATCTACCTCCGCGGGCCGACCCGACGAAGAGGAAGAAGCTCTCTAAGGCTGGAGCTTCTGAGGTTCCCGCGAAGCCTGCTTCTCCTCCACCACCTTAGGAGGGGGGACATACCGGGACGCCGATACGGGATAGAGGGTACCACCCTCAAGGATAAGGTACGGGATCGATTCGGAAGAGACTCACCGGAAGAAGTTGAGGAACCGGGCCGGTGAAGTCTCATCCGAGTGGTCGACGTTGCAGACGACTCGTCTCCGAGCCACAGGAGAAGTCGCTGCACAGATCCTTGAAATCTCATCTCATTAGGATCTGGTCGACATAGCGATCAGGGCCATGACTCAGATGCTGCTGAGATTCCTGAACTGGGATATCCTTGCGTAGCCGATTCAAGAAGACTCGCATTGTCCCTTCTGGCAGAGGAGCAACGTCTGCAGCCGCCCATGGGGTTTGGGGAGCCCGCTGACATTGCATCCTTCGAGGACCTACGATCAGCCATGCTATATCTACTGAACCTGAGGTCCTCCCGGCAGACAGCCAGCAGCCCATCGCAGCCTTCCCATCATGATGATGATGATGATAACAATGATGAGGATCATGCACCACCCAAGGACGCAGATCAGGGAGAATCTGCCGAGGGTAAATCTCCCAACGAGAAGCGGTGAGTCACCTCCTCCACCTCCTACATCGGTGACGCCCCGGTTGCTTCGAGCCCGGCCCGGAAGCAACAACTCGCAGCCTCGGAGCAGCAGGCTTGGAACCTCATCCTATTAGGCCAAACCTATAGGTTCCGTGTCCTCAAAGTCTCGTCAATCAGGCAATAAGGGAAGCAAGGGAGACAAAAACCGTCTTCTAGATAAGGACGCCCATCTGAAATGGACGTAGTATACAAAGTCTCAGACGGAGATCGCTGATGCATCGGCAAGCGCAATCCAAGAAGGTCTCGGACACTCCAACTCCAAATATTCGGGAGATCGTCCGCATCGCGCCGGCCGCTGTAAGGTGGACTTGGTTGCTCAAAGTCGGCCAATGCTCGAAGCTTAGCGAAATCATTTTCTGAGCAACTGACAAAGAGCTTAGCCACAGTCCAGAAGACTATGGATGAGCGAAATAAGATGGCCACCTCCAGCGTGCAGAAGGCATTGGAGAATTAGGCGGCCGCCTTAAAGCTCATCCAGTCAGAGATGACTGCCTCACTCGACGCATCGCTCCTGAAGCAAAGACAAGAAACAGCAGCCCAAATTCGCCAAATCTGCAAGGATCAAGAGGCTGACTGGGAGCATTATTGCGATGCCGTTGGAGATTTCAACACCACCACCACTTCCATCAAAGATGCTCTCTTCAAAATCGAGAAGGAAGTTGTAGCAATCCGTGCTCCTCTGACCCCGGCTACTGATGATGCCAAAAAGGGAGAAGAAAGGGCTGAGACAACTTAGGTGGGTGTGGAGGTTGAGGCAAGGGAAGTCATCAAGGGGGAAGGTTCAGCTGCTCAGGCCGGAACCAGTTCAGTACCCCCTCCCGTAGTCCAAATCCCAACTGTCCAAGCAACTCAGCTGCCCGAGCCAGTTGGAGGATCAGGAGAAGGATCATCGACTCAGGCGCAACAGATAGAGGAGGTCGCACAGTTTGTGGACCAAGAAGACGAGCCCCTGCCACCTCAAAGGCTCGGGAAGGAGAAAGCGACAGAGTCTACTCCACCTCCTTCCCCAACGCCCAAATTCAGAACTCGAGAGGAGCAGGAGGAGTTCGATAAAAGGGTAGCTCAGCAACTACAAGATCAAATCAACTATGAGCTGAGATTGGAGGAAGAGGCTCAGAAGCCTAACAAGAAGAAGAGACACTAAGTGTCGGGATGTCCAAGAGCACAACCCAAGAAGATCTTGGATGAACAGAAAAAAGAAGGCTCAAGACTGCGATGAGCCGGCTGGCTCGGACACTGACAATCTGCCCCTCGCTCAGAGAATGAAGAAGATCTCTACTCTAACACTTGAGCAGGAGGCAGAGGATAAGGCGACCTGGGAGGCAACGCAGCAAGGGCTGAATCTCCGGAGAGGAGATAGAAGAGCTGCGGCCCTTAGGGAGAAGAAGAGGTTGGATGACTTGGCAAAGATAATAGAGCTGACTGACAAAATCGCCAAGGAGCCAATCCTCGACAGGAGCAAACAGGTGCCCAGGACTTCCAAGTTCTTCAGGCGAGGTGCACAGAAAGCTGCCTATCTGAAGAAGTCTCTGCATCGCCATGTTGACAAGTGGATTCCCTAGAACCTGAACGAGGAATGGGAGGAGCTGAAGATTGATTTCATTAAGGTATACTACGTATGGCAGTGCTATCCTCGCCGAGGTACCGGCTGCCGATCTCTTCGACGAGTTCATTCATCAAGATAACGCCAACCTCGAGAGCACGTATCCAGCCTTTATTTTATTCAAGGAAAAGTCGCCACTCGTTGCCCCCGCCTACGATACCGTGACTCCGCCCATGACCTCTCGAGGAGTTTTGTGTACGAAAGAGATTGAAGATGAGGTCGATACTGCTGCACGCCACCATGATCTAGATCCTTTGCAGCCAAGTGATCTCAAGGATATCCAGACCCTCCAAGCCAGAATCTACAGATCTTGTGGGTTGGATCCTCCTGTTGTCAAGTCTGCTAAATTCAAGGACAAGATTAAGAAGTTTAGACGATAGCAGTAGATATTCTCTCTCTCTGTATAGAAGTTAGGGCTGATTGTAATCATCTCTCATATATATATATATATATATATATATATATATATATATCAAGACTTTCTTACGGCCGACAACTACTCATTGTCTTACGGCTATGTTTACTTACTTTATCACAACTGATCACTAAAGTGATCTGACACACACACACACACACACACATAACCTTTTTCTCTGATATGCCTATCTTTTAGCTGCTGAATGCTTGCATTATTTGCTCAGTTTTTACTGAAGTCTCTTTAGGTCAGTAGTTTGGAACTTAATGTTCTTAGAATTTATAATGGTTTTGGCATCATCAATTAGGGGGAAATTGTTGGGTTATGAGTCAGTGGTTAATCTTAATAACCACTTAGAGGGTACTTAGTATTATTTTATCAGTAGTTCGTGTAATATGACTTATCTGTTTATCGGTAATGGGGGAAATCATAGTGATTTAATGCTATGGAATTGAAGATCCCAAAACCCGTCTTGTATCCTTAGTGTAGTGTTGATAAGACTAGATGATGTAATAGGTTAGACTAATTGTATTTTCTATTATCGTTTTTGTCTAAGTCCTGTAAGGGGTAAGTGTTGGTCTGATTTTCAGTAGGAAGTTATTTTCCAGAACCCCACGTCATCATTGTAAGAGCTTTTATTCACAGGTCATCAGCTGACTTCAATCGAGAGAAGATTTCTCTTGATTGACCCACATCGGAGAAGAACACAAGATATCAAAGCTCGGTACCTTCGAGTCATCACCGATTCCACTCGTAGAAGATTCGTTATCGCCAGACTCGCACGAAGAAGACAGAGATCATATCAGTCTCATCGTATCCGACAGGAAACGACCCGAGTTTTACCATTATTCTAAAGTCAGCAGAAGATCATACGAGGATGAGTAAGAGTCAACTCAGATGAAGACTAATGTATGACAAGTCTCACCTACCACAAACCTCGACCAATGAGAAGCAGTCTAAGCTCTACCTGCTCTAACCAACTGTTGGTCCCGTGAGTGAGTTCAGGTGTAGAGGGGGGGGGGGTGAATACACCTGAATCCAAATTTCTCAACTTTCGAACACGAACAGTCCTATTCGTGCCGCATCGAAATAGTTCGGCGGACCGCACAACCGTTTCCGAATCGTGTTAAAGGCTAAAAGAGTACCGACTCACCCGAGATCTCGCTAACCGACCGGGTCGAATTCAGTATCGATCGATGGCGTTCGGTGTGCGGAATTGTGTAGGCCCAAATCAGTTTTAATGAGAAAAACGTTTTATGCAAGTCTCAGTTCAGTAGATAAGAAGTTCAGAATGCTGAGACAGTTGATTGATTTTAAATATGATGTTCAGTATGAATAGTAAAATCAATGCAACAGTTAAGAAAGCAGTAAGAGACACATGATTTTTAAAGTGGTTCGGATATCGCTCAAATCCTACGTCCACTGTCCCGAATGATCAGGAGGCTATTTATTATCCTGAGTTAGTCTCAGCCAGCTTGCACACTGGGCAAAACCGCGTCTTGGTTTTTATACTGATCCAAGTCTCAGTTTACAACACTATCAAACTTAAAGTGTTTGACAAACTTCTCAAACAGTGAAGGAGTCCTTATACAATAAGGATTGGGTTCAAATGTGAACTCCTTCGTCTAAGCTATAGATAAGAACGGTTGAGCTTAGGGTTAGAGGGATAGGGAATATGAGAGAGTAGCTTCTAGATCAACGAACAGCTGAAGGTAAGCTATAAGTTCGTGTAACGTCGATTGGATACTAGAGGCTTTATATGTTGGTTTAGCTTGATTCCCTATGAGCTAGAATGTAGTCTTTCACCGGAGATTGTTCTTCGAGTTCTTGCTAAGACTTTGTTCTTTGGAATTCGCTCTTTTTCGCGCTCTCTCTAGTTCTTCTTTTCTTGAGTGCTTCAAATCTTGAATGATCCCTCTATTTATAGAGCAGAGATTGAAAATAGATCCGTTGGACAGTATACTGCTCCTGCTGAGTCCAGTATCTACTGAGTCTAGTATTTAGGTAAAAGGTTGAAAATAGATCCGTTGGACAGTATACTGCTGATCTCTTTTCTTGAGTGCTTCAAATCTTGAATGATCTCTCTACTGAGCCCAGTATTTAGGTAAAAGGTTGACTGCAGCTTTTGCTGCTTCTTTTCTTGAGTGCTTCAAATCTTGAATGATCTCTCTAGTTCTTCGATATCTTGCTCTGCTTGAGTCCAAGATCACCGAGTCTTCTCGCACCGGTGCCGATGCAAATAAGCTGCGAGCGCCTTGACCGAGCAGAGTGTCTACCGAGTCCGAAACCTCGTAGACAAATACGAATACAAAGGAATGGTTCACCAATCAGATAGGGTTTTGGGATCTTCAAATCTTCTCAACAGTTCAGAGCACGAGGCTACTGAGCGTGATTCAGTATAGAAGATAGAGTCATTTCCCACAAGTATGATCATGCTGAGGATTGAATCATCACCCAACACCAACTAAAGCTGCTCTCATGCACAGTGACCAACTACTCTGCGACAACATTTCGAACATATGGCCGTTTTCCTTGGACGTTTGTGACACGTGTCATCGTCCCCTCCAACGGACAAATGCCTGAGTCACAACTATAAATAGAGAAGCCTTTCCGAGCTCCACGCACGGGATATCAAAGGGATTACACGCTCAAGAATTCGAAACACTCTAGCGCCTTTCACGAAGATCCAGCGAAGAACTTGCTTATTAGAATATTTCTAGTTCTTCTCTCTAGAGTTTCCTTCTTTAGATCGCTCTTCTCTATCTAAGCTCAATTGTTTATATCCATAGCTTAGAACCTTCGAAGGAGTTCACATTTCGTGACTGTTCTTATTGTAAGAACTCCTTCATAGTTGGAGAACATCCCCTCCCCTTCAAACTTCGGTTTGATTTGTAAAGTCGCTAAGGGCTATAACTTAGAAGGGTCCGTCCCAGGCACGCATACCTTGGCCGAGGCTTGCTCAGATTAATCAACAAGACCTCCTGTTCAGCAGGACCGTGGAAGTAGGATCTTGCGTATCCGAACTACGTTAAAAATTGCTTGTGTCATTTATTGTTTTATTGCACTGCATTCAAATCATCTTACAAACTCATACTTTGCATAAAACGTATTTGAAAGTGCACTAGCCAAAATTATTTAGTTTGCAAAAAACACGTTTTTAAATCGAGACGAAGTCTATCGGGCCCTACACACTTATCCGCACTAAGTCTCCGACTGAGAATCAAATACTGACAAAAGTCAGTAGGAGAAACTCAGTAGTTGACTCACTCGACCCACGATCGAAGGTTACTATTTGACACTGTTCATCGGGCCGCAACCTGCACTTAGGCCGTCCTTCGCGTTTGAGAAAAAGAACTTGTACTCAGGTGTATTCACCCCCCCCCCCTCTACACCTGACACTCGTCTCCGGACCAACAAATATGTAACTAATATTTTGTTATAAGAAAACTGTAATCCAACCACGATATATTGACACATATTCTAAAACTAGCTAGCATAACTCCGATTAATTAATTATTTCTAAATAAGTGTTCTCTAGTTTAGTATAGGTAAGGAAGCAGCATGTGGAAAAAGACTAACCACAACAAATTACTTTCTTAAGGACATATTGTTGGGATTTGATTTTAATAATATAGTTTTGATATAGATCATAAAACCTTGACTGATGATGAACCAAATCATCTCATATATCTAGGACCTTGTGTTAGCTGTCCTTTGTATCTCTCGCTTCAGGATTTCTTCGCATGCTCCTTGACTGACGGACAGGAATCAGTATCCACTTCTTGTCTTGACACTGATCTCCCTCCCATGGACACTGACTGTCCTCGACTAACTCGACACTAACCTCTCTTCGGCGAGACTGAAGTTTACTTGACTGACTCGAAGCAATACGAGGTATACACGCCAAGATTGATTTGGAGTCAACCACCATATCTTCTCCGACAAATTAGCGTGTTGACACGTTGACATACGCACTGTTCGAGGCACGGTAGTCAACAACACCTTTTTGGAGTTATATGCATACGGTGTTGCAACTTTATTTCAAAATCCATCTGTTGCCTCAACCTAGCTCACCTACCCTAGTAGATCTTTCTCTAACGAATCTATTCGGAAAGTTGACTATATATATGAACAACCTTGGATCAAACAAGGTCACAAAACTATCTACATATTCTCAAGCCTTCAAGAACTTAAGCTCTCAATCTCTCTAAGAACCTTGTTATTAGTTGTGTCTTTATTTTAAAGTTTCAAAAGTTCTAAGAATTGCTAAGCCATAATCTTCATACTTGCATAGTTGAGAAGGTCTAGAATCTTTTAAGGACCTCTCTCGTTAGAGAACCCACACTCAAACTCAAACTCAGCCTAGTGTTGAAGAGTTTGTAGTGTTTGTTGAAACCTTAGTAGAAGTCAAAGTAGATGACGACGAAGAAGACGTGTAACAAAACTCGGCCAAGTTTTGTTCTAAGGGATATCTCTCGATCGTGTCGGGAAGAGTGGACATGGGAGTTATCTCCGAACCACTATATATCATGTGCATGCTTTACTGATTTATATTCTTATTCGTTTCCTGACAAATTATTTCAGTACTTATCAATTACTTTTTACCCGCTATAAGAGTTTTTCAACGAGAACAAAATCACTATCGAAAATAGAAATTCAAAAACAAAAAGAGTGAATAGCTAACCATTTTGATGTCTAATTAAACTTTCAGTATATCAAAAATTGCAAATTTGGTTCTTTAACTTATAAAATACTTACAATTTTAGTGTCTTATTAATTATTATTATTATTATTTTGATGATTAAATAATATTAATGATGATTTAAAGAAAGGTTAAATTGCAAAATCATGTGAATCTTTTTTATGAAAATTATTTTCGTATATTATAGTTTTATTTTAATAATTATAATGATTTTAAACTATTAAAATAATAGTTATAATAATTTAATAATTTGTGTTAATTTTATTTAATAGTTTAATAATTGATGTTGTTGTGTGATGATTTATAATATAGTATTAATAAACTCAGTAGATTATTCTGTTCAGCTATCTCTGGGAACTAAGTTGTCTGAAGACTCAGCTACTGAATGAGTGTTGATGAGTCAAAAGAAAGTAGTGGTCAATAGACTGACATTAAAGAATGTCAATAGAACTTTTAAGTAAAAGAGCTCGAGGTATCAGATGAAGTCAACTCAGCATCATTCTTGGAGTTTGAACGAAACCTCACCTACCAACAAATCTCGACTAATGAGGAGCTTCCAACACTATACTTGTCCTGACATAAAACTACAGTCAACCTCTAAAAGCTTAAAAAGAGAGAATCTCTTTATTGCAATTCAAATTGCAAGAAGACCATTTTGTTTGTCTTCTTGTGACACGTGTCTAGATTCCCTCAAACGCATAAAAGAGATTAAAATCGGGCCTACACAAATGAACATAAAACAATTTTCAGTAATAAATATTTTTTTTAAAAATGACACGATTACAATTGAGCCTACACAATTCCACACAAATTCTTTTACCGAATCATTTGTCCACTGACTTCATCAAGCAAACTCAGTAGCGACTGACTATCGCATTAAAGTTTGAAATTAATACTTAGGTGTATTCGCTCTTCCCGCCCCACACACATGAAGACTCGTCTTTGGACCAACAAATATCTTGAATGTTTAAAATAATTAAATATCTTATTTCAGAGGTCTAAAAATTATGTCTTTAAATAAAACTGAACTATATACATAAATATTTTATTCTTCTCCTTCCAGCTTCACTATAATGAATAGTAAATATATTATATTAAAAAAAATAGCCGTATTTAATGTTTAATTCTTAAGAATATTCAAATTACTAGTTGTAATTAATTATAAATTATCAAAATAAAATTATAACTTAAACAAAATTATTTAAAGAAAATATTACGCGCGACTTTACAATTTTACCCTTCTCTAAATCATCATTAATATTATTTAAAAAGTTGTTTGGGAATCATTATAACCCTGGAGTATGGGGAATTTTACTATCATCACATTACTCTTACCTATTGATTAGGGTGCGAAAACAATGGATTCATCATTAAATTAATAGAAGACACTAAAGTAGGTAGAGTTTCTTAAGTTTAGAAACCAAATTTGCAATTATTAAAGTAAAAGCACAAAAACTCAAAAAAGTTTAAAAGTTTAGACACAAAAATGACCATTTACAGGAAAGTAAACTGAAATTGTGCCTAATAAATGTCGAATCTAGAATGGTCTTCGAAAGCAAAAGGAGGATCGAATCCTCTACAAACCGAAATATTAAAACTAAACTAGAAATGGTGTTCTTCTTGCATAATTGAAATTGGATCAATAATTCGAACTGCGAAATGAACTCGAAGATTTGGAACTCGTAACTAGTGGATAGTTAAGATGATGAATCGAACGTAGATTTCCTCTTAAAAGATATGAAAGAGTATATGAGAAACTTCAAATCCTACTCCTTTAATGTTGATTGTCGTTTCCCCATTTTTCTCTTCTTTACTTGTGCAGATTTGGCTCCAATATTCCTTATCTTCTCCAAGAAAAGATACAATATTTGTTGTTATCTTCTAGTAAAAGCCTCCTTGATTGTTGTGTTGGAGAAAATCGTTAATATATATATATATATATATATATATATATATATATATAGAAATTATGGAAAGTCAATTAGCATTTATTGCTAATTTGACTAGGGCAAAATTCAGCCCGGTTAATCATCGTTTCGAGCCTCGATATTTATCCGATTAATGTTTTGAGATATATGACATCGATCTACGTTTCGAGTAGATAATTATAGTGTGCTTAATTTCTCGATTCCGATTTTCGGTGAGTGAGAAATAGTGGCTCGAAGTTTGGGGGGACAAACCTAATATGTTACCTAAAGTGGAGAAACTTACCTTATTCGGGTTTTGGAGAGTATTACATTGATCAATGTCCCACATTGATAAATGAACAAACTAAATTGTGGTATTTAAGTCTCTACCACATTGTAAGAGATAACAAAGTGACATGTGGTAGGCTTGGACCACACATGCTCATGCGCGCGAGCCTTTTCGCCGACCGCCTCACAAGCGCCGCACCGCGCCAGCGCCGCACCGCGCCGGTGCCCGGCCCGGCCGTTCCGGTTCGGTTCCGTGTCCGTGACTTGGACTTGGATCTTGGCAATTGGATCTTGGCAATTGGTCCTTTGGGTGGTCCGTCGGGTCGGGTGCCGGGTCGGGCGGTACAAGGTGCTCCAGCGCACCGGATTCCTCTCCGTGGTGCAGTGCACCTGCCACACCCAAGCACTACTGTTTTGGAAGTCTCTGGAAGAGACTGTTTCACTCTCCACTTCTCCACTACTTACCATCCACGATCTCCAGCATTAATGGCTCCTGCAATCAACACCTGAGCTGGGACTGCCTATAAATAGGACCAGTCTGCATGTCATTCTACCACCTGAAAAACAACAACATTCCATAGTTAGCTCTGCATCTCATCCTAGCTGCTTCTTAGCTCAAGTCTCCAGCAGCCTGTCCTCGCCGGAAAAGTCCAGTTCGCCGGAGCTCGAAGGTTTTGCGGTGCTACAATCTTCGAGACGTTCGTCGTTTTATCTTTGGGGACGATACGCCTACAACCGAGAGCACTACCGGGGTGTATTTCGTCTTGCAGAGAGAGGACTCCTCGACTCGACGGTTTTGTTGTTTTTTATTTCATTTTGTTATTTAATAGTTTACTTGTAATAGCAGTTTATAATACCAACAATCGCAAGACGAAATATCTATATCTGCTTCAAGTAAACTAAGAAGATGTCTTCCTCAAGTGCTGCTTTCTCCGACGCTACCGCCGCCGCCGCTTCTGCTGCCACTAACCCATTCGTATCGACGTCATTGCTCCTCCTCCGGCAACACTGTTCCACCGACGTCCGTCCCTACACTGCTCCGGCCTTTGCTAATCCAACCCTAGCTGCCATTTCCGCCGCTACCGACGCCGAGGATAGCACTTAATCGGTGCTAATGCCGCTAACACGGCATTCAACTTCACTGCTATGTCCTCTGCCTTGCAGAGCAACGTCCCATTTGGGAGTGTGAACCACCATGGTGTGGTGGGGGGTTCAAACCCGACCCTGACGGCACCTCTGCACTCGTCTAGAGTGCTGCCCGCTGCTGAGAAGCCGGCCAAGTTTGGTGGAGCTGACTTCAAGAGGTGGCAACAAAAGATGTTGTTCTACCTGACAACATTGGGGTTCACCACTGTGTTGATGGAGAATGCACCCGCCCCTCCAAGTGAAAACGAAGAGAACACGGAAGTCCGCATAGCCTTTATGATAATTGGCTAACTTCCGACTACTTTTGTAAAAATTTCTTGCTTAGTGGACTAGATGATAGTCCATCATACGGTGTATATGCAAATGTAAAGACCTCCAAGGCAATATGGGAGGCACTTGAAAGAAAATACTGTCCTGACGATGCAGGTACCAAGAAGTTTGTAGTCGCCAAGTTCTTGGACTACAAAATGGTGGACTCTCGACCAGTCATGGACCAAGTGCAAGAGTTCCAACTCATTGTCCATGATGTCCACGCCGAAGGTATGCTTTTGCCAGATGCTTTTATCGTGGCAACTGTAATTGAGAAGCTTCCCAGTTGGAAGGACTTCAAGAGCTACTTGAAGCACAAGCGAAAGGAAATGACGCTTGAGGACCTTGTGGTTAAGCTCCGCATCGAGACCGACATGAGGACTCGAGATGGGAAGGGGAAAGCACCCGTGGAGCCAAGAGTCAACCTTGCTGAGAAAGGTGGCAACTCCAACAATGCTAAGAGAGGGCGTCCAAAACAAGAACCCCAAAGGGAAGGGCAAGGTGCAATCCCGCAAGTTTGAAGGGGACTGCTACAACTGTGGCAAATCCGGCCACATGTCCAAGGACTGCCGAAAGCCGAAGAAGAAGAGGGCTCGTCAAGCCAATATGTTGGAGATTGACCTCACTGAAGCCGACCTTGCGGCCGTGGTCACTGAAGAAGCTAACGTTGTGGAGAATGAGGGGAAGTGGTATATTGATACCGCTGCCACGGCACATGTTTGTGGTGACCGGAGCCGCTTCACCAAGTACAAGAGCTGCCAAGGGAGGAAGCTCAACATGGGTAATCAAGCCTCATCTGAGGTTGTTGGCTATGGTACTGTGGTGCTAAGGTTGAGCTCTGGCAAGAACCTTACTCTTGGAGAGGTGCTGCATGTCCCCGACATCCGGAAAAATCTTGTGTCCGGCTCTGTACTAGTCAAGAGAGGGTTTAGACTAGTTTTTGAGTCAGACAAATTTATTTTGTCTAAAATTGGTATGTTCCTAGGAAAAGGTTACCTGTCTGAGGGCCTTTTCAAGCTAAGTGTAATGGCGTTACGCCAAGAGGCCGTTGAGGCCAAGAATAATGATAATGAAGCCACTTCCTCTTACTTGCTTGAGTGTTCCGATTTATGGCATTCTAGATTAGGACATGTTAATCTAAATGCTATAAAAAGATTAGTTAATCTCGATCTACTTAAAGTAAATGAGTTTAACAAAACCAAGTGTGAAGTTTGTGTTGAAGCAAAATTGGCTAAGCAGCCATTTCATTCGTAGAAAGGAACACAAAACCTCTAGAACTCATTCACACCGACGTATGTGACTTGAAGTTTGTACAAACTAGAGGTGGGAAAAAGTATTTTATTACTTTTATTGATGACTGCACCAAGTATTGTACTCTTTATCTTTTAAGGATTAAAGATGAGGCGATTGAAGCTTTTTCTAACTTCAAAGTAGAAGCCGAAAACCAACTTGATTGTAAAATCAAAATGGTACGAAGTGATAGAGGTGGAGAATATGTAGCTCCTTTTGAAGAGTTGTGTAAGACAAGTGGTATTATTCATCAAACCACGCCCCCTATTCGCCTCAATCGAATGGTGTAGCCGAAAGGAAGAACCGAACTCTAAAGGAGATGATGAATGCTTTGTTGATAAGTTCGGGCTGCCCCGAAACATGTGGGGGAAGCCGTCTTGATGGCTAACTACTTATTAAACAAAATACCTCTAAAAGGTAGAGATGTAACTCCTTACGAGTTGTGGAAAGGAAGGAAACCTTCCTATAAATACCTCAAAGTGTGGGGGTGTTTGGCTAAGGTAGAAGTGCCTTTGCTTAGAAGCAAGTTACAATCGGACCTAAGACCGTCGATTGTATCTTTATAGGATATGCATTGAATAGTAGTGCATATCGATTTGTCATTCATAAGTCGGCTGTGCCCGATAGAATGTTGGAACTACTATTGAGTCAAGGAATGCTATATTCTTTGAACATGTATATCCTTGTAAGAAGGATGATAAAATTGAGTCAAACTCTAGTGGTGAAGCAAGAGAAGTTGCCGGTAGTTCTAGAAATGTGGGGTAGAACCCGATACACGTAAAAGGCAAGCTGTCGATCTTGAAACATTAGAACCAAGACGTGGCACTAGAGCAAGAGTTGCTAAGGACTTTGGTCCTGATTATGTTGTCTTTCTTTTGGATGAAGAGCCGCGGTCTATAAAAGAAGCTCTTTCTAGACCCGATGGCCTACTTTGGCAAGAAGTCGTCCCAAAGTGAAATTGATTCCATTATGCAGAATCACACTTGGGTCTTAGCAGACTTACCCGAAGGTTGCAAGCCCTTAGGATGTAAATGGATCCTAAAAAGAAAGTATAAGACAGATGGGTCAATTGATAAATATAAAGCTCGTTTAGTGGTTAAAGGCTTTAAGCAAATTGAAGGATATGACTTCTTCGATACTTATTCGCCTGTAACGAGGATTACGTCTATCCGTGTGCTTCTCGCGATTCTTTGCTTTGCACAATCTTGAGATTCACCAAATGGATGTGAAAACGCCTTTCTAAATGGAGATTTAGAAGAAGAAATTTATATGGAACAACTTTGAAGGGTTTGTAGTACCTGGCCAAGAGCGAAAGGTATGTAAGTTGGTGAAATCCCTATATGGGTTGAAACAAGCACCATTACAATGGCACTTGAAATTCGACGAGGCTATGTTGTCGAATGACTTTAAGATTAATGAATGTGACAAGTGTGTTTACATAAAGAATACAAAGAATGGCTTTGTAATTGTTTGTCTTTATGTAGACGACATGTTAATTATGGGACAAAACCTTCAAGTCATAAATGACACCAAGCGTATGCTTAAAGAAATTTCTATATGAAAGATATGGGAGTTGCTGATGTTATTCTTGGAGTAAAGATACAAAGAACTCCTAAAGGGATTGTTTTATCTCAATCTCATTATATTGAGAAAGTGCTTAAGAGGTTTAATGCCTTTGATAGTGTGCTTAAGCAAAGACTCCTCTAGAAGTTAATGTTCATTTGAGCAAGAATAGGGGTGATCCTGTTGCTCAAGAGGATTATGCTAGAGTCATTGGTTGTCTTATGTACATCACGAATTGTACTAGGCCTGATCTAGCTTGTCCGGTGAACAAACTGAGTCGCTATACTAGTAATCCTAGTAGAGAACATTGGAAATATCTTGTAAGAGTTATGAGGTATTTGAAATACACTCTTAACTTTGGGTCGCACTACTCGAGACATCCCCCAGTACTTGAAGGGTACTGTGATGCAAATTGGATATCCGACACTAAAGACTCGTTGTCTACTAGTGGTTATGTGTTCACTATAGGGGGAGGAGCTGTGTCATGGAGATCCACGAAACAGACGTGCATTGCCAGATCCACCATGGAATCTGAATTTATTGCTTTAGATAAAGCCGGTGAGGAGGCCGAATGGCTCCGTAATTTTCTTGAAGATATTCCATGTTGGACGAAACCCGTGCCACCAGTGATGATTCACTGTGATAGCCAAGCAGCTATTGGTAGGGCCAAGAGTGGGTTGTATAATGGTAAGTCGAGACATATTCGTCGTCGACATAATACTGTAAGATATTTGATCACGAATGGGGTTATCTCTGTAGACTATGTCAAGTCTATAGATAACTTAGCGGATCCGCTTACTAAGAGTTTGAATCGAGATCAAATGTATAAGCTCGTAGAGGGAATGGGAGTTAAATCCACAAATTGAAGACGATTATAGTGGATACCCAACCTTGTAGATTGGAGATCCCATGAACTTGGTTCAATGGGAAAACTAAGCTATATGAGTCTGTTGATACCACACTCAATTAGTCTATTCCCTAAAAGAGCTCGAGAGTGTTGGTGACCTGTCAAGTGGTGAGGTTAAGTCTTTGACTTTTAATGATTCTTGGATGCCTTGAGAAGGTGGAGTATGACAGGATACTCGAGTAAGAATCACCTATGTAAGTGAGAAGTGAGGGCCGCTTCTATGTAACACTTATGAATCCAAAGAGGTTGTCCATGGCCAGTAAAGGACACAAACATGAGAACGGACGAGGTTGAGACTTTATAGTGTTAGTGTTATTGTCTCAGTATACACCATGGAGGAATAGTTCAAGGCCACGTGTCCACTAATCCGCCGGTATGCTCGATAGCACTGACTAAGGAAGGTTGAAGGTCACAAGCCACCTACCCTGATGCTTTATTGTCTCTTGAGGACAGAGCTGTGTGTCTGCATGCATGCATTTGGCTATTTCCACTCATGTGGGGGATTGTTGGAGAAAATCGTTAACATATATATATATTTAGAAATTATGGAAAGTCAATTAGCATTTATTGCTAATTTGACTAGGGCAAAATTCAGCCCGGTTAATCATCGTTTCGAGCCTCGATATTTATCCGATTAATGTTTTCTCGATTCCAATTTTCGGTGAGTGAGAAATAGTGGCTCGAAGTTTGGGGGGACAAAACTAATATGTTACCTAAAGTGGAGAAACTTACCTTATTCGGGTTTTGGAGAGTATTACATTGATCAATGTCCCACATTGATAAATGAACAAACTAAATTGTGGTATTTAAGTCTCTACCACATTGTAAGAGATAACAAAGTGACATGTGGTGGGCTTGGACCACACATGCTCATGCGCGCGAGCCTTTTCGCCGACCGCCTCACACGCGGCGCGGCGCGCGCCGCGCCGCACCGCGCCCGTGCCGTGCCCGGCCCCGGCACCGGTTCCGGTTCGGTTCCGGTCCGTGTCCGTGGACTTGGACTTGGACTTGGATCTTGGCAATTGGTCCTTTGGGTGGTCCGTCGGGTTGGCCGCCGGGTCGGGCGGTGGGTCGGGTGCCGGGTCGGGCGGTGCAGTGCTCCAGCTGCACTGGATTCCTCTCCGTGGTGCAGTGCACCTGCCACACCCAAGCACTACTGTTTTGGAAGTCTCTGGAAGAGACTGTTTCACTCTCCACTTCTCCACTACTTACCATCCACGATCTCCAGCATTAATGGCTCCTGCAATCAACACTGAGCTGGGCCGCCTATAAATAGGACCAGTCTGCATGTCATTCTACCACCTGAAAAACAACAACATTCCATAGTTAGCTCTGCATCTCATCCTAGCTGCTTCTTAGCTCAAGTCTCCAGCAGCCTGTCCTCGCCGGAAAAGTTCAGTTCGCCGGAGCTCGAAGGTTTTGCGGTGCTGCAATCTTCGAGACGTTCGTCGTTTTATCTTTGGGGACGATACGCCTACAACCGAGAGCACTGCCGGGGCGTATTTCGTCTTGCGGAGAGAGGACTCCTCGACTCGACGGTTTTGTTGTTTTATTTCATTTTGTTATTTAATAGTTTACTTGTAATAGCAGTTTATAATACCAACATGTTGTTTAATCTAAATCACAACAAATCAACCGAATCTTCCTTAAA
This sequence comes from Lavandula angustifolia, assembly GCA_028984105.1. Lineage (NCBI taxonomy): Eukaryota > Viridiplantae > Streptophyta > Magnoliopsida > Lamiales > Lamiaceae > Lavandula > Lavandula angustifolia. Next base: position 24,651,765 of record CM054820.1, read on the forward strand.
ATATTCAATCTCACTTCTTCCCTTTCCCTATTTAGCTTGCCACGAATTTAACCAAAAATCTACATAAGTGCATGTAAGCGCAACTTGGCCAAGTAAACAATAGGTAAAAAAGGATGAGAAATTGCAGCTAATAAATGAGTCATCGACCCTCATCACACTTAGATTATAATTGTCCCCAAGACTCGATGCAAACTCAGAGCAAGACTCATAACACGAGACGAAATAATGAGCGAGGACTCAACATAACACACTAAGCATATCAAAAGCATAAGCGCAAGAGAAATTCTCTATCCAAGTAAACTCAACATGCACGCGCAGTCCCCAGCAAGCAAGAACGGATTTGCAAACTTAAACTCTTGAACTCAAATTTTAACTTAGTCAGAACTGGAAATTTAGATTACCTCACGATTCGCTAAACACTCCCCTACACTAATCAGGACAGCAGCTCAAGATAATTTGAGTTAAATCAACCATAATATATATGGCCATCTAGTGATTCTCAAGGTTCTAATGGGGCCTCCATTTGAAAATTATAAAAAACATCCTAATGTTCAATTATGATGGTCCCGAGATGTAAACTCAGGTGCATTGGGGAAGGGTGGTAAACATGATGGAATTTTCTCCGACTAAGGTCATGGAGTCGGTCTTTAGATTGATAATGGACCCGAGTCCCATATAAAACTCATGAATCCATCATTTGTAGAGTGAGCTGACTGAGTATTAATCAGTTGGTGCGTGCTGGATAGTGAGCCATTTACTTATCGATAAAAACTTCTTTAATAAAATTTGTGATTATAACGATCTTTGCAAGTTAATGTCCAAAGCATGTAAAATACTTATGCTTTTAGAAAACATTTGATGAAGTATGACAGAGTAGATAAGATACAGAATCTAAGGAACACACAATCTATCTAACTAGGGATTATTCAAAGAGATTATCCAACAAACAAGAATATGAAATATGCTTGATTCCAATTACAAGATATGAAGAATGAGTACTTGGAATATGGACATAAGAGGGAAACTCAAAGAAAGAAAGAATTAAGTGTATGAAATTGAAAGCTTGTTCTTGCTCTGTGAGTTGAGCTCTTGCAATTCCCATAATCTCTCTTGAGTGAGAGACCTTCTATATTTATAGGGAAGCATGAAGAGATCCGTTGGACCGAGATCGACTTCCCATTGGCTCCTAGCTTCACAATGGTCTTGAGCATTAAATGCCTTTGACCCTTCTCTTTCTATAGATCTTGAAGGTGTTGTAGATGCCTTTAGAGATAATGCTTATGTGGCGCTTTGAGATTGGTCAATTCTGATTTGGTAGTTGGATGTCTTTGTTGACCATAGTCTTTGAATTCCGCATTTCGTACCTTATACATCAATCATGCAGGCTGGGACATAACTGATACTGAACAAGAGGTCATTGTCCCCAACTTGAGTTCAAACCAGCCTGACTGTACCCTAAAAGTGTAATCACAAACTCAACTAACCTAACCTGATCTAATTCAGTCCACCTATACAGACTCAGACTAAATCTAGTTTAAACATATACACAGACTGGTATATACATCAATAGGGGTTTGAGATAATTATAAACACTTTATTTCCCAATAATTTTCCCATTTTTTATGATGACAATACCCTATACTAACTCGAAACAGACTCAGGTAAATCACCAATGCAAGTTGGACAAAGTAAAGTACAAAAGGTTATAAATCAGGTTACAAGATGTAAGTTATTTGACGCGGCTTATATATTCAGTTCAATATACTTAACAATCATAAAACCCGAAAAAAGAACCATTGTCATCAGGTCAAAATAGAAGGAAGCTTCATTAATAACGACTTCAGGTTACACCTATAGTCCTATCTATTACAAAAGAACATCTAAAACTAAGCAGTTGTAGATCAGGTCAAACAAGTTCAGAATTTATCTTTTTGAACATCTTCATGTATTCTTCATGAGACTGAAATCTCGATCTTAGTTTCACCATGTCTCCCTTGAAGATAGATTCACTCACATCATCAGGCTTTAACCTATAACTGTAATACACAAGTTTCCTCAGCTTGTGATAATATCTTTGATATTTGACACGATTTTTCATACTTCTTTACTTGATAACCTATTGGACTTTAGCTTCAATCTTCTCGAAGTCGATTCAAAATTCTAGGTTTATGATCATTATGGAAGGCTTGATGAATCTGCCTCTGGGCAGAATAAGTGGCATCCTTGATCTGAATGCATAACATGAAGTATACATGCCTTAGAAAATCCACAAAGATCTCGTCCTTATTCCATATGTTTCGATCGTATCCCCAAACTTTCCAAAAGTAGAATCTTTTAATGAACTCAATCTTGGCTTGCTCCCAATCATCAGTTAGTTTCGGAGGAACTCACTCATCAGCATGGGGATGCAATAAATCGTCATCGTTTTTTAATCTTAGGCTTCTTCAGTTCAGAGAGAGATTTGATAACCCTGTTTTTCTTTAGAGATCACCAAATCTCGTGTGATCCTTAGGCATCTTGGGTGAAATGGCTAGTAGCATCTCATCAAATGCTCGTTCTCTCTCAACCTAATTATTCAACGAGTCACATTCTTTTCTTCGTGTATTCTTCTGTGTCATAAGCCTCGTGAGCTGGTTGAATGATATATGTTAGTGTTTTTCAAATGCTCACGATTATTTCAACTTGTTCTTGAGGGGTCTACTTTTCTTCTTTCAGCAGATATCCACTAGGGTACTTGAAGATTATCGAGCTCAGATCAGTTACAATCAAGCTAACAAACTATCAATCTATCAAACTATCTATCAAACCAAGCTATCGAGAATATCAAGTTACGATTTGAGTATGTTCAACTGTTGGTCCCGAGATTAAACGTTCATGTGTAGAGGGGGGGAGAGTGAATACACCTGAAAACAATTTCTCAACTTAAAACGCGAACAGTCCTTTTCAGGAGGATGTCGTGCGAACGAGTTCGATGACCAAATAGATGTTCTGAATCGCGTGGCAGAGTGACTGACTTCACTGAGGCCTACTAGCTGACGTATGTCAGAATTCAGTACCGTTCAGCTGAAGTTCAGTATGTTGCGAAAATGTGTAGGCCCAAATTCAGTTGAGTTAGAAAACGTTTTAAGAAAACAGTTTCAGTATGTTAGTGCAATCTTTTAAGCTTTGCTGAAACTCAGTTGAATGATTTAGAAATATATTTCAGTATGAGCAGTAATCAATGCAACACTAAAACCACAAAACACAAGCAATTTTAAAGTGGTTTGGATCCAACAATCCTACGTCCACTGTCCCAAAAAGTTCAGGAGGCTATTTATTATACTGAGATAGTCTCAGTCGGTTTGTGCACTGGACAAACTCTGGTCTTGAGATTTATACTGAGCAAGTCTCAGTTTACAAGGTATCAAACTAAAGTGTTTGATAAACTCTCCAACTATGAAGGAGTTCTTTACAATAAGGATCAGTTCAAAGATGAACTCCTTCATTATAAGCTATAGATATGGTCTGCTGAGCTTAGGTTAGAGGGAAAATGAACGAGAAAGTGGCTTCTAGAGCGACGAACGGTTAAGTATGGACTTTGGGTTCGTATTCAGTCGCTTGGATACTAGATGCCCTTGATCTGATTCAGCTTGGTTCCTTTTGAGCATCCAAGAAGAACCTGTCTGACGTCAAAACAGAGTTACCTACGCTTCTGAAAAAGCTCAGTGTCGAGAAGAACACCAAGATCACCAAGATACGTTCACACAGAGGAACTGAGTTCCTTAATTCTATGGTGGAGGAGTTCTGCAGAGCAGAAGGCATAGAGCATGAGACGTCTGCCGCACGCACGCCTCAACAAAATGGGGTTGCTGAAAGGAAGAATAGAACATTCAAAGAAGCAACAAGAACCCTACTCGCAGACTCAGGACTCCCAACCAAATTCTGGGCAGAAGCTACTGACACTGCATGTTACACTCAGAACAGATCCCTACTGACAAAGCAGCATAAGAAGACACCATATGAACTATGGAACGGCAGGAAGCCTTCTTTATCTTATTTCCATATTTGTTGGTGTTCGTGTTTTATCCACAATAATGGGAAAGATCAGTTGAAAACTTTTAATAGCAAGTCAGACCAGGGAGTCTTCTTAGGATACTCCCGGGTCAGCAAAGCCTTCAGAGTCTTTAACTATCGGACCATTTGCGTGGAGGAAAGCCCTCATGTTGTTTTTAATGAGTTTGCTACTGAAGACAGGAGCAGGAACACTACACCAGAATCTGAGGACATCAGTAAGTAGTTACAGGATTTGGGTGGCGTTTTGCTGCTGTGCAAAGTCGAAACGTAGAGGTGGAGTAGAATTAGAACTGGGAGCGAAGGTAACGGGTTTGAATTTGATAAATTAGGAAATAGGCTAATAAATTAATAAAAAAATAATTAATTGCGGGTACCCGTTCGGGAACGGGTTTGACCGGCTAATACCCGTTCCCGACCCGCGTGTTTTTTTGCGGGTACCCGCAAAATGGGTACCCATACCCATTTTTCCCAACCCGAACGGGAAATACCCGAACGGTACGGATACGGGTGCGGGAACCTTTTTTTTTTTGCACACTCCTACTCCCACTGGTCCCTCTACTCAGTCCGGCGAGGCCCAGGGTGTCTCAGCAGCAGGCGATGTAGTGTCTACTGAGACCGGCCCAAGTGGCGCAGGACCCAAGGACTCTGCTACTCAAGCAACCCAAACTCCAAGTGACATAATCAAGGAGATTGCTGAGATTTCTTTGGATTGCCATGATATCTGGCACACATTCAAACACTAAACAAAATGTCATGACGACCAACTGTAAGATACAATAGACTTCCTATCATAAATCTATATAGTGTTGGGTCAACATCCTGACCGACATCCTCTCTACTAATTTTCTGTGTAGATCACAGAGGAGTTCTGATTGATTTGACACATTCTAGTTGAAACTTCTTGATCAGATGCTTTGCATATTTTTCTTGGCTAATGAAGATGCCTTGATCACTTTGTTTAACCTGCAAGCCTAGAAAATACGATAACTCTCCAACCATGCTCATCTTAGACGTTGTTGATACAATCTTTACAAACTCATCTAGATGAGCTTGTGAAGTTGATCCGAATACTATGTCATCAACATAGACTTTAGCTATAATGAGGGCACCATCAGCACGCTTTATGAACAAGGTGGGATCTGTCTCATCTTCGACGAAACCATACTCAAGCAAGAAGTCAGTAAACCTATCACACCATGATCTAGGGATGTGTGTTAAGGAAATTACATACTTGTTCATTTAGAGAACTTAGTTAGGAATTAGATATCTTCAAAACTATTAGGTTGTGCCAGCAAGATAGGTTCCTTGAGATATCCACAGTGAGGTGTTGCTTTGATGTTCATCTGGTATAGTGTGATCAGCAAGTGACAAGCAACAATAAGCGACAACCATATGGACTCTATTCTAGCATCTAGTGCAAGAACAAAACTCTCTTCAAAGTTAAACCGTTGAACCTGATATGAACTTGTGCAATCAACCTAGCTTTGTTCCTAACTATGTTCCCAAGCTCATCAATCTTATTCATAAAGATACATTTTGACTATAAGACATCTATATAGTCTGTTCTAGGTGTCAATGTCCACACATCTAGCCTAGTATATTGTTTAAGTTCTTTGTGCATAACATTCATCCAATACACATCACACAGAGCATCTCTTACATTCCTAGGTATAGATTGTTGGATACAAAGCTGCTATTACAAAGTAAACCGGTAAGACGGAAAAAGAAACAAACAAAAATGTCTAAAGGAAAACTTCGTCGAGTCGAGGAAGGCCTCTATCCGCAAGACGAAATACGCCCCGATAGTGCTCTCGGTTTACGGCATATCGTCCCCAAAGATAAAACGACAACGTCTCGAGGATTGCAGCACCGCAAGATCTTCGAGCTCCGGCGAACTAGACGGAAGGCGAGGACTTGAGCTAGATGAACTAACTAATACTTCCTCCGTCCCATAATTCTTGTCCCTTTTCTTTTGGGCACGGGAATTTAGGAGAGTGGTTGGTTGTGAGTGAGATGGTGGGGCCCTTAAATAAAGTGTGTGTAATAATTTGCTATTTTAGATAAAGGGACAAGAATTGTGGGACGTCCTGAAAAGGAATAAGGGACAAGAATTATGGGACGGAGGGAGTATGAAATGTATGAAGATGCTTGTGTTGGTGGCGTTGTTGTGTCAAATGAACTCTACATGCTCCTATTTATAGGTGTAAATTCACTCATGAAAGGTCCATGTATTGATGATGGAAATCAAAACACCATCGGTTACAATCATTAGGAAGCCATCAAATTCTTAACGTCAACATATATATATATATATATATATATATATATATATATATATATATATATATATATTATCTAATATCAAAATATGATATAGATTAGGTTCGAATTCGTTCAAGCTCATAAGAACAAATCCCAACGATTAACACTTTAACTCCCACTTCTCGTGCACCAATTTCGCGCACCTATTTCTCACTCACCGAAAATCGAAATCGAGAAATTAAGCACACTATAATTATCTAGTTGAAATGTAGATCAACGTCATATATCTCAATTCATAAATCGGATATGTATCAAGGCACGAAAATGCGATTAAACGGGCTGAGTATACATATATACTATTACCGTTTTTCCAAACCTATTACCGATTTTTCCAAACCTATTACAAGTTTTTCCAAACCTATTACCGATGGCTCGAGAAGATGATTAAACAAACCTATTCTCGATTTTTCCAAACCTATTACAGGTTTTTTCAAACCTATTACAGATTTTCCAACAATCCCCCACATGAGTGGAAATAGCCTAAATGCATGCATGCAGACACACATCTCAGTCCTCAAGAGATAATAAAGCATCAGGGTAGGTGGCTTGTGACCTTGAACCTTCCTTAGTCAGTGCTATCGAGCATACCGACGGACTAGTGGACACGTGGCCTTGAACTATTCCTCCATGGTGTATACTTAGACAATAGCACTAACACTATAAAGTCTCAACCTCGTCCGTTCTCACGTTTGTGTCCTTTACAGGCCATGGACAACCTCTTTGGATTCATAAGTGTTATATAGAAGCGGCCCTCACTTCTCACTTACATAGGTGATTTAGTACTCGAGTATCCTGTCATACTCCATCTTCTCAAAGCATCCAAGAATCATTAAAAGTCAAAGACTTAACCTCACCACTTGACAGGTCACCAACACTCTCGAGCTCTTGTAGGGAATAGACTATTTGAGTGTGGTATCAACAGACTCATATAGCTTAGTTTTCCCATTGAACCAAGTTCATGGGATCTCCAATCTACAAGGTTGGGTATCCACTATAATCGTCTTTAATTTGTTGATTTAACTCTCATTCCCTCCACGAGCTTATACATTTGATCTCGATTCAAACTCTTTGTAAGCGGATCCACTAGGTTATCTATAGACTTGACATAGTCTACAGAGATAACCCCACTCGTGATCAAATGTCTTACGGTATTATATCGACGACGAATATGTCTCGACTTACCATTATATAACCCACTCTTGGCCCTACCAATAGTCGCTTGGCTATCACAGTGAATCATCACAGGTGGCACGGGTTTCGTCCAACATGGAATATCTTCAAGAAAATTACGTAGCCATTCATCCTCCTCACCAGCTTTATCTAAAGCAATAAATTTAGATTCCATGGTGGATCGGGCTATGCACGTCTGTTTCGTGGATCTCCACGACACAGCTCCTCCCCCTATAGTGAACACATAACCACTAGTAGACAATGAGTCTTTAGTGTCGGATATCCAATTCGCATCACAGTACCCTTCAAGTACAAGGGGATGTCCCGAGTAGTGCAACCCAAAGTTAAGAGTGTATTTCAAATACCTCAGAACTCTTACAAGAGATTTCCAATGCTCTCTACTAGGATTACTAGTATAGCGACTCAGTTTGTTCACCGAACAAGCTAGATCGGGCCTCGTACAATTCGTGATGTACATAAGACAACCAATGACCCTAGCATAATCCTCTTGAGCAACAGGATCACCCCTATTCTTGTTCAAGTGAACATTAACTTCTAGAGGAGTCTTTGCCGGCGCACTATCAAAGGCATTAAACCTCTTAAGTACTTTCTCAATATAATGATTGAGACAAAACAATCCCTTTGGGAGTTCTTTGAATCTTCACTCCAAGAATAACGTCAGCAACTCTCATATCTTTCATATCGAAAGTTCTCTTAAGCATATGCTTGGTGTCATTTATGACTTGAAGGTTTTGTCCCATAATTAACATGTCGTCTACATACAGACAAACGATTATAAAACCATTATTTGTATTATTTATGTAAACACACTTATCACATTCATTAATCTTAAAGTCATTCGACAACATAGCCTCGTTGAATTTCAAGTGCCATTGTAATGGTGCTTGTTTCAACCCATATAGGGATTTCACCAACTTACATACCTTTTGCTCTTGGCTAGGTACTACAAACCCTTCAGGTTGTTCCATATAATTTTTTTCTTCTAAATCTCCATTTAGAAAGGTTGTTTTCACATCCATTTGGTGAATCTCAAGATTGTGCAAAGTAGCAATCGCGAGAAGCACACATATAGACGTAATTCTCGTTACAGGCGAATAAGTATCGAAGAAATCATATCCTTCAATTTGCTTAAAACCTTTAACCACTAAACGAGCTTTATATTTTTCAATTGACCCATCTGCCTTATACTTTGTTTTTAGGATCCATTTACATCATAAGGGCTTGCAACCTTCAGGTAAGTCTGCTAAGACCCAAGTGTGATTCTGCATGATGGAATCAATTTCACTTTGGACGGCTTCTTGCCAAAGCGGGCCATCGGGTCTAGAAAGAGCTTCTTTTATAGACCGCGGTTCTTCATCCAAAAGAAAACTACATAATCAGGACCGAAGTCCTTAGAAACTCTTGCTCTAGTGCTACCTCTTGGTTCTAAAGTTTCAAGATCGACAGTTTGCCTTTTACGCGTAGCGGGTTCTACCCCCACATTTCTAGAACTACTAGCAACTTCTCTTGCTTCACTACTAGAGCTCGACTCAACTTTATCATCCTTTTTATAGGGATAGATATGTTCAAAGAATATAGCATTCATTGACTCAATAGTAGTTCCAACATTCATATCGGGCACAACCGACTTATGAATGATAAATCGATATGCACTACTATTCAGTGCATATCCTATAAAGATACAATCGAAGGTCTTAGGTCCGATTGCAACTTGCTTAGGCAAAGGCACTTCTACCTTAGCCAAACACCCCCACACTTTGAGGTATTTATAAGAAGATTTCCTTCGTTTCCATAACTCGTAAGGAGTCATATCTCTACCTTTTAGAGGTATTTTATTTAATAAGTAGTTAGCCGTCAAAACGGCTTCCCCCCACATGTTCTGGGGCAGTCCAAAACTTATTAACAAGGCGTTCATCATCTCCTTTAAAGTTCGGTTCTTCCTTTCAGCTACACCATTTGATTGAGGCGAGTAGGGGGCAGTGGTTTGATGAATAATACCTTGTCTTACACAACTCTTCAAAAGGAGCTACATACTCTCCACCTCTATCACTTCATACCATTTTGATTTTACAATCAAGTTGGTTTTCGGCTTCTGCTTTGAAGTTAGTAAAAGCTTCAATCGCCTCATCTTTACTCCTTAAAAGATAAAGAGTACAATACTTAGTGCAATCATCAATAAAAGTAATAAAATACTTTTTCCCACCTCTAGTTTGTACAAACTTTAAGTCACATACGTCAGTGTGAATGAGTTCTAGAGGTTTTGTGTTCCTTTCTACAGAATGAAATGACATCTTAGCCAATTTTGCTTCAACACAAACTTCACACTTGGTTTTGTTAAACTCATTTACTTTAAGTAGATCGAGATTAACTAATCTTTTTATCGCATTTAGATTAACATGTCCTAATCTAGAATGCCATAAATCGGAACACTCAATCAAGTAGGAGGAAGTAGCTTCATTCTCATTATTCTTAGCCTCAATGGGCTCTTGGCGCAGTGCCATTACAAATAACTTGAAAAGGCCCTCAGACAGGTAACCTTTTCCTAGGAACATACCAAATTTTGACAGGATAAATTTGTCAGACTCAAAAACTAGTCTAAAACCTCTCTTGACTAGTACAGAGCCGGACACAAGATTCTTCCGGATGTCGGGGACATGCAGCACCTCTCCAAGAGTAAGGTTCTTCCCGGAGCTCAACCTTAGCACCACAGTACCATAGCCAACTACCTCAGATGAGGCTTGATTTCCCATATTGAGCTTCCTCCCTTGGCAATTCTTGTACTTGGTGAAACTGCTTTGGTCACTACAAACATGTGTCGTGGCAGCGGTATCAATATACCACTTCCCCTCATTCTCCACGACATTAGCTTCTTTGGTGATAACAGCTGCAAGGTCGGCTTCAGTCATCTCCAACATGTTGGCTTGATGAGCCCTTTTCTTCTTCGGCTTACGACAGTCCTTCGACATATGGCCGGACTTGCCACAGTTGTAGCAATCCCCTTCAAACTTTCGGGATTGAGCCTTGCCCTTCCCTTTGGGGTTGATGTTTGGACGCCCTCTCTTTGCATTGTTGGAGTTTCCACCTTTCTCAGCAAGGTTGACTATTGGTTCCACGGGTGCTTTGCCCTTCCCATCTCGAGTCCTCATATCGGTCTCAATGCGGAGCTTGACCACAAGGTCTTCAAGTGTCATTTCCTTTCGCTTGTGCTTCAAATAACTCTTGAAGTCCTTCCAGCTCGGGGGAAGCTTTTCTATCACGGTTGCCACAATAAAAGCATCTGGCAAAAGCATTCCTTCGGCGTGGACGTCATGGACAATGAGTTGAAACTCTTGAATTTGCTCCATGACTGGTCAAGAGTCCATCATTTTGTAGTCCAAAAACTTGGCAACTACAAACTTCTTGGTTCCTGCATCGTCAGTACAGTATTTTCTTTCAATTGCCACCCAAATTGCCTTGGAGGTCTTTACATTTGCATACACGCTATATAGACTATCATCTAGTCCACTAAGCAAGAAGTTTTTACAAAAATAATCCGAAGTGAGCCAATTTTCATAGGCTATGCGGACTTCAGTATTCTCCTCGTTTTCACTTGGAGGGGCGGGTGCATTATCCATCAGCACAGTCGTGAACCCTAATGTTGTCAAGTAGAACAACATCTTTTGTTGCCATCTTTTGGAGATGGCTCCACTAAACTTCGCCGGCTTCTCGGCAGCGGGCAACACTCTAGACGAGTGCAAAGGTGCCGTCAGGGTCGATTTCGAACCCCCCACCACACTATGGTGGTTCATACTCCCAAAAGGGACATTGTTCTGCAAAGCAGAAGATATCGTGGTAAAGTTAAATGCCGAGTTAGTGGCACTATCACGGTTAAGTGCGATCTTTGCATCGGTGGCGGCAGAAGCGGCGGTGGCTGCAGCGTCGGAGATGGCAGCAGATGACGAAGATATGTTTTCAAGCAGCTTGAGTAGGTAGGATATTTCGTCTTGCGATTGTTGGATACAAAGCTGCTATTACAAAGTAAACCGGTAAGACGGAAAAAGAAACAAACAAAAATGTCTAAAGGAAAACTTCATCGAGTCGAGGAAGGTCTCTATCCGCAAGACAAAATACGCCCCGCTAGTGCTCTCGATTTACGGTGTATCGTCCCCAAAGATAAAACGACGACGTCTCGAGGATTGCAGCACCGCAAGATCTTCGAGCTCCGACGAACTAGACAGAAGGCGAGGACTTGAGCTAGATGAACTAACTAATATGAAATGTATGAAGATGCTTGTGTTGGTGGTGTTGTTGTGTCAAATGAACTCTACATGCTCCTATTTATAGGTGTAAATCCACTCATGAAAGGTCCATGTATTGATGATGGAAATCAAAACACCATCGGTTACAATCATTAGGAAGCCATCAAGTGGGGTTCAACTAGAATTTGAAACACTTCAAATTCTTAACGTCATATATATATATATATATATATATATATATATATATATATATATATATATATATATATATATATATATATATTATCTAATATCAAAATATGATATAGATTAGGTCCGAATTCGTTCAAGCTCATAAGCCGGCCCGACGAACAAATCCTAACGATTAACACTTTAACTCCCACTTCTCGTGCACCAATTTCGCACACCTATTTCTCACTCACCGAAAATCGGAATCGAGAAATTAAGCACACTATAATTATCTACTCTAAACGTAGATCGACGTCATATATCTCAATTCATAAATCGGATATGTATCAAGGCACGAAAATGCGATTAAACGGGCTGAGTATACATATATACTATTACCGTTTTTCCAAACCTATTACCGATGGCTCGAGAAGATGATTAACAAACCTATTCCCAATTTTTCCAAACCTATTACAGGTTTTACCAAACCTATTACCGATTTTCCAACATAGATTGTGAAATGAAACAGATATTCCTTACCTCATTACATATGTTGCTTAACAAATGATTCTTACCATTTATCGTCAGTAGGCAGAGGGTTTGATTTTGATCTCAGAAGGAGGAAACCTTTTGATGTTGGCAGGAATCACTAAGGGTGATTTCTCTAAACAATGAGTTGATGCAGTTACCAATGAGCACTTTACCATAATTGTACTTTCAATTGTTGTAACATCTGAACCAGATTGGTCGCTCATGTTCATGCTCTGCATCCCTTCCATATGCATATCTTCAGTGCTTCCTCCAAACCCTATCAGATCATCAAACACAACATTGAAAGACCCTTGCACGCATGCATACTTCAAATTATAAATTCGATGAATATCCAAGAAAAATGGCTTTAAAGTTTTTTGACCCAACCTCAAGCAAACAACTTTGTCCATCAAGGATATAACATACACAACCAAGGACATGAAATATTCTGCCACTAGGTTTTCGTGTATTTAGAATCTCATAAGGGAACATGGTGGTTCCAGGTTTTAGATGCACATAGTTTGTGATATGACACACAGTATTCACAGCTTCTGCCCAAAACACTTTTGAAAATATTTTAAAACATATCGTTGTATATGTCATGACTTTTCTTCTCACAATTCATTTGAGGCAGAAAATTCATGAGCGTTACTTCTTTTAGCACAAAGCTTGCAAGAGCTTCACTCTTGAACTCTCTACTATGACTAGTTCTGATTTTTTATTTTCAAGTATCATAGGTATTTTTAATCGTGACATACAGCTCTCTGAGCACATCAAATACTTTAGTCTCGTCATGCAGAAAGAACACCCAAGTAAAATTGGAAAAAGCATCTATAGCCACAAGCACATATATTTTCGTCCCTATATGTGTTAATCAATATCCCACATTGATTAATGTGGTATTTAAGTCTCTACCACTTAATAGGAGATAGCAAAGTTATATGTGGTGGGCTTGAGCTACACATACTCATGTGCGTGAGTCTTTACGCCGACCACCGCCACATCGCGACCGCGATCGAGCTAGTGCCCGTGCCCCGGCTCCGTGCTCCGTGCCCGTATCCATGGACTTGCACTTGGACTTGGATCTTGACAATTGGTCATTTGAGTGGTCGGTGGGCTTGTCCGTTGGGCTTTGTTGTTGGCTTGGTGGGCTACTTGTGGGCTGACCCAATTCATTGTGTAATGCTCCTACTGCTCCGAATTCTCTCTTTTTGGAAGGTGCTAGAATAAGTCTCTTCAACAACTCTCCACATCAACTTTTCATCTCTCCACTACTCACCCATGATCTCTTACCATGATGGAGCGAATTTATGGTCTGACAACCTTTCACCTGATGGATTCAGCCTATAAATAGGTAGTTCTACATTGTGGTTCATCACACTTTCCTGCATCATTCTCTCTGTACTCATATAGTAGTTCTTAAGTTGTCCAGTTCTGTCCTAGACTTTGTCCAGTTCGCTAGAGCTCGACAATTTTGTGGTGCTGCAATCTACGAGACGAAAGTCATTTCATCTTTGGTTATGATACACATGTACTGAGTGAACTACCGGGGTGTAATTCGTCTTCCAAAGAGCAGGGATGGCCCTGAGATTCCAGAGGCCCTAGGCGAAAAGCAAAAATGGGGCCCTTATCGAAGCTTCGTGAACCATGTTGTCAGCGAAAGCTAACACATGCTTCCATATTTGTGTGCCTACATAACTTTAAAAATAGAAGCCATAAAGTGCAACAGACTTAAAAAGTTTGTATCGTTTTTGCGATTTTACCTTTTCTCAGTTTTTTGTAATCTCTAAGGCGCGGAGAGAGCCGACTGTTGTTGCAAGAAATGAAGAAAGAGTCGTTGCTGCACTTGACAGTTGGGTACTTGGTTTGGTAAATAGTGAGTAATGGTCAAATGGGCTTAAAAAAGAAGAGAGTGACCCTTAAATCATTAATTTGAAGTTGGGTTTGTAATTGTAAGTAATGTGCTCATATTATTTTTTATGTGTGTTGAACGAAAGGATCAAAACCTTCCATGCCCCACAACGGATTTACAGGAGAGGCTGACCTTAAAAATTGATATGGGCTCATATTATTATTTTTTTTTAAATGGGCTACTGTACTGGGCCGTATTTCCGAATTTGGGGCCTCTTAAAATTGGGGGTCCTAGGCAAAGGCCCCACCTAGGGCCGGCCCTCAAGTAGGAGTAATAGGGGCGGCCGCCCAGAGCCCCAAATTTTCGGGGGTCCCTTTTTTTTCATTTTATATTTTTTTATAATAATAAATAAGTTTTTTACTTAAAAATTTGTATATTTATTAATTCTTTTTAGTTAAAGAAAACCCAATAAATTTCCTTAGTTGATATAATAAATTTGGCCCAAAATTCTATTACAAAAAATATTATACCCAGTCTAATACAGTAATATAGAATTCAAAATAATTAAAATAATTGAATAGGTAATAAAAAGAGAAATTATACCCTTAATTCTTCATCTCTATTCCTCTTTTCTTCCCAATTTCTTTGTATACCAAACTGTTTTCAACACGATTAAATCATCAAAAATGGAAGTCAGTTGTTTTTTAAGATACATTCTGAAAGAAAAGACGATGAAAATATAATTTATAGATATTACTTTATTGAGAGGGGGCCCATTTTTTAACGCTTGCCCCGGGCCCATTTTTTCTCAGGACCGGCCCTGACCCCACCCATTATTTAGGTGGGCCGGTCCTGACAGAGAGAAGACTCTTCGACTCGACATATTTATTGTTTTTCAGTCTGTTTCATTTTGTTATTAAACCTAATGTTTTGGGCTTGTAACAACAGCTTGTTATCAACACCTTAATCGTAGTAGACCAACGAAGATGGCTAAAAATATCCAAATGTAAGAATAACATAAATGAGAAATAAACTTTAAGAGATTATCCATCTTCATTTGAACTCTTACGATGTGGAGAAAGTACAAACCTTTTGATTCTCTCATCCAGAGAATAAATTTATTTACAAATATGCAGTTGATATATGTTATCTGCTTGGAATAAATTACCTTAATTTCACTTAAAATTCAAATATCAGACTTTAGGCAAAGTAAGATATGTTTTTACTACTAGTCCGTTAAATTGTCTTGTACTCCTTTCGTCCCATTAAAATTAATTTTCTTTTTTTTTTACGAAGATTAAGAAAATTGTTTGTTGTGTGCAAAATAATGTAAAGCCACTAGAGTCCACTATATTATATTAGAGTATTATTTTAAGTTTGAGAGGAAATAAGACAACTTTAATAGGACTATTTTATTTACAAAAGCATAGCATTTATGATGAAATTCAACTGATATAACAAAGAATTGGAGCAAAACCCTAGCTTTTGGGAGAGAAAGTTTTCTGAATTTCATAGCTAAAAAAAGTGTGATTACAAGCTAACTAATTCACTATTTACACTAAGGTAATACTCCCTCCGTCCCGCTTGACTTGTCTTGCTTTCCTTTTTGGGTTGTCTCACTCGACTTGTCTTGTTTTCAAAAAAGGAAAATAATCATTACACAACCTACCACTTTTTCTACCTCTTTACACACAATCACACACTCATCTACACACAACCACCCACTCTTCTTAATCTCCGTGCCCAAAAAAAACCAGACAAGTGGAATGGGACGGAGGGAGTAATTGGAAACTAATGAACATAACTGCCCTTCTCTCAACGTCTCCAAAGAAGCGCGTGCTTATTCACTAAGTCAAAATTTAAAGAAAATATTAGAGGTGTCAAAATTGACCAAAACTGTCTAAACCAATGACTAGCCCGATCTACTTGTATTTTGGGATAAGTTGGACTAAGAATTTAAGGATCCAAAAAGCTTGTGTCTAAATAAGTAGGCCCAATGACCCGATAGATTTCCTAGGCTTCGGATTGAATCCGCACATAAAATAATTATTCAAATTTAAATAATAATATTTTCTGACCAAATGGTTGCATCTTAATTAAGAAATGTAGATTTTCAAAAAAAATTATATCTATAACTATTTCTTTTTCTTAAATTGCAGATGAGGAAATTACAAGAAATATCATCGTAAATACTTTTAAGGCAAATTGTCAGTGTTCTCTAAATATTTGATTTTTGGTTAAGTTGGTTTTCAATTTAATTTTTTTTTTGCTAATTTAATTCTCAAAAGATTAGAATTTGACGAAATTGGTGCTTCTGTCAATTTTTCCATCGGTCAACGAGAATATTAAATTTTTTTAAAAAATATTAAAATATAATAATGATAGTTTCGAAATAAATTTTCAGATGACCGTATTATTGCTCCAAATTAATTAAATTTTCAAATGACAGTATTATAGCTCCAAACTTTTACTCATGACTAATTGAGCCAATTATTTAACCCAAAATTTTTACTCATAATCAATTCAGCTAATTTTTATCCAAATTTATAATTTTTAGGACTAATTTTATCCCATTTCAGTCAATTTCGGCCATTTTTTTATCCACAAATTTTTTCATTTATATTTTTCGAAGCTAAATTAGTTCAAAAAATTAATAAATTTGATCAAATTAATTCTCGATAAAAAAAAATTGAGGTAAAAAATTCTTAAAGATACTTTGATTTAACTGGTTCTCAGTAAAAGCCTTTTCTCTGTAGTTTTTTTAACTAATTCTAATTCCCCAAATTCAATTCCAAATTCTCATCTAACCCTACCCTATCCACCGCGTCGCATTCAGACATTTCTCCATCAGCACAGTCAGGTGAGTACATTTGTGGGAGTGGTGTTTCCCATTTCTGCTTGATTTTAGCAACCGCACGCACGCCCTCTCTCTAGTAAGTATTCGACTCCATTTGAATTGAGTGTCACCATAAACAATCTCTCTCTTCTTTCCTAGTGGGAATTAGTTTTTACTACTCTATCTCTACTCCTCTGCAAATAAATTGGAGTATTCATCCGATTCTGCTTAATAAATGGAAATCGAATATTTATATAAACATACAGCATTGCGATTGGGTTAACTTTCTCTGGATGAATCAAGCTCCATCGTTTGGTGGTGATTTTAATTCTGTATAATGTTATATTTGTTTGAGCTTTTGTGTTTCCCTTAGAATGAATACTTTCGGCAGCTCGGTTTCCGTATCTTGCTCTTGGGTTTTCACAGTCTGAATATTAGTCAAGATAAGGAAAATGGACTCTGAATTTTACTCACTCCACGTTTATATTCAAGATCCAATGCATTAGTGGTCACAACATAGCAACCTCTTTCTGTTTTTAGGATTAAGAAGGGTTGGCACTATGGCAAATAAAGAGCCATTGATTATAAATGGGAAAGATGAGATGAGAAAGTGGTCAAGGTCTGCTAGGGCAAAAGGCAAGACAATTGGCTTAGTCCCCACAATGGGGTATCTCCATGAAGGCCATCTCTCTCTCATCCAGGAATCCAAGCAACACTCGGAACTCACGGTTGTCTCAATCTATGTAAATCCGGGTCAATTCTCCCCCAATGAGGACCTCTCCACTTACCCTTCAGATTTTATTGGTGATATTAACAAATTGAAGGGCATTGCTGGTGGTGTTGATGTTGTTTTCCACCCGAAAGACTTGTACGATTACGGTCTCACAAGCAAGTTGAAGAGTAGTGATGGAGAATATGGAAATGTGGTATCTTGTGTGGAAAAGAGCGGAATGGGTCATGAAACATGGGTTCGGGTTGAGAGATTGGAAAAGGGATTGTGTGGGAGTAGTAGGCCTGTTTTCTTTAGAGGGGTTGCCACTATTGTAACCAAGTTGTTCAATATTGTTGAACCTGATGTTGCTGTGTTCGGGAAGAAGGATTATCAGCAATGGAGGATTATACAGAGGATGGTGAGCATTAGTCCCATTTTCTCTGCTTTAGGAACTGCCGTTCTTATTTTGTGAATTCTTTTTGTTTCAACATTGTAAAGATTGTGAGTGGGTGTGTTTTTTTTCTTGTTATATTGATCAGCTAAATTCTGATGTGAATGTTTAGATTCTTTCGGTTCCAGTTAGGTTAAACTTGTGTTTTTGCACCTCTTTCTTGCCTAAATCTGTTCGCTTTAGGAATATTGGTTGTTAATTTTGGATATTTTGGCTTCATGGCATAAAGTTTGACATGTTTTTTGATTGGGTCTATGAATTTCTGCCGGCCTAATTTTTTTATCCTACGATGTATTGTATAGATTGATTTGCTTCTCCCCACCTCAAGGGGAAGCAAAGTAGTTCTTGAAAATTTTCTTCTGCTCGACCAAATGCTATGTTTCAGGTCCGAGATATTGATTTCGGCATAAAGGTTATTGGAGCAGATCTGGTGCGAGACTCTGATGGCCTTGCAAAGAGTTCACGTAATGTGCGCCTTTCACCACAAGAAAGGGAGAAGGTATAGTTTATGGTTGGGCATTTATCTCTTCAGTGTGGGTTGATTAGACATTATCTCTTTAGTTGTAACTCAATTAAAGAATATGATAAGATGGCAGTTTAGATCTTACACTCTACGTTGGACTCTTGCTGCATCTTAAGAGTTAAGACACTAAACGCCATAACTGCAAAGTAATTATGGACTAACAGAACTGATTTGCTACTCGTCTGGGCTTCTGCTTCACTTACTTGACTGATGGAACTGAATCTTCATACTGAGTTGGACCACTACCCAGATGCATCTTGCTATAGGGCCAATTTGAACTTGGATAATAGAAAATGCTTAGTTCTAGAACGGAATTGACGTTAAGTCTATAAAATGCTTAGTTCTAGAACAGAATTGACGTTAAGTCTTGCAGCATATAGATAATACACTCTCGTGTTGGTTTTCCGTTGGTTCATCCGTTCAAACCAAAGTTTTTTCTGTGACAAGTCTTACCTAATACCCAAGAAAAAGCAAAAATGGGGAAGAAAATTCTTTAAACCAGATTTTGTATTCTGCAGGCACTATCAATTAGCAAGTCACTGTATAATGCTAAAACTGCAGCAGAAAAGGGTCAGGTAGTGTGCAGAGAATTGAAGGATTCATTTACTCAAGCCATACTTGAAGCTGGTGGAAAAGTCGATTATGCTGAGGTTAGGCGCATAATAGTTTTTTATTTTCTTCTGCACAATAACTTCTGAGTGTAAATGGAGAAACCGTTCTTTCAGTTTCTTGTAAATATAAAGGAATTGATTCTGCATACTCTTTTTACTTAGCAAAACCAGTAGTTCTATTGAATGATTGGATGAGACATTTTTAGTTCTCACTAATCGACTTGTACCATTCGACTATCCTACTATCAAGTTTTCACATGTACTTGTGAAACAATCTGTAATCAGCAGTCTTGAGCTTCAAAAAGTACTGTGAGATGAATGAAATGTTATTGTACCTTTTTTGCCAAAACAGATTGTGGACCAAGAAAGTTTGGTAGCAGTAGAAGAGATTAAAAGCCCTGCTGTGTTTTGTGTTGCTGCGTGGTTCGGAAATGTCAGGCTCATCGACAACATGGAGATCAATGTCTAATGGATACGGCTAGCCAAGTTGCAGAAATCTGTGATAGACTGGCCATTTTGGAGGAGAATGCTTGCAAGGTTGTTTTGAAAACATTAAAATGTGTTGTAATTCATTGAAGAAAAGAGCTTAATATAAGGATGCAGTTGCTTGTTATTTTCAAAGAAATGAGATACTCACTGCTGTTTCAAGTTAATTGGTTGGAGATGATACTATTTATGCAGAGTAAAAAAATCGAAAATTTCAATTCGAATAAGAATTGTTGTGGAGATTAGTTCCATTGAGCAGACGAAGATGTAATATTGAAAAGTATCATAGAAACTGGAGTTGGATAAGATACAAGGAGCTCGTCAAGTGGCTGCTATTCCTAAAGAGCGTCGGCGCAACAAAAAGTCGAGAAAAATTGCTTCATCAGTAGTAACCGGTGTAAAATGCAGCAGGAGTTTGCTGGGCAGCCACCTGCACCTGCATCTATGAATAAATCTCCCCCCAATAAAAAACCACCAGAAAATCTTTGGATCTACATAGAAAACTAACTTGTGTTTCTAATGTAATGAATAACATACTAGTTAGGAATGACAATTTTGCGGGTCGGGCCCGGGTACTATAGTACCCAGACCCGCCCCGCAACTTGAACCTTTAGACCCAGATCCAAATCCAGACTTGTATGGGTCCAAAATTTCGGACCCAGAACCAGACCCGTACGGGACAGGTCTACCCGGCCCCAGCCCCGCAGAACCATAATATTCAAAAAAATTCCCTAAAAAGTAAACACAAATCACATCCAAAACTAATAAATAGCAAAAAACGATCTCGTATTGATCACTATTAAGTACTGCTAGGGCAAACTTCATCATCAAAAAACAACTTTAAGTATTCTCATGCCAAAATGAAAAACAAAAAATAATAATCTATTTTAAATCCTTTGTTGATCACTTGAGAACGATGGATTGGCGAAGAAGAGTCGTATACATCATATTAATAGACTCAATGATGAAATTCACGTTTCATATAAAAACTTAAACCCTAAAGAAGTCTAATTAATAAACAGGTAATAAAATGAAATTAAAATATAAAGAGGCGGGTCCATACGGGATGGGGCGGGGCGGGTACGAGAATGAGACCCAGACCTGGCCCGACTCCGTGCGGGTCGGGTCTAGACCCGCCCCGTGCTTCTGCGGGCCTGGGTAATACCCGCCCCATCGCGGGGCGGGTCCATTGGGTCCGGTCCTAACTGCCATTCCTAATAATGGCTTTGAATGTCGATAATCCGCCTTCTTTACAGATTGAGCGTCTCCAAAGAGATCCAAAAACTGCAAATTTAAATTATAAAATAAGCAAACTCTTTTGCAAATAAAGACATCCATTCATCCATACTACATTGCATCAGTATCCCACAAATACAATGTCTGGTTATATCGATAAAATACAAGTACCAGAGGACAAGTGAGACTCTCACAGCAACAGTTGACACAGCCAACATCAGCAAAATACAGAAAGGAAAATGGAAAACAGATAGTAAGAAAACAATATCTGTTAACCTGAATAAAGACAACCATAGTCAGGAAATCTTAAAAGTCGGTGTTCCATGTTGGCATGCTTGGTTATTGCTTCTACAAGGCCAGGTGAAATTCCACAGTAAGCAGCTCGGGCTCCAGAAATGTCACCCTGTGTAAAGATGGATCTCTGGTTGCCTCTGAGTAGACATTACAAACCACTCTCACTTAACTAACCACAGTTTAACTCATCCAAATGCAAGAGGGGTTAAAGTGCCCCATGACTGAGCATCAAATACGTAGTAACAGTGTAAGTCAACTATCACTAACACATCCAAATGCAAGAGGGGTAGGAAGGGAGGGGCATCCAATGGAAACATATAAATATAAAGTAAAAGTTGTTATAGATTCATATCTTAAACAAGGAAACAAGGCAAATGCATTATATTTTCCAACAGAAAAGATAGAATTAAGGCCTCGTTTGGTTCACAGGAAATTAAAGTTGTCATGGAATATGATTATGCGGAATATAATTTCAGGGAAAGTAATGCAGGAAAGTAAAATAGCCAGGAAATATGATTATGAGAAAACTAGTTTACTTACCTGTGTTTGGGAAGTACAAGGAAATTATTTTTGGAATTTGAATTTTCCTATTTTTAAATTCAAAAAAAGTTCCATATTTTTTAAAAATAAATTAATATTTCTTATAATAAATTAGTAAAGAGAATACCTAGACAAACCAACAAATTTACAAAAATCGTAATAATTATAATTTGAAAAAGAAATAGCATAGGATTAAAATAAAAAATTAGTTCAAGTACTAAAAGGCAAAAACGAATAAGTTCTAATTATAAAACATCACGCAAACTAAAGAGCAAACAAATAATTTTAAACTAATTCCTAAGAAATTCTAATAGAAATTTTTCCTTCTAAGCATCGCCATCAAGTGAGAAAAAGTAATCCAATAAATCTGAATCTCGAACAAGTTTCACTGCAGCAACATGTTTTTGAGAATCTGTTAAAATCTCGATTTTTTGCAATTCCTTATTAAGGTTGCAACGATTTTCCATCTTCTGTTGATCGACTCCACCAAAGCTTTCAACAAGCTTGGTCATGTGATCATCAGACTTAGCCATATAAGCAGTAAGTGAATCGGCCATGCACTCCAAGCTAACAACCAAACCATCTGTACTAGTACGACCTTTTCTATTTTGATATTTAGGCTTATCAACCAGACATCTTCACTTCAATGTGGGTACCATCAAGAGCTCCTATGCAATTCTACAAATTTACTTATAATTAACAATCAAAGTCTTTATAGAAGAGGAAAACTATAGTGTTTCTAGTTTTACCTTAAACCATTTCCATTTCACATCAGTTGAGTCCTCACGAACAGGAGATTGAGCTTTTAGCAAATGACCTTGAAGCCTAATGACTGCGTTTAATACCTTATTGAAATACATACTAATTGTTTCTCCAGATCGTAGGAAATAGGGGTGGGCAAACAATTCGGGTTCCCGCGCCCGTACCCGTCCCGTTCGGGTCGGGAAAAACGGGTACGGGTACCCGTTACGCGGGTACCCGCAAAAAATCAAGCGGGTCGGGAACGGGTTTTATTCTTAGATACCCGTTCCCGAACGGGTACCCGCATTAATATATAATTTTTTTTTACATGAGGTCCTCTTGCGTAGAGGTGGGCACGGGACGGCGCGGGTACCCGTTTGCATGTTTTGTGATAGCACTAGAGTGTGACTAAACAGTTTTCCACGGTAATTTTAATTATAAGAATCTATGGTTTCATAGTTGATAATCATATGGTCGGTTTTATAATTATAATTTATGGTAAAACACCATTGGAACATAGTTTATAAAACATATTATCTACTCCTATAGTCTTATTTAGTGGTTCAAATATATTGGTATTTTTTAATTTTAATTTATGTTTTTAAAATTTCATTTATTGGTATTTTTTAATTTTTATTTATGAATTTAAATATATTATAAATAGGTGGTAATATTTGCCGGTAAACCCGTACCCGTATCGTATCCGCGCGGGTACCCGCATGCGGGTACCCGCTCTATGCGGGAACGGGAATGGGTATTAAAATCAATTACCCACAGGCGCGGGTATCCGCAAACGGGTACCCGCAGCGCGGGTACCCGTCCCGCGCCCACCCCTAGTAGGAAATGAGACTTCATAGTACGATTCTTTTGATGATGTGCAAGAATGTATAAGAAAATAGCGACTTGCTCATCAACTGATAGACTTCTTGATGCTCTTAGGTGTCCAATAGTTTCAAGCATGTGCACTAGTCTTCTAAAAGTGTACCTATCCATACGCAGTTCATCATGACACCAGGTGTCACTGTCGTAGATCAATCTGTTAATGTAGCGCGATCGATCGTACTCGTTCAGAGAATATGGGGCCTTCAAGCAATATCTTCGACGATAATATGTTGCGATTTTCGTTATCCCGAAAATTATTAATTTCATCATGTTTCTTCTATTCATATACATAAGTGTTATAACATATAAAAGTTTTCTCCTTTGAATTGAATTCAGTCGAGCCATCTTTTGGAATGCCACCTAAAGAAAACTATTTAATATGTCAGTAGATACCGATTATCGTCATAAGAGCGCTCGTTCATTTGGATTCCTAAGCACTAATGAAATCATGAAATCATGAAATCGTTGAAATTATCAAACTAATTAGCACTTCATGGTTAATATAATATGACCCAACACTAAAAAATGTAAGTAATATAAATGCCCAAATGCAACACGCAAACTCAAACACAATATGCCTTGATACTTAACGCAATTTAATATGCCTTGATACTTAACGCAAATATGCCTTGATACTTAACGCAATTTAAAACGTCAGAGTCGTGGTCCGACGAAATAAACACAATATGCTAATATGCTTAGGAATCTAACTACGAATAAACACAATATGCTTAGGAATCTAACCACGAATAAACACACCACATA
Organism: Lavandula angustifolia; assembly: GCA_028984105.1. Taxonomy (NCBI): domain Eukaryota; kingdom Viridiplantae; phylum Streptophyta; class Magnoliopsida; order Lamiales; family Lamiaceae; genus Lavandula; species Lavandula angustifolia. The sequence goes on from CM054820.1 coordinate 24,676,197, forward strand.
ATTTAATATATTTGTATTAGGATCTAACCTCAAACACAATATGCCTTGATACTTAACGCAATTTAAAACGTGAAGATAGACCAATTACCATGAATTATCAGAGCCGTGGTCCGACAAAAGCGAAAACTTCCGGATTATCATATTTAACAAACATATACCATAAAAGAAAAGAAATGGATTAGATACCTTAGTATATTATCGTGCCGATTTGAAGGGCAAAGTGAGATGCTCTTTGAGAAGGAACAACGACGACTTGCGTGAGTTTGAATTCTGGGGAAGATGGTATGCGTTCTTTTAAAGATGTGAAAAAGGTTACTTATATAAAGAGATTAAATTCCCCGTGTTTATGAAAAAGATTACCTATATGATAAAGGGGAAACAAAATCCGTGATTTATCCGCCAGATTCCTTCTTTATAGGAATCTTAATACATTCCTTATTTCATAAAAATTAAACCAAACATAGGAATTTAAATTTTCGGAATCATTTTACTTTCCTGAATTATCCAAACGCCGGAATTTAACAATTGAGAATAAGATTACTTTCCCGTGTAGAATCCTTGCCAACCAAACATGACCTAAATGGATGATACTTATACTTAATAGATGATACAACAACAAAAACAACTTGGGCGATGTTGACATGCTTAACAACCTGAAAATGTAGATTATGTTACAGATTGAAAATTCAAATTCAACGTCATGAATTTTTAAGGTTGGGTTTTACAGCCTTAGATGATTGTTCTGCGCAGTCGAAGGAGCCTCTCCCTCATTTTCTTCAGAAGTTGCTACATGTGCAGCTACTTACTCAGACAGAGGACGACTAGCAACCAAATGTTTAAGCATCAGCGCATGGATGGGCAAACATAGAGAGAGAGAGTAATTAACCTCATCCATAGGAACGAGCAAACATAGAGAGAGAGAGTAATTAACCTCATCCATAGGAACGAACAAACCAACAGCAAAAGTATAAAATGTACAGTTACATACAAATATCATGGGATCGTCTTTTACAGTGCTTTCCAGTTAATTCTTCCAATCACAGTCAATAAGATACTTTTAAATATAATAACAAACACATCTAAAATACAAAATATTACCCTTCAAAATAACCATCCAGCTGCTGATTTGGAATTTCTAATACCCTTGTATAAATTGTGGGGCCAATCTTCTTGTGAGATTTCATACTCAATGTATTTGTCCCAAAGTGGGAAGCACAGATAATCAGTTCCAACATATGTTTCAAATAGCCTGAAACACCAGAACAGTAAATGACGGTAAAACTCAGTGAAGAAACAAGACAACCCACAATCACCCGTGCTGAGCTGAGCTGAACTAACAAACAATGCTATCATTTACCTTCCTCAAAAGAATCTTACGCAGCTCGTCAGTGGAGACTGACCAACAGCTTCAGAGCAGCAATTGTGTTTTGAAGCACCTCATGTGCCAATGGTTAAATTACATACCCTAACGAGAAGTATAATTGAAAGGGTGACGAGGCAATGTTACTATGGTTCTAAAAAACGTTCAAAACGTATGCCTCGAATTGCGCCTAAACACGAGGCGGTGGAAAAGATGCAGATTTTCGCCTCAAGGCTGTAATTTCGTATAAGCTATGATCTGACATTTTACTTATAAATCGCAAAATAAGTTATTACCGTATAAATTTTGCAAACACTATTTTTTTAATTTTTTTTTATTAAGCAGTTTTTGCAAACACACCTTAAATTCTCTAATAAACCACAATTATCAACTTCTTAATTTAAGAACTTAAAAAAAGTTTAAACTATTAAAAACACCCCTAAGGCGTATAAACTATTAAATTGGTTGGGCTTCAATTAATTGAGTTGGGCTACATTTTTATTGAACCCAATATCTAATTAATTGAAAATGTTACAAAAAAAACCTAAGAAAATCAACTCCAATAATTAGGGATGGCAAAAGGACTCGGACCCATCGGACCCGACCTAGACCCGCATGCAATGGGGTGGGTACGAGTGTGGGGCGGTTCCGAACCCGACCCCGTATAGACCCATATAGACTCGCCCTGTATGGACCCGCCCGCCCGGACCTGCCCCAGACCCACCCCGTAACAAATTAGATTTGTAAGATTCGAACTTACATCAATAATTTCTTTACATGTATTTATGCCGTTTGAGCTAATGTTCACATTTGTTAATATTTTACATGTATATAGTTATATATAAGAATATGACATACTAAAATTAAAAAAAAATCAATACATCTAAAAAAATAGCTTATAAAATATAAATATTAATTTTCTAATTTCAATATACTATATTCAAATTGTAATTACGGGCATGTATTTCAAAAATGAAATTAATATTTTTATTTCCAAAACTTAAATTTAAAACTATTTTTTATTTCAATTTTCTATTCTTTAATTGAAATGGATTATATGTATAAAATACAATTATGATTAATGAAATTACAATTGAAAACTTTTTATAACAAGTGAAAATACATCTAACAAAAATAAAATAAATATTAACTTTCTAGATTTCAATATATTATATTCAAATTTCTAATTTCTAATCATGAAAACGTATTTCGAAAATGAGATTAGCATTATCTATATTAAAAATGAGTATTCATGAACTAATGAAAAATTATAAATTCACAATTTAATATTCTTTATGACTATCGAAAAATTACAAATTTACAATTGATTTTTTTTTATAACAAATAAAAAACTACACTCTTATTATTCATGAACTTCATTCATAAGTTCATAAGAATCATAACATATACATAAGAAATTCATACTTTAATAAGAATCATAACATATGAAAGTATATGTGAAAAAATTAAAGAAATATGATGAATAAAAGCTACAAAATATATTTGAAAGATGATTTTTTTTTTGTATTTTATTTTTATTTTTCACATTAAATATTAGTCATGCTTACTACAATCATTATATTTGATTAAAGTTGCTACATTTTTATTTATGTTTTAAATTAAAATTAATAAAATAACACTTTCAAATTATATATATTTTATGTTTATTTAAATTTAATAATAAGTTGTTGGTCTAGTGATTAAGAGTGTTTGTAAATATTTTAATGACATGTGGGTAGTAGACTAAGAAACAAAGTTTATTCATCATATTCCCATGCCCGGTAACTTCAACTCTTTTCCAAACCAGCATGCTGGGTAATATAATGGGTTCTTCTCCTCCGTAGAGCACGTCCTCATTCTTTTTTTGTTTTTGATACGTGGAACCCGCAGCCGCTACCTTCGGTGCGCACTGGGTAAACCCCGCTCCTTGTGCAGTAGCCTGCAAACCACACAGGAGAGTTCAACCACCCTAAGCTAACCATAGGTGACAGGCTCCACAAAGTTGCTTCCAGTGGGATTTGAACCCAGGACCTATCGATCCCGAGCCACCCACCTTCACCAACTTTGCCATCACAAGGGGACAAAAGGTCATTCTTGTTCCGCAACCTCTTGATATTGGTGTTGGTCCCGAGTGTACGGTCAGGTGTAGAGGGGGGGGGGGGTGAATACACCTGATTCGATTTCTCAACTTCGAACACGAACAGTCCTATTCAGGATGGTGTCCGATCAGAAACTTGTTCGGCGAGACCAAACAGTATTCTCGAATCGTGTGCGGCAAAGAGTCTGACTCTACTGAGACCTGCTAGCTGACTGAGTCAGAAATTCAGTATCTACAGTAAGAGTTCAGCGTGCGGAAATGTGTGTAGGCCCAAATCAGTTGAGTGGTGAAAACGTTTTATGAAAGTCTCGGTTCGGCGAGATATTCGATTCGGTATCTTTGAGACAGTTGATTGATTTTAAGAAATGATGTTCGGTATGAATAGTAAAATCAATGCAACAGTCAAGAAAGCAATAGAGACACAGGATTTTTAAAGTGGTTCGGATATCGCTCAAATCCTACGTCCACTGTCCCGAAAGATCAGGAGGCTATTATTTATCCTGAGTTAGTCTCAGTCAGCTTGCGCACTGGGCAAAGCCGCGTCTTGGTTTTTATACTGATCCAAGTCTCAGTTTACAAACATCAAACTTAGAAGTGTTTGACAAACTTTTCCAACAGTGAAGGAGTCCTTATACAATAAGGATTGGGTTCAAAGATGAACTCCTTCGTCTAAGCTATAGATAAGAATAGTTGAGCTTAGGGTTAGAGGGATAGGGAATATGAGTGAGTAGCTTCTAGATCGACGAACAGCTGAAGGTAAGCTATAAGTTCGTGTAACGTCGATTGGATACTAGAGGCTTTGTATGTCGGTTCAGCTTGATTCCCTATGAGCTAGAATGTAGTCTTTCGCCGGAAGATTGTTCTTCAAGTTCTTGCTAAGACTTGTTCTTTGGGTTCTTTGCTCGTTGAGTGCTTTCTGGATTTTGGCTTTGTGGTTCGTGCATTCTTGTCAATTTTTCTTGAATAATCCCTCTATTTATAGAGCAGAGATTGAAATAGATCCGTTGGAGACGATCTTCTTCTCTCTCTCTCTTTTGGTAGCAAACGGCTCTTTTTGACGTAGGTAACAGTGTCTTTTCCTCCTTTTTAGGAAAGTGTTGACTTGCAGCTTTAGTAGGTAGGATGACACGTGTATGCTTGTCATTCGTCGAGGTGAATAAGGTGGTTGAGACAGAAACGGACTTCGAGGCTAATTGAAGCCGACTTCTCTCTTCCTCGTATATGACTATGCGGATTGCATTTCAAAAAGATCCGACGGTTCGAAAGATTGTCCGCCAATGCCGAGTCCGACCTTGTATTCGGTAGATGAGACGGTGATATAAGTCTATCGAAGATCGGCTCCGAGTTCGATGAACTACTCCTGGCGAGTTCGGTTCGACCGACTCTCTTAGTATACTTGCTCTTCTTGAGTCCAAGATCACCGAGTCTTCTACACTGTGCCGAGGCGAGATAAGCTGCGAGCGCCTTGACCGGAGCGAGTGTCTGCCGAGTGCGAAACCTCGGAGACAACCAACATATACAACGGAATGGTTCATCAATCAGATAAGGTTTTGGGATCTTCAAATCTTCAGACAAGTACAGAGCACAAGGCTACTGAGCTTAAGATCAGTGTCTAAGACCGAATCATTTCCTACTAAGAATAACAGTGTTGAGGATGGAATCATCACCCAACAATTGGTATCATCTGGCCATTTTGTTCGATAAAGTGAGGATCATAACAAAGTAGTGTAGGATTCATGGGTTTCCCACGAAAACTCGTCATAGTTAACTAATTCCCTCTCATTCTCCGATAATTTTTATTGTGTTTTCTATGTATGTCCGATAATTATATGGTCCAAAATTAATTTTAAGAAAGTCAAACAAACTATTACTATTTAAATTCTTATGCTGAAATCAATTGAATCACAAATAGTATATTGATAATTTAGGAATATTTATTATTATTTCACTACAAGATATATACTCTAATTAGTGTTCTATTCTATTTATATATATACATATATATATATATATATATGTATTAATGTGGAATATAATAGAGTAAATAAAAGGAAAATCAACGCAGAGCTGGATTTCCCAAACAAAGTTCTTTTTGAAGGTCAATCAGTAATTTGTGGCTCGGTGACACCGAAGCTGTAGACTCGGATTGTGCAGCCCGACAAATTGCTTCCTCTTCCATCGCTCTTTACGTGTAAACTGCAAATTGGCTCTACAGTGGACGAGAAAATTTGCCTGCAAGGTACTGTTTGTGGACTCGGTCTTCCCGAAAATGTTTTTTTTTTTTGATTAATTACTAATGAACTGATTTGATGCGTGGACTTGATTTTGAGATATGATGACCGGTTGCTATGTTTTTAAGTTTTTATCAGCGATTTATTTTTCGAGTTCTTGCGAAATCAGTTGTCAAATAGGTTTCGATGGTGAAAATGGAAGGCTAGTTGTTGAAAGTCTTCAATTTTGAGTTTTTTACCGTGATTTTTCCCCTAGTTTTTGGATAAGGTACTCAAATATGATTTTATTATCTTAAATAAGTTAACTATTACTCTCTCCCTCTCACAATTATAGTCCTTTTTTTTTTTGCACGAAAATTTAGAAGAATGGTTGATTGTGAGTAAGATGGTGGGGAATTGGGTCCTTAAATAAAGTGTGTGTAATAATTTGTTATTTTAGGTAAAGGAACAAGAATTATGAAACATTTCGAAAAAAAATAAGGGACAAGAATTATGTGACGGAGGGAGTACTATATTTGAGAAAATAATGGAAGATTCAAGTTTCTGATTATTAATTTGCTGAGTAAGTGTGATGTGGTGAATTATGTAAATTGTGTTTCATTGTGAATTGATGACTTATTGAAGCTGCAGTTTTTTTTTTGATACGTGGAACCAGCAGCCGTTACTTTCATTGCGCACTGGGTAAACTCCGCTCCTTGTGCAGTAGCCTGCAAATCACATAGGAGAGTTCAACCACCCTAGGCTAACCATAAGTGACAGGCTCCGCAAAGTTGCTTCCAGTAGAATTTGAACCCAGAACCTATCGATTACCAACTTTGTCATGGGACTATGGCTCTTGGAAGAATTGTCAAAGGCAAGGTTGGTAACTCTCTGCACACTGATGTGATGTCCCTTGTTTAGTTGTAACATGATGAGTGCTTTACAAAGAATTGTTACTTTCTACTTCAATCTTCATAATGCTAACTAATTAAGCAACTCTCCTTACTTTACTAAATACTAAGCTAACTACTATCGTTAGTTTACTAATGACACGATTGCAGTATACATCATAAAATAACTTATTCATAACTTTACATCTAGAATACAATATTGTCTGCATTTGTCGAAGGGTAATTTTAACAGTAATCAAAATTTTATATCCCCAACTTACTAAAGATTTATATTCTTATCCAAATGACTAATATGTTATTTACACTTCTCTAAAGTACTCTTAAAATGAAAGAGGGGGTACGCGTTTGTCCCCTTGGGATGGCATAGCGGTGAAGGTGGGTGGCCCGAGACCAATAGGTCAGGGTTCAATTCCCACTGGACACGCTATGTGTGAGCCTGTCACCCTGTCACATTAAGGGTGGTTTAACTCTTCTGTGTGGTTTGCAGGCTATTGCACAAGAGCGAGGTTTATCCTGTGCGCACCAAAAGTAGCGGCTGCGGGTTCCTCGTCAACAAAAAAAAAAGAGGGGGTACGCGTACACCTAGCAAAGTGAAAAGTTTTTTACTTCTTAAAGTTTTTACGAGTATTATATCAGAAAAGTTTAGTATAACTCGTAATGTGTTGGAAAGTTTACGACAATAAAACTTATGAATTTGAAGTTGGATCAAAATAATAGGGGTAAAAACGGATTGGATATTATCCACCCGATCCGGAGTCGGATCCGTTTGGGATCAAATTTGGGTAGCAAATCTAGTATCCGGTCTGATACGGGTTCTAATCCGGATAGCCTAAATCGTATATGGATTCGAATTCGAATTTCACATTATTCGCCCATATCCGATCTTTCCCGTATTTAATCAGATATTTCCAGAATTATGAATTCGGATATTCAAATTATTTAATAAATTTTTTAATATAGTAATAAATTAAGATTATGAAAAGATATTAAAAAAAAGATCGTCTTAGCTCATCCTCAAAACCTCATCTCTCCCTCAAAACTCTCATCTGACCGTTTCTCCCTCAAAATTAGGATATTCGAATTTTAGAATTTTTTTGTAATTTCTTGATCCTAAAAATTATGTTATTCATAATGGATAGTATATTAACTATAGTTTGCATTAAAACTTCTATTAAATATAGTAAACCTTATTTTTTCATGTGTTGCAATCAGAAATAAATGGTTATTTATGAATCATATTATACGATTATTATTATTCGAATTCGATCCGAATTTGTCATATATCCGGCCTTTATTTGTATCCCGAATATTCCAAATCCGTATTCGTATTCTGCCTTCCCGTATTCGATTCCGAATCCGAAAAAAAAATATAGGATAAAATATGGGAAGAACAATATCTGTCCGTATTCGATCCGTTAGTAGTGGCACAAACGAGTTCGTTCCAGTGTAGCCTATATATAATAGCTCTAATTTTTTGGATCGAAAAAATAATGAAAATAGACTGATTAATTACCTTTTCTGGAAAGAGAAAAATATCATACCACATCTCTACGGTCTATGCCTCTATTGTTTGGGTCGACAAAAATAATTAAAATACTATTTTAGGAAAAGAAAAACGTTGGGCAAGAATTGTGAACAAGAGCGTAGGAGTACGTGCCCAAGCCTGGCGCCACTAGCAAATTCAACTCATAAACCCAGCTAAAATATTGCTTTTTCCGGCGGCTGACAGAGCATAAAATGGCGGCCGAGCGTCTGCCGACAGCTATGTTTAAGGAAATCCAGTTTGGGAATTGTCGGAATTCGAGGAGGTATTGTTTAAAATCTCGTGCTTCTGCAAATTGCAGTTTAAGAGCTTCTCAAGAACCCATCGACGACGACAAGAACAAGTTCTACAAAGAACTCGGTTTGTATTTTTCCCTCGACTTTTTCTGGAACTTAATCTGCCGCTTGTGTTGTTGTCGTTATTTTGCATCTTCGTATTGTTCATATTCTTCAAGGATTCTGAATTTTGAGGAGTTTGAGATTTATGTGTAATTTGATAGGGCAGTTTCAGTTGAGGGATAATTGTTCGCTGGATTAAAGCCTTTAAATGTGAAGATTTCGGAAGAAGTGTTGATTTCATTAGCTTTGTGTAGAAGAAAAGGAATGTCTTGTAGATGCTACCTGTGTACATATTCTCACTGAGAATAGATTTATAGCATGTGAATTCGATAATTGGTAGATTTAGCTTCAAATGAGGGGTAATTGTATGGCTACCTCGAAGAAAGTACAAATTGAGATAGTATTTGTGAATTATACAATTTACAAGATGAAATTGTGAACATAGTGATAGTTGCTTCGTTCTTGCTCCATTCATCCGGACTGGCTATATTGGTTTTGTTTTCGTGTAGGATTGTTTTCTTTGAGAAAGAGAATAGAAGAGTCTGTTCTTCGTGCAGAGATGTTAGCACCGACTGCATTGGAGTTTGAAGAAGCAAAACATGTTGATCAGGAAGAAGTTATTCGTGACTATGACTTGTGGGATGACCTCGGTAAATCAAATGAAATCCTCGCCAAACTGGCCGACAGTGCCAAGGCAGTTGATACGCTGAGGGATCTTACATTTAAGGTACTCTATGCAAATTTATGAAAATATTATGCATTGAGGTCACTAACCTACTTATACCATGCATGTATGGAATCGATGTTTAAATTTTTTTATGTTGGTTCATGGTTACTGTGTTTGAGAATTATGCATGTTGTGATGCAGGCAGAGGAAGCTAAACTTATCACAGAGCTCGCAGAGATGGACACCATCAGTTATGCACTTTTTAAGCAAGCATATACTGCTTCTTTAGATGTAAACAAGATTTTGGATAAGTATGAGATATCGAAGCTTCTTAAGAAGCCATATGACATGGAGGGAGCATGTATCACCATTGAATCGAGATGTGGAGACATATACTCTGAGGTTTGTAGTTTTGTTTTCATCTCATGTAAGAGGGTCTGACTTTGAAAATGTTATGGACAAGAAATTAATGAATCTTGGATAGATTTCTTTCTATTGTATAGCTGTATGAATCTTGCTTTGCTGCAACATTTAATTTTTATATGATCTCTTGATTATGAATTTTATCCAGAGATGGGCGTCACAACTCGAACAGATGTACATGAAATGGGCTGAAAGACAGGGTCATGCAGGAAGGATAGTGGAGAGATACCCTTCAAATAACGGCGGCCTTAAATCTGCTACTATCGAGTTAGAATTTAAATATGCTTATGGATATCTATCAGGGGAAAGAGGTGTGCACTCTTTGATAAGGTGTTCGGATGATACTTCTGCTCTTCGTGAGGTAGGTTTATTTATTTCTCTACAGCTCAAGAGGTGTGATTCGAATTTTGACCTGTTAATTTCCTTACTGAGTTCCTTGTGCCTTGCCAATATACTTGCCTATGCATGCATTTTACATCTATAAGTACTGCTATAGACACTGGAAAGTTCTGGTAGTATCTTTGAAGGTTGAAGCATTGCAAAGTCAAATCAAGCAGCATGTTCCCTTTATATACAAATCGGTTCTGTTTGCGTGCCTCATTTGCTTCATTCTGTCTACTTCTCAGACTAGCTTGGCTTCTGTCGATGTGATTCCCCTGTTCATTGAATCATCTGCTGACTTGTCAATTGATGACAAGGATATAATAGTTTCCTACCTGTCCGCTTGTGATAGCAATCCACAAAGGAGTCGGACTTCATTAGCAGTTCACATCCACCACATACCAACAGGTTTAGAAGTTCAATCTACAGGTATGAGTATCAACCTAATTACATTAAACTGGAGAGAAGTATGTATGCTTGCTTAAAATCGATGCTAGATATCTTGCATTAGGAAGCAGAGCTAGTTACTGATAGTTCTTGAAACTAGGCCTAATAACAATAGATTAATCGACAGGGGAAAGGAGCCACTTTGCCAACAGGATTAAGGCCTTCAATCGTCTGAAGGCTAAACTTGTCGTTCTTCTGAGTGACCAAGGAATATCTAGTATGGAAAACTTCAAGAAAGGTGGTTCAATGGATCAGTGGAGACGAGAAACCCGGAAGTATTTCCTCCATCCAACGAAGACCGTGCATGATCTTAAGTCCGGTTCTCAGTTTCCGGATGTAAATTCTGTTTTGAATGGAAATCTTGACCCTCTTATTGTTGCTCACATCAACTCCAGGCAACCGGGTACTGTAATGTAATCATGCTCATAATTTCTTCTTACATACTGTTTGGTTGTTATTGACTTTACCGATGATGATGATGATGAGTTAGATTTGATTTGAGTGTATTTATAACCAAATTAGATTATATATATATAATCTAATTTGTACATGCGGAAGGTATATAGAATAATGTTTCTTACATCTAGGATTTTCTTTTTTTGTGCGTGCGGAAGGATATGTTCGAGACTTGGCTCCATACCAATGAACTGTCGAAAACAAAGGCGAAGAGAATGATGAATGCAAAAACTAATGTGCTTCAACTCGAATCAACTCGAATGGGGTGAGAGGTTGCTCATCAAAGACACATCCATATTTGCAATGAGGCACATGGAGACTTTCATAGGCGATTCTTCAGCAGCTTGGAAGACTGGCATCACATCGCCCTTGAAGAAGCAGAGCAATGTGTTACGAATCGGGTACTGTACAACCATCCTCACCTGTGAGAAGAATGTGTTAGGCGCCAAACTCCTAAGTCAAGCAAAACTAGCTTATAAAGGGCTCATGCCTTCTCCAGATATTAATATAGAAAGTTTGCCTCTAAGCTAGAGGGGATGTGCCCGTCGAATTATTATTTTTTTTGCATTAGAAAGTGTATGTCTTTGAACAATGTTTTTTGATATTTAGATGTTAAATCCATTGACAAGTAAGATGTTGAACACTTCTATGTAAATGTTGATCCATGTTTTGTAGATATTATTTACCAACTTCCAACTTGTTTTTTCTATTTCAGACTGATTCACTGTTATAATCATTTACGACACACTTAACAATTAAAAACTGATAAAAACTAATACACTTTCATTATGTACTCTATTTTTTAGGTATAATACTGAAATAACATACTGAAACAACTGAAATAGCAGTACATTGGTTCAAAACATACTCAAAAACACAATATCGATAGCTGACTTTGAAAATAATGTGCCACATGCAAAATCGGTGACAAGTGGCTGGCTTGGCAACACAATATCGATAGCATTCTTCAAGGTCCGATATTGATCTATTATAAATAGAGTAGGCCGTTTATCGGACATGCAATGATAAACTTTTGCAAAACCCAAACATATGAATCCTCGTCCTCCTCGGTTAGTAATCCCGCCCCAAAGGTAACACATCTATTGTGGTTGTCTTGGCCGGTAAAGAGTGCAAAGATCATATTGTAACTGATCAAAAGGGACAAAAAACAACACGGCAAAAATTCAGAGGGCCAACAAGTGGAAAGTGTATGATAAATACAAAGAAAATTAATTAAATTCAGAAAGAAAGTGTATCGAAGATGGCTAATGCAGAACATATTACTTACTTGTTGGTCCAGTAGGTGGCATTGAAAGACACGACATCACCAAACACAGTATAGTTATTAATTGACACAAGATCCGTGCCTTCAGCCTGTTGTTATCATCAACGAGATATTGGAAATAAAAACCCGAGGACGATTCACTACGACTTTCCAAATCGTTGATTATTACTTGTGTGTCTTCTCCCACAACCATCTCCCTCAAATCACGAGGAAAGTTCTTGAAATCAACATACTACAACCAATCTTATAAAATTTACCCACCAACTCTTAAGTAGCCTAAAGGACTACATTGGACCAATACTTGTTTTTCGACAATTCAACATCCAACTTTGATGAGTATAATCCATTCTCCTAGTTAACCTTAAAAATTGTTTTTGACTATCACAAACAAGTGCGTGATTGTTCTCCTCATTAAATACTATAATCTCATACCCTCCACCACTACTTAAGTTGAAAACAACCCGAGCCATACATGATGCTCTACCCGACATCCATTTTCTCTTTTTCTTAGGTCCTAAACCATCTATACTAGGTACTTGACCAATTTATTTCACCATCGCGATTGCAAAGTATGTCTCTATGCAAAACAACTCCATCACTCTAACGACGTGTGCCTAATCTAACATCAAAACCGCAAAGAGATGCATAAAACTTGTAGAAATTTATACCATCATCCAATACTAGAAACTTTTGGCCAATATATGGTTTGATTTCATCCAAGCGTGTAGGTTTAAATGATACAGTTGTATTTTCCAATATCAAGCCCTCCATTAAATCAGAAACATACTTTGGAAGCTGCAAATGATGTCAACCACGCAATAAAAAAACCACTCAACTTAAGTGTAACAAATTTAACGACAAAAGTGAATCGTATATAACCGGTTAGTGAATAAAAAATAGTAAGAAAGTGAATTACGTCCGGCTAAGACGAGAACAAGTCCTTCAATTTGAAGCAAACCCTAGAATCGAAAATGCAATATCAAAAACATCTAAAGGGGGGAATGAAAATACATAAAACATCTAGACGAGATAGAACTTCAATTTCACCTAAATGTTGTTTTGAAGAAAATAGAGTTGGAAAAATACATACTACCCTTAATGAATAAATATAAATGAAAAAGAAAATAAAAGATGCTTCAATCTCAACCCTCAATGTCAAGACCCAATGGTTGCTATTTGTTCCTACTTCTCATTTTAAGTATATTCCTATTTGATCCACCGCCATAATTGTTTTATCATTATCATTATTTTACGGATATGTGAACATTGCACTTTTAATGCAAAGACATGTTAATTTAACCTCCCAAAAAATCAGAGTATGTTCTATCTATTTTGTAAAGTACGCAACATAAATACATATTACATAGGTGCTATTGTATTCTGACTCTGAAATCTGAATTAACTTGATAAGGCTTCTAATTAGAATAACGGTATTGCTTATGGTAGTTCGTTTCTCACTTTTCCGTAGATCGATTTCAAAGGAAAGGCTGTTATGAATTTGAAAGATTGTGAATAGATGCTCTGCTTAGCATCTGCTACTATTTTTCTATCCATGTTTTAGACTATTTTCTATAGTCTAGCATTTAAGTTTAATTAACAAGAACTATTCTAAGATTCTAGAGTTTAATATGAGAAGAGCAAAAGGTTTATAGTTTTATGATGAGCTTTTCTGAAAATAAATCCAAGGGCCACCTAGTTAATGGCAGTGTCTAAGGAGGCCGATTTAATTAGGCCAAAATTGAGATGGTTGTACCTTTTTTTATGAGGAAGGTAACCCGCAGACGCTACCGAAGTGCGCATTACTCTAAAACTCATTCTGAAGAATCCAGTTTCATTCTAAAGCCATGGCATTGTTTCAAATCTCATTGTAAATGTTTGGGAATTCAAAATTGTGTGTGACATTTCTTTGTTAAATGGCTTCTTAGGAATGCGGATGACATTTAACACTTTCAAAACCATTATTACTATTGTGACACATGACGATTGAAATCGTGAAATAAAAAACATTTTTGTAACAATTTTACTTGAATGGAGTATTACTATAAATGAAATTTTATACGTAAGAGGAAATTTTATTTAGTCTCATCAAAGATGGATTTCTACGTAACCAGGCATATAAATGAAATTAATCTATTTTATGCTGAGAAAAACTTGCAAGGCTAACTATGACCTCCCTAAGTCGATCAATTAGACGCTAACATTATTAGCAATTCAGACTATTTAGTATATTGATATCAAAATAAGAGATTTTGGAATTTCATGTAGCACATAATTTTCAAAATAGTCATTGTCTATGCAGATTTATGCGTAGGGACTAAAGTTGTTTTGCTAAAAAAAAAAATAGTACTCTTCAGCTAAAAGTGGTCACTTTTTTCAATCCACTTTCCTAATTTGGTAAATAATTATCAACTCTCATACTTTATCATCTTTTTTCCTATTTTATTATAGTCACTCACCTACTTTATCATCTTCTCTCTTCTACTCTCTCATTATCTTACCCATACTTTATCATTTACATCTCTCTCTCATAATCATCTATTATCTTAATTCCCGTGCCGAAAAGAATGTGGCCACAAATAATGGCACGGAGGAAGTAGTAGCAATTTTATATTTTAATTCTTTAATTCAAGATATAGTTGAAGGTCTTTAAGAATGCTTAATATATCCCTATTTAACTATTTGTAGCGAATTCTGTACTGAGCTGAGGAAACTAATGAGATTAGATACCCAATATTCTTTTTTGGAAAGCAATTGATACTTTGATTTTTTTCGTATCGACCCATGTAGTGTGGTAGCTATAATACCTCGTTTCTCCTTATTCCAAAGTTCTAAGGCCCCTTTTTGTTATGATAAAGGAATGGAATGTGGAATCATTTTAAAGGAATGATTCCATTAATGACGTTTGGTTCGTAAAATTTCGGGAAGGAATGGAATGGGATACCCCTCCTCATCCCCCTCTTGAGGACTTTTCTCAAACCCCTCATAATCGAGGGGTTGAGATTTCATTCCTCTCGCTCCTCACTCTCTCTTCTCCAAACCCTGCTTCTCTCTTCTCCAACTTTGCTTCTCTCTTCATCTCTCTTCTCCAACTTTGCTTCTCTCTTCATCTCTCTTCTCCAAACTCATCTCTCCAACTCTTCTTCTCTCTTCATCTCTCTTTCCCAGATTACATTCCTCCGCTGTTCCGCCACCACCATCACCACCGCCACCGCCGGGGAAGAGCGGCGCCATCTTCGTCGCCGAAGTTCGAAGTTCGTGTTCTGGTTCTGAGCGGGGTAGAGCGGCGCCATCTCCGTTGCCATCTCTCTTTTACGAACTCCAGACCCGGCTTGTTAACGGCGGCGGCGGCTTGTTAATTGAATTTGGTTGCCATCTTGCCAGCTTTTTAATTGAATTTGGTTGCCATCTTGCGGCGGCGGCTTGTTAATTGAACTCCAGACCCGGCTTGTTAATCCGCTCTTAAATCGTGACGGCATTGTGAGTGGATTTGGTTGCCACATGCGGATGGAGAGAGAGAGAGTTTATCTTAATTGAAATTTAGGGCTCCTAAATTGTTAATTATGGTTCTTCATATCCACAAATTTAATTCCATTCCTTTGATCAAACCAAACATGTATTGGAATGAAATCATTCCTCCCGTAAACCAAACAACTGATTTCAGGAATCATTCCCCGATTTCATTCCCTCGGGTTTAATTCCTGATTCCGATTTCATTCCTTTCTGTCAACCAAACGGGGCCTAAAGAAGTATCATGCTTTTTTGCTTTTCTTTTTCAATTTTATTTTTCTTTTTCTTTTTCTTTTTGCCCTTTTAGCATCAAAAGACGAAGGAAAAATATCACGATTCACGTATATACACAGATATAAATAACAAAAAGCTAACAGTTGAACCCGATAAGAAAGGTTGAGATTTGTTAAATTTCCATATAGAAAAAATGTGATGTTTAATTGAAGGATTATTGCAGAATATAATTATACTTCAATATATTTGCCCTATAAAAAAAATAAAAATGAATGTATTGAGTCTTTTCAATCGTGGTCTGAATCTAACGTGAGCGATGATGCAAGGAAAGTGAAAGATGTGGAAAGCTTATCGACATTCATCGTGAACCGTAAAAATTTCACGTTTGAGAATGATTTATACAGAAAGTGGTACGCATTGTAAAGCGATTTTAGGCACTTTAAGAAAACCAATTATGCATTCGTATACACGTAAACAAAGCATTTATCTTCTTTTTACTGCATAAATAGTTTTTTAATGTTTGCAAAATCTGTTTTTTATGTGCTCCTCCAAAATTAAGCAGTTAAACTGCTTAATTATACAATTTCTTTTAAACACCTTTCGAGATGTTTTTGATATTTAAAACACAATAATTTTTGAATTTATAAAAATATCTACTTTCTAAAATCAATTCTAAAAACTCTCTGATTTTTTACTTAAAAAAATATTTTCAATTTTAAGCAAAAATAAATAAGAAGTGCTTATATTAAACACTTGCAAGCACACTTTAACATAATAATGCTTCCTAACTTTTTTCTAAAATAGACAGGACTTTTTTGTGTTCGGTAATACATATCTATCATCCCTAATTTAATCCGAAATTTTAATCTCATAACTTTTTAATACTACGATTTTAATCTCATAACTTTAAAATTACTTACAATTTTAGTTCTACATCTTCTATGATTGCAATTTAAATCCCATCTAACTGTCGAATTAAATTTACAATACCAAATTCATTAAGGATTAATCTTGATAATGTATTAAAAAGGAGCGTGAGATTTTAATATTTTGAAAAAGCACATTATTATATTTGCTTTTTTAGTAAGAAAAAGGAAAAAGGAAAAGAAACTACTACACCAATAACAAAAATTGAAGACGAAGAAAAGCTTTACATCATGTATTACAGAAGTGAAGCAAAACTCCCCCCTTTACAATTTACATCATCCACCATATTTATAACCACGATGCTTTTTCTTGAAAACTGATCTTGTGAATAACAAACACGCCATTACCAGCCCCAACCCCACTACGCCTCCAAGCGCAATCGCTATTATCTTCTCCGAATTCCATCTCCCACCTACACCCAATCATATTTATTTTAATCTTATAAAACGAAATTATTATTATTATTACATAGATTGAGACATCCAACCACATCTCATACACATTCAATTACTATTACATTCTAGTTTTTTTTTTCCTTTTTAATACGATGAGGGAAATCCAAAGCCGATATACATTCACTCTAAAGTATAATAGCATGCGAGTCGTCGAGCCCGCGCAACCAGCAACCAGAGCTGTATATGCATTATATGAACGGAAAGCAACCGATCGGAATCATTCAATACAACAGTATGAACACGATACCAAGGCAAACCCATGTAAAAATACCCATTTATTGAAGAAAAATAAACACTACGAAACTTTATTACATTCAAAAAGATTATACTATGACTATCCTATAGACTTTCCCCATTTACCGGATTATTTCTTTCTTAACAAGAGTTATATTAATATTGATTCTATAAAAGGAAGTTAGTAGAAAATAATGAGGTGTGAGGAGTGAGGTACATGTATATAGTTGTGGAGTCCTATTAATTATATTAAATGTGGTCCATATATTTATTTTCTAAAATTATTTCAGAAGACTATTAGTATTAATTATTTACTCATGTGTCCTAATAAATTTATTAAGTAGAAAAGAAAAAGATAAAGAAATTGAATTTAAAGATTACCTGACGGTGAAAAGGGTTGCTGATTGGTGGTAACGCCGTTGGGATAATAGGTGTAGCTGATGTAGCAAGTTTGGAGATATATCTGCGCCGCGATTGCGCTGCCGCACTCCGATTTCGCCTTGTCGATCGCATTCTTCACGCAGCTCACGCAGTCGCCGCTGCTCAGATCGCCTTCACACTGACCCATCACGTACACCGATTCATAAGCGCCGGCGTAGAAACCTCCGCTGCCGCCCACTCCTTTCACTATCTCCCCCAAAGCCAGATCCAATCTGTCCCCGAACCCGGACCCACTCGCCCGAGTCGACCCGCACACCTTGTAAAGCAACTCGACCCCACTCGCCTGCCTGAACCCGGAGATCTCGTACCGGAGGTAGCACCCACTGAGCTGGACTCGCGCCGCGATCGCCTCGCCGCACAGCTTCCGCGCCAAATCGGGGGCTTTCTCCACGCATTTCCGGCAATCGCCGCCGGAGAGGTCGCCTCTGCATTGGAAGAGGCCGTTGACGGCGGAGGATGTGCCGTCCGCCGACGTCGAGTTGTAGAACTTGGCGGCGGAGGACTGGGAGATGAGAGTATCGAAGAGGGTCTGGAGTGCTTGTTTGTTGAAATTCTGGAAGTTTTGATCGGCGCAGCCTTTGAAGACGAGGGTTGAGTAGTCGGTGGAGGAGATGAGCATGGATGAGAGAGAAAGTAAGAGGAGTGAGAGAGATTGAGATGGACCCATTAGATTCTAGATTTCCTCGAATGTTTATCCGTGTTAATATGATGAAATCATAAGAAATCTGTAATGATATAATTTGTGGGTCTGAATTTGATTTCTAGAATTTTGGGGATTTGATTTTGTGTGAGTTGAGGAAGTTTTTGTTTTTGGTGAGTTGTGTGTGAAAATTTGGCAGAGCGTGCCAATACAACTCCATTTGTTCATACTACCGATAAAAAAAAAAATTATAATTTAATAAATATATAAATATGCACAATAAATTTGAGATTTAAAAATTTTATATTACTTAAAAATTAAAAATGGATTCTACAATTCATGTGATATATAATGTGCTTAAGTCCATGTACTTTAAAATATTAAATCCATTAAATAGCTTTGTTTTGAAATTATTTATTATGATTGAGATATCCCAAAAATTAATAATTGTTTAAAACTATAGAATGATATTGTGTGCAAAGCATCAAAAAACTAAATTATAATAGACTAACTTAATCTAAGGTGTCAATTTGGTGAAATTTCATTACAATAAATTCTTTGTTTACAGACTGAATTAGCTATTTAAATAATATGTAATTTTATTGATAAATTAACAGAATTAAGGAATTTAAAAATGTGAGCTTTACGTACTGATAAATTAATTGTGGTAATATATTTCTACCTTGGAAAATTCTTATTTCTTATATACGAAAAGAGTGTTTTTACAAATATGTCCTTTTTCATATTGAAAGAATAAAAATTGGGTTCTTTCCGGTAATCCCACGAGTTTAGAAATTGATCTTTGGCCATTTCTTATTAGGGCTGTTCAAACTTTGGCCAAACCGGCCGAACCGAATTGAGTTCGACTATGACCGAACCGAATTTTTAAGTTCGGCCCGGTTTCCGGTTCGTAAATTCTGCCATCTTCGGTTTTCGGTTCGGTCCGGTTAAAGTTACCGATTTGGCCGAACCGAACCGAAAACCGGTTTATTTTTAATTAATTAATAAATTAATTATACTTATTTAAAATAAAATTTAAAAAAAAACTTTAAAAAAGGAGAAAGATAAAAGATTCATTAAACAGCCCGCCGCGAGTCGAGTTTCAGGATCAGGAAGCCCTAGTTTTATTTTTTGTCATCAAGTCGATTCAAGATTCAAGAACACAGCCCGCCGCCGCCGCCGGCAGGCTCGCACTCAGCACTCATCAGGAACACCGCCTGCCGCCGCTCGCACTCATCCACCTCCAAAACTTCTGTTCAGGTTTGATTTCTGAAAATAATTAGAATTCTATTCAGGTTTGATTTCTGAAAATAAATAGAATTCTTGGTTTGTGGTTGTTGTTTTTGTTTTCCTCATCTTCACTTTGAAAAATTAGGGAAAATGCAAACCGACTTTGTTTAAATAAAATCCTTCCCGGTTTTGATTGTGCTTTCATGAGCTAATGATCCTGATTTCAGTTTGGAATAATAAAAACAAAAGCTAAGATGGTTCAAAGACTTTGTCAAAAGTATAAATATGAAGATGTGCAAAAATTGAAAATCAAAATCACTACTGACCAAATCACTACTGTTCTCTACCAACTGGTAAGCACTACAAGAAATATAATGATTTTTTTTTTAATTGAAAGATAATGAAACGAAAAAAAAAAAGTTTGATTAGTCGGTCGGCCCGGTTAACCGGCCGAAATCAACCGGTTGAAACCGATAACCGAACCGGTCACTTCGACCCGGTTCTCGGTCAAAGATTTTTTAACTTTTTCGGTTCGGTTAACCGGTCGACCGGTCCGATTTTCCGACCGAACCGACCGATGAACAGCCCTATTTCTTATCAGCTGATTGTGCATTGTTTTGTGTCTCATTTTTTGTTTATTTAATTTTATTTATGACACAGAAAGGTACCAAGCTGTAATTGTAGAGAATTGATCGTTCTTCTCACCTCTCTGACACATCCCTATTTGTTATGAGTTGTTTATTAAATTTATTTTAGTTTTTATTATTTGTATGGATGTCGACTAGGATAAAATCGATTGTGTGGATTGTTTATTATCCAAATTGTGATACTTGGTACCATGGCTTAGAATAAAAATGCCAAAAATGTTGTTAGATTTGGTTAACCGGCTATGTTCATAGGATTTAGCATCTGCCTTCTTATCTGATACCGTTTGTTTGAACATCTATGGAAGAGATGGGTTGTTAGCTATGTTATCAAAACCGGACCGGTCATTGAACCGGTCAAGTAGATTTTAGTGGTTCAACCGGTCGAACCGGTCGGTCGAACCGGTATAACATAATAAATATTAAAATAATTTAAAGTAAAAAATTAACCTATCATTTTTCATGTCCAAACTTCAAATTTCATAATAAAAATAACAATAAAAATATTAACCTATAAAACTAGAAACAAATTGAAAAAAAGGTTGAAATCCACTCTTCATTCATCAAATCCATAAGTATTTGGATATGTTTCATGTTGAAATTGGGTATCATCCAATTGATTCAAATCAATTTGTTCATTAATGATTAATCATCTCCACATCAACATCTTTCTCTTGGTTTGTTAGAGTTTTTGGCTCAAATAGTGAAGAGTCTCCTATCCACATTGGAAAAATAATGAAGTCTCTCATTATTTTTCCCTATAAATAGGTTGTTACCCTCTAGTTGTTATTTGCACCTCATAGAAGAGTATTTTGGGTCTAGGAACTTATTCCGGAGATCCGAATTTGTATACTCTTCGTTTATAGTGAATTAAAAAATTAAAAATTAAATTAATCATATATTTGAATTAAAAAATTAAATTAATTTTTTTTAACCGAGTCAACCGGTTTGACCGGTCATTGGTTACCGGTCCGACCGGCCGGTTTTGCCGGGTGACACCGAGTCAAAGGTGAAAAACGGTTTTCGATTGGATCGGATCGGATTTGTCACCGGGTCCCGGTTGAACCGGTTCAATCGGCCGGTCCGGTCCGATTTTGATAACATAGGTTGTTAGGGTGACAACTATAGTTTTATTGGTTGCATTCATGTTGTTGGAGAGCATAGTACTAACGGGTACTACGCTCTCCAAACAATTTGAAGCATGATTGAAATTGTGTAACGTCCCGAAATTTTCAATATAAAATGCATTGTATATCTATTCGTGCGCATTATCAAGTGTTTTAGTTCTGTAAGTCGTGCCTTAGAAATTTAAATGAAAAATTAAAGCATTTATCTTATTTGTCAATTAAATCATTTTTGTTATGTAAATTTATTTTGAATGTATTTGTTTGTATCATATTATGATTATATATTTTTTAAATATTTAGAAATCATTAGAATTATTAGCCAAGAATAATATTTATTTATTTTGGATTTCCTAAACCAACTAGGATTTATAAAAGGATATAATATTTATTGTCGTATTAAGTTATTAGAAAAAAAATTTATATTATGTTTTAAGATTAAAAAATATATTTTATGTGTGATATTCATGTTTTTCGATAAAATCTATTTATGTTTATCCATATCCTAATTTATCCATGGTTTAATCGATTTATATGGTAAGTGATAGACTAAATTATATATAAATTATATAAGTCCGAAAATAATTATAGATAAAATATATTTGATACCTTATATGATTAGAAATGTTTAGATAATGATTTCTAGGCTTATAAATACACCCGTAATCGTCCATAATTTAGTTTCACCTTAGGTTTTTGAAAATTTGTCATCATATCTGCGAACTGTTTTAAAAATTATTTACACATCTTCCGGTCGTCATATCGTCGTGAAAATTTAGGGTCGTCTTCCTCGGTATGTCTAGTATACTCAGGGGGTGTTTGGTTCATGGGTATCCTGCCCTACTATGGGTATCACCCGGGTTTGATACCCATATATCGTGTTTGGTACGTGGGTACCGGTACCCTACTATGGGTATCAAACCCATATGTGTATGGATTTTTTGATACCCAAGTGATTGGTGGGTATGAGTTTTGATACCCATATGGGTATCAAAATTATATTTTATGTTTTATTTTTTAAAATTGAAATTTATTTTTATAATATTATTTAATGAGAATAATGATATAAATATATATTTTTAATTTTATAAATAACAAGTATCATTAGTTAGAAATATTTTAGCATGAATATAAAAATATTTTTATAAAAAAATATATACACTTATGTTTGAAATAAATAACTTTATAAAAACATAAATTTATAATTATTAAATAAAACTTAAAATTTATCAAATAATAAACATTATTATTTAAAAATATTTAAACATAATTTATCAAAATGTTTTTAATTTAATAAAAAGTAAATACACTAATCTCATAAAAATATATAATAACATAATAATATTAAATAAAACTTATTTTGTCAAATAATAAACATTATTGTATAAAAATATTTTAACATAATTTATAAAAATGTTTTTATTTTTTATTAAAATAAATATTCAACAATCGTAAAAATATGTAGATAGTATCTTTACAATTATGTTTTAAAATATTATATTATTTTTTTTTGTAAATAATCAAATAAAAGATAATGTACTTTTTATTAAAATATTCTTGTATTAAATTTCACAAAATAAAAAAACATGACTCATGTCATTATTATTTATCACGTTAGAATATTTACTAAATTATCATAATTTTTTTATATAAAATTATTCATTCCCATTGAAGCCTAAATACAACCAAACATCATATTTGGTTATCATACCCATTCACTAGCAAATGCCAAACATCATTAAAGGAATTACTCATACCCATACTCAATCATCCTACTATCATACTCATTACCATTGCCATACCCGAATTCTTACCAAACAGCCCCTCAGTTATTTTTGTATAATTTTTCAATCATGCTAAGTATTTGGTTAAAATTGTTATTCGTAACTTGCCAGTTTTTGACAGCATGTCCATGAGCTTGATAGGAAAATTGTTTTTCATGTTTTCTTTATGTTATTTTCGACCATGATAAATTTTAATGGGATGTAATACATGTTAGGTCATTCATATTAAAAATATATAATTTTTAAGATACGTTTACTATTTATTTGTTAATTTGTTTATTGTTATGCCAAATCTTTTGTCAATATGTATGTTTGACTTTATTAGGTACATGATAGTTATAGCACATAGTTATGGTACATAATAGTTATTGCATACTAGCTTGACAAATAATTAATTAGGATTATAAGTGTTGGGTTATGAGTCAGTAGATGATACTCAGCAGTTAGTGGGTTAAAATAATATTGGGGGAAATCGTAGTAGTACTATGGAATTGAAGATCCCAAAACCCAGCTGATATCAGTAGTGTAGTGTCTTGATAGGATTAACTGATGTATAGGCTAGACTGTTTTTGTTTTATTTATCCTTGTGTCTATGTCCTGTACGGGGTAAAATATTGGATTGATCTTCTGTCGAAGTTACTTTCCAGAACCCCACGTCATCAGTGTAAGAGCCTGCGTTCTTGATTCATCAGCTGATCTTCGCCTCAGTAGAAGAAATCTCATCAACTGACAGACATCAGCAGAAGAAGTCTATGCAAGCTCAGTACCTTCGCAGTCATCAGCTGACCACACTAAAGAGAATATCTCGTCAGCCGACTCAGACGAAGAAGACAGAGACTGTTTCAAGTCTACTGTATCCGACAGGAAACGACCCATCTGTTAAAGTCTTTTCGAAAGTCAGCAGAAGACCATACGAGGATTAGGGAGAGTCAACTCCGATGTTTGACACAATCTCACCTACCACAAACCTCGACCAATGAGAAGCCGTCAACGCGATATCTGCTCTGACCAACTAAAGCTGCTCTCATGTACAGTATCAACAACTCTGCTGCAACAATTCGAATTTATGGCCGTTTTCTTTGGAAGGTTGTGACACGTGGCATCGTCGTCTCCAACGGACATGTGCCTGTTTCACGACTATAAATAGAGAAGAAAATCCGAGCTCCACGCACGGGATATCAAGGGAAAATGCTCAAGCTTTCAAACAACTCTAGCGCATTCAAGATCAATCCAGCAAAGAACTTGCTTAATAGAATATCATTAGTTCTTCTCTCTAGAGTTCTTTAGATCCCTCTTCTCTAGCTAAGCTCATTGTCAAATCTATAGCTTAGAAATTCGAAGGAGTTCACATTTAGTGATTGTTCTTATTGTAAGAACTCCTTCCTAGTTGGAGATTATCCCCTCCCCTTCAAACCCCGGTTTGATTTGTAAAGTCGCTAAGGACTATAACTTAGAAGGGTCTGTCCAGTGCACAGATTCCTTGCTGAGGCTTGCTCAGATAAATCAACAAGACCTCCTGTTCAGCAGGACCGTGGACGTAGGATCTTACGTATCCGAACCACGTTAAAAATTGTTTGTGTTATTTACTGTTTTATTGCATCGCATACAAATTGATTACAAAATAATATCATTGCATAAAACGTATTCTTAAAAACGCACTAGACAAAACTACATGTGAAAATCACGTTTTCAAACTAAGACGAATCTTCGGGCCCCACACTATTCCGCACTAAGGTTTTCGACTGAGTCTCAACGACTGACAAAGTCAGTAGGAGAGCTCAGTAGTTAACTCACTCTGACCCGAGATCGAAGGTTCTTACTTGGTACTGTTCATCAGTCGCACCAAACAACTCAGCTGTCCTTCGGTTTGAGAAAAAGAGCAGTACTCAGGTGTATTCACCCCCCCTCTACACCTGACTCTCGTCTCCGGACCAACAATAAGTGAAGAAGAAACTCTTATAAAATTATATATATATAATCAAATAATGTCACCATGGTTTGAAAGGAATTTGGTACGTGTCTGACTTAAATTGTTTGTGCATATGAATTTAAATTATTAATATATAGGAATTAATATAAGGAAGAATATTAGGAAGAATTACTTTAGTTTATGTGCCTTTGAATGTCTAATTATGTTGGGAGGTTATACTCACTCCGTTCCACTCTATTAGTCCACTTTCTTTTCGGCACGGAGATTAAGAAAGTTGTTTGTTGTGTGTAAAATAGATAAAGTAGTGGGGTCCACTTGAATATATTAGAGTATTATTTTAAGTTAAAAAGGGAAAGTGGACTAATGGAGTGGAACAACCTAAAAAGGAAAAGTGGACCAACGGAGTGGAACGAAGGGAGTATATACTTGGTAATAAGCCGTATAAGAATTCATGAAATTCTTTAGTGAAATAGTAAGAATTGTTGTCGGGTTTAAGATCATGGAGATGTCTAAGTCTGATTTCTATTACATGACATGGTGTATATTTATTTTATCTATGATACACATTGTTGTACATACATGATAATCTCATTCATTCAGAAATAATAATTTATTTTTTAAATAAAAATTTCCATAGGATCGACGCGCAGGACTTAAACATTGATATCGATAGTTTTTCATTCAAAATCAAGGTTAAGGTGGGGAAGTATTCTTACACTATATTTATCCTTATTATATTTTATACTCGATATTTATGAGATAGTGTCAAGCATGAAAAGAAAGGATCGAAGTTGATCCGCGATCGAAGTTGATTGGTATAAAGGTTTATGGTCGAAGTTGACCGGGATCGAAGTTGATTCGCGATCAAAGTTGATCGGTACACATGTTTATGGTCGAAGTTGATCGGGATCGAAGTTGATCCGTTTTTAAATGTTAGAGTCGAAGTTGACTCGGTGGTCTGTGTGACTACGTAATTCTTACATGATCTAATTTTCCATAATATATTAGTATATTATATAGTTTGGATAAGTGTATTCCCCACTGAGTAGTCGTACTCATCCCTATCATTTTAATATATTTCAGGAAATGGATCGGCCGATGCGTAGAGGTGTTGGTGGTGATGGTCACACGAGGAAGGATTTATGAACTTATTATTGCATTAAAACTAGTTTTATCATGAACTGTGCATTTTATTTTGGAAAACTAATTGTTGCACTTGCTTTTATTTAAGACTTTCGCTGAGTAGTAAAATAAATTGAGTTTTTCAATGATTCTTTTCCATGGAAATGTTTTGAAAGAATTAAGATATGCATGTTAAGTATGAAGTAGCGTCCCTTGTTAATTTATGAAAATTGGGGCGTTACATATAGGATTTGCTGTACCGAGCAGCAGTTCAAACATTTGTATTGTGTCTCATTGCGTTATATTGGTCTGGTATACCTGCAGAGACTCCGACGTTGTGTTCGGCGTGTACGGCCGACCCCCTGTTTGCTAGCACAACCTCCTCTTCTCCTCGTACAGTCTATCTGCAATTTGATGATTGTCACTTCATTCATTTAATTTTATTTATGATAGTAAGCTACTAAGCAACCTTTTTGCTTGTATACAATGTGTTTTTCATTTTCACTGTTTTTATTCTTCTATTTGATTAATTATATTCGCGCATGTTGATCATTTATCTTGCATAAGAGTTAGATTATGTAGTGTGTTGTAGATCATAAAGACTGCACGATTGATTGAACTAACAAGATATAAACAATTATCACAGCTGAGACAACTTAAGGATAAGTTGTCGGTTTAAGCTGCAGTTTAGATAAGAAGTGACTTGTCTTGGCTGTTTGTCTATACTGGTGCACTGAATGTGGTGTATTGATGGATCACATTGAGATGTGTTTTCCTAGTTGACATTAGTGGAGAACCAAAGATCTCGGTGACTTAATTTGGTTTTAAACTTGATAAGATTTCAGCTGAGTGCATTTAACTATCTATCACTTTGACTTACTATGATGAATGTCATCGTGACTGGATCTACTTATCTTGGGTGATAGTAGTTATTTGTTGCTCGGTTGGTTATATATATCTTGCATCTATATCCCTGTTAATTGAGTTGATAATATCCCCTAAGGAACTCGTAAGGATTAACACACTAAACCCGGTTGGTTGATTAAGTTCAAGTAATTTATTAAGGTCGAGTGGTACTACTCAGAAATACAATAAGATGTTAATTAATTTAAGCTGTCAATGAGCTCAATTAATTAACGAATATTTATTTCTTAAATACGGGGATCAATTAAATCTAAAATACAAACTCATGCTGAAGTGAGTTGGGAATGGGGTTAGTTAGACGAAACCCTTAAGGTTGCCTAACTCTAAATAGCTAAGCGTCCATGCCTTGTACATGTATGAGTTCTAAAGTTTTGTTCTTTGCTGTTAATATTCAACTTGTTAATTCTTCCGATAAGAGTGGGAGTTGTAGAGCAATCCCACTCTCATCAAATTGTCCAAAGCGCTCTAACGGCTTTCTTGTGTCTTATCTATACCTAATCCTAATAATAATAAATAACGAAAGAGATTAATCAGCCCTAGTGCACTTAATATACTTCTAACATAATTAATTATAGGTCCTAACATATTATCGAAAGCCTATCGTATTTTTTTGGTCCAGAGACGAGTTTCAAGTGGGGTGGGGGGCGGAGGAGGGTGTGAATACACCTGAATGAAAATTCAAAACTCAGAACGCGAAAGTCAACTGATGTTGAATATTGCTACTGAACTAGTTAGCTAGCCAAATATGCTTTCTAAATCGCGTGGACAGAGATTCTTCTGCTGAGTTCAGTTCTACTGACTTATGTCGGTGAACAGTAGTTCAGTATCAGAAGTTGTGTGCGGAAGTGTAGGCCCTTAAAAATCGTCTCAGTTGAAAACCCGTTTTATGCTTGTTTGATTAAAACTCAGTTGTATGCAAAATGAACAATTATCAATGCAAAAGTTAAAATCGACACAGACAGTTTTTAAAGTGGTTCAGACACACTGGGTCCTACGTCCACTGTCATGAACTAAGCAGGAGTTCTTGTATTAATTTATACTGAGCAAGTCTCAATCGATCTGTTCACAGGACATATTCGTGCTTGTTTGCTTATACTGAGCAAGCCTCAGTGTAACACCCCAAAATTTTCAATATAAAATGCATTGTATATATATTCATGCATGTTATCAAGTGTTTTAGTTCTGTAAGTCGCGCCCTAGAAATTTAAATGAAAATTAAAGCATATATCTTATTTGTCATTAAAATATTTTTATTATATAAATTTATTTTGAACTTTGAATATGTTTATTTATACCATATTATGGTTATATTGTTTATTGTTGAGATATAAATAATGTTAGAATTATGAGACAAGAATAATATTTATTTTGGATTTCCTAAACCTACTAGGATTCAAAAGAATATAATATTTATTATTGTATTAAGTTATTAGGAGAAAATTTTATATTATATTTTAAGATTAAAAAAGATATTTTATGTGTGATATTCATGTTTTAGGATAAAATCTAGTTGTGTTATCCATATCCTAATTTATCTAAGATTGAATCTCTTATATGGTAAGTGATAGAATAAATTCTATATAAAATATATATGGACGAAAATAATTATGGATAAATATATTTGATACCTTATTTGATTAGGGATGTTTGGATAATGATTTTTAGGCCTATAAATATCCTGAGTCGCTCATAATATAGCATCCTATAAAATTTTCTAAAATCTGCCAGCACATCTACGAACTGTTTCAAGAATTATTTACCCATCTTTCCGTTTTCATCTCGTTGTGAACATTTAGGATCGTCTTCCTCGGTATGTCTAGTATACTTTAATATTTTTGTAGAATTTTCCAAGTATGATAAATATTTGTTAAAAAATTGTTATTCATAACCTGCCAGTTTTTGACATCATGTCCATAAGCTTGATAGAAATATTACTTTTCATGTTTTCTTTGAGTTGTTTTCGATCATGCTGAATATTAATAGGATATACTATATGTTAGGTCATTCATGTTAAAAATATAGAATTTTTAGGATACGTGTACTATTTATTTGTTAATTTGTTTCTTGATGTGTTAGATACTTTTGTCAACATGCATGTAGATTGAAAAATAAAAGCTTTTAGATTACTATTAAATGAATTATTGATTATGATAAGTTTTATTGTGATGAAATAGGTAATATGTTGTTAATGTTAGAGATCTATAATTTTAGGACAATATTTTTAGGATTTCAGTAATTTATTTCATGAATCGTCGAATTACTAAATGCACGAATGAATTGTCAATAAAAATAAGATTTTGCTTTATATACTTAAGATTATTACTATGTGATATCATTAAAAAATGGCATATTAAAAAGTAGATTATGTATAATATACATTTTGGTTTGATAATTTTGATCTATTTGTATTTATGAATTATTTGAATTATTGATGCATGCATGACATTCCATGTAGAGTCATTAAGATAAATTTTCATGTATAGGATCGGCGCGCAGGACTTAAACATTGATATCCATTATTTTTTTTCAACTTCGACCATAAATATGTGTACCGATTAACTTCGATCGCGGATCAACTTCGATCCCGGTCAACTTCGACCATAAACCTTTGTACCGATCAACTTCGATCATGGTCAACTTTGACCATAAACATGTGTACCGATCAACTTCGATCGCGGATCAACTTCATTCCCGGTCAACTTCGACCATACACCTTTGTACCGATCAACTTCGATCGTAGATCAACTTCGATCCTTTCTTTTCATGCCTGACATTAACTCATAAATATTGAGCATAAAATATAATAAGGATATATGTAGTGTAAGAATACTTCCCCACCTTACTTGAAGAAAAATAATGGATATCAATGTTTAAGTCCTGCGCGCCGATCCTATACATGAAAATTTATCTTAATGACTCTACATGGAATGTCATGCATGCATCAATAATTCAAATAATTCATAAATACACATAGATCAAAATTATTAAACCAAAATGTATATTATACATAATCTGCTTTTTAACATGCCATTTTTAATGATTTCACATAGTAATAATCTTAAGTATATAAAGCAAAATCTTATTTCTATTGACAATTCATTCGTGCATTTAGTAATTCGACGATTCATGAAATAAATTACTGAAATCATAAAAATATTGTCCTAAAATTATAGATCTCTAACATTAACAACATATTACCTATTACATCACAATAAAACTTATCATAATCATTAATTCATTTAATAGTAACCTAAAAGCTTTTATTTTTCAATCTAAATGCTTGACAAAAGAATTTGACACATCAAGAAACAAATTAACAAATAAATAGTACACGTATCCTAAAAATTCTATATTTTTAACATGAATGACCTAACATATAGTATATCCTATTAATATTCAGCATGATCGAAAACAACTCAATGAAAATATGAAAAATAATATTTATATCAAGCTTATGGACATGCTGTCAAAAACTGACAGGTTACGAATAACAATTTTTAACAAATATTTATCATACTTGGAAAATTCTACAAAAATATTAAAGTATACTAGACATACCGAGGAAGATGATCCTAAATTTTCACGACGATATGAAAACGGAAAGATGGGTAAATAATTCCTGAAACAGTTCGCAGATATGCTGGCAGATTTTAGAAAATTTTATGGGATGCTATATTATGAGCTACTAAGGGGTATTTATAGGCCTAAAAATCATTATCCAAACATCCCTAATCAAATAAGGTATCAAATATATTTTATCTATAATTATTTTTGTCCATATATATTTTATATAGAATTTATTCTATCACTTACCATATAAGAGATTCAATCTTAGATAAATTAGGATATGGATAACACAACTAGATTTTATCCTAAAACATGAATATCACACATAAAATATCTTTTTTATTCTTAAGACATAATATAAAATTTTCTCCTAATAACTTAATACAATAATAAATATTATATTCTTTTATGAATCCTAGTAGGTTTAGGAAATTCAAAATAAATATTATTCTTGTCTCATAATTCTAACATTATTTATATCTCAACAATAAACAATATAATCATAATATGATATAAATAAATATATTCAAATTTCAAAATAAATTTATATAATAAAAATAATTTAATGACAAATAAGATATATGCTTTAATTTTCATTTAAATTTCTAGGGCGCGACTTACAGAACTAAAACACTTGCATTACACTCAGTCAATCTGTTCACATGACAGATATCTACTTATAGTCGTAATGACTTCCTCTGAATCCTTGGACCTTCAACTGATGTACCTCTATTGACATTCGTCTGATAAGTTCAGTGCAAACTCGAATTCCTTTGCAGATTTAGTTGGTCGATAGTTGTCCAACTGACTTCTTCGATACTGAGTTCTCTGGTTGAGTGCAGAATCTTCTACTGAATGCACAGCTACTGAACTCTAGCCTATTGAGTTCCTAACAGCCGAACTCAACTAAGCTATTATAATATCGAAGGTTCATCATTCAGCTAGAGATTTTGGGATCTTCAAATCTTATTATGCTCTCATCCCAACACATTTTTCCAAAATATTCAGGGCATACGACTAAGAAGATCCTTTTTTCTCACTTCGGGATATAATTAATAACATTGATTGCATACATCGAGAAAAGGAAATGAACATTCAATTTGGTAGAATTTGTTTCAGATTGTTCATCCATTTCTTTAAAATGGATAGACATACAGTTAAACCTTGATAAAGTAATAACTTTGGGACCAGGAAAAATATTCATTTAACGAGGTTATTATTTTATCGAATATTATTTTAGTGCATTGACCCATATCAGGATCGGAAGAAATTATTATCTTAGCGAAATTATTATTTTATCGAATATTACTTTATCGAGTTTTAACTGTAGTAGGCTTGCTGGTATTGCACGTATTGAAGGAGGCCGTTTCAACCTTTTCGAAGGCCGTTCAGGCTCTTCACCTTCCTGAGCTTCTTCCTCCAAATGGTCTTTTGTTCATTAGGAGAATTAAGCCATTACATGAATGTTAAATGTTTAAGATTTAACATTAAGTCATTAACTAATCATGCCAAAAATATATTCCGTGAAAAAAAAAACTAAAGTTTGTAAGATCATCAACTAAGTATTCGCCATCTTCATTGATAATTTCAAATGTTCTCGTTATATTTTACAAAAACCATTTAACACCCATCTGTCATATTCTCTTTCCTCCATATCAGTTTTTTTTCTTAAACACACAACTATAATCCATTCATATAAACAAATTATATTTTATTGGATCCCACTATTCTAAATTTTCAAACATTATATTTAATAACTAAAACAAATATATAACAATAATATTATTTCTCAACAAATAAATTATGAATTTTAAAATAAAAAAATACTAACTATTTTTGATAAATTCATTAAACAATAAATAATAAGAAAATTAAAAAAAAATTAGAAACTTGTAATAACATGGGAAATCAAACAGTGCAACACTTAAAATAAAAATACGGTAGTACATAAAAAGGTTAATCGATCAATTGTTGTTGTAGTGAGTCCATATATGCTCAACCAAGTTCATATATGCACATCGTTGGATGATTGAATTGAGAATGCGAAAAATTTGGAGGAACTTAAAAATTTTGAGCAAATTCATCTTCGTATAACTACTTTGAAAATTGGATGTATGCTTGAAACTAAAAATGAGGGAATGATGTGAAAAAAAATGTAACCCTTCACATATGTAGGAAAAAAAATCTAACGGCTCTTTTTCCAAAACAGTAATTTACAACGGCTACATGTTGTAAATGCAACGGATAAATACAAATGAAAATGCAATCATAAATTTTTATCCATTTCCAAAACAGTAATTTATGAAAATGCAACGGATCAAATAAAAGTTGTCTTTAATGCAGTCTCTTTCCCACTGTAGGGGATCACCTGTCCCACTTTTTGGTGGACCACTTGGTGGCCTACCAATCACGCGCTATCACGCATGTATTGATGGACCACCTTTTTATCATAAGTTGACACATGTCCTCACCTTATTGATGGGACATGTAATGATCCACCAAGTGGGGCAGAAGATTTAATTCCTTTCCCACTTTTCCAATATTTACTGCAGAGGCCCCATCACTCACAGTCTCTTTCTCCATTTGACTTCTTAGCATACCCTTATTTAAATGCACACCCACATTGCATCATTTAATAATTCTATCATTTAAATGCTCCAGCGGGGGTATTACGGATATTTATCGATACTGGAGGGTCGGAACTAAGATTTATAGATAGGGGATATGAGATTTATTGGGGGTTCGGGGGCGAAGCCCCCGAAAAAAAAAATTTAGACAAAATATAATGTAACAATGAGTATAAGGAAGTCAAGAGTAAGGACTCCGGACGCCTAGGATACGGTCTGCTTAACTCTTGCTCCTTGATCCCTTCTCTGTCCTCTGAAGTGTCGTTAATTCACTATCCTCAATTCTCGTTGTATAGGATTATTGTTGTTGACTTGTTGGACCATTTAATTTAATTGTTGTTGTTGGACCATTTAATTTAGTTGTTGTTGGGTCATTGAACTAATATATTTTTAAATTCGCTTCAATATATTAAATTTTCATAAAATACGAAATATTTTTTTCGTAAAATTTACACATAAAATTCGGCATCGACACGAAAAATGGGGACTGTCAAAATTAGATTTTGGGATTTGGGCTTGCGAATTAGAATTTGTGTTGAAATAGATTTCAATTATAATTAATTTGCAAATCATTTAGACTGATTTGGGGTGAACTGAAATATGTAAAAAATAAATTTGGGTCTGGTAAATGTAGTTTCTGGACCGGGGTTGCACTGGGCTGGAGCCCACCCCAGTCCACCCCTACATCCGCCTTATTTCTATAATCTTTTAGATTATATATATATATATATTTGTTTTATTTCTTTACTTGTATTAATATCATGTTGTATGGTTAGGGCCTTGTAGTTAGGTTAGGGCTGGTTTCGGTTTTTCGCTGCTTGGTAAGGCTTTTCTCATTTTCTATTTATACGCGCTTTCTGCGTCTTCTTCTTAAGGAAAAATATTCACATGGCAAACATATATCTTCGCTAAAACTACTTAATTTGATACCTTCTTATCAGTTACTAATAAAAAACAATCAGAACTGTACATATTGAAATAATTGGGCAATTAGATTAAGTGCTAGTACCCTTTTATGGTTCTCTTTTTTTAATGGAGTCCATAAAATTATAATATATTAGAGTATTATTTTAAATTTAAAAAAAAAGGAAATAATGGAACGGAATAGCCCGATAAAAGAAAGAGGACTAATGAAGTTGGACCGATGAACACTTCTTATAAATTAATCATTTGTTTAATAATTCATCAAAATAACTTAAGAACTCATTCATAAAAGTATGATAACATTAGAAAGGTTCATATTGCCTTTTATAAATATTATAATCGATTAAAAATATAAAATGCATAACATAAATTCAATTTATATCATATTTATAGTTACACAATGTATGTGCTATATTATACAGTAATCTGATTAAATTAATTCAACAAGAAAATAGAATAGTAAATTCTAGAATGAAACGTAGAATTATTTATTTAGAGTTTGCTGACATTCTATATCACAAATGTATATTAGATAATAGAGAGAAAAATAAGAAAATGTGAGACTCATGGCTGTAACAAATAATATAATACTGTCAAATTCAATACAAATCCCAGCATTACATTTAGGCAGTGACATTGCAAACTACTTGTGAATGTTTTTTATTACATCAATCCACTACATAATTTGGAGCCACAGCTAAAATCCTGTCATCTCTTGAAGGCCTATTACTATCACCACCCTCTGCTGCTTCTTGTCTACCGTCATCCACAACTATTAGATACCCTTCCCTCCTTATCAAGCTCTGCATCAGAAACCAACCATCAAGAGCGAGAGAGAGAGAGAGAGAGAGAGAGAGAGAGAGAGAGAGAGAGATTTAAACTTCAGATATATATGCACATTAAGGCCCACTCCCCTCTTACTTACCTCTATAATGGCCTTCACTTTGGTGACTTCAGCAGCTGCTTCTTCAACAGAAGTATAGTTGTTTTTCTCATTTTGCCGAGCAATATACCATTGTATTAAGTCCCTCTGCCTCAGTCCAGCCAGTTGATTTCCTACAAAAATCACATCAGGGGGGAAAGTCAAAACAAATATATTTTGCCTTAATAGTGTTGTTCTTTGTGAATGCCCAGTTGCCAAGATGAAAGCAAATTTAATGGATTACCTTCTTGCACGAGACTATCTTCATGTTGTCGAAGATGAACAACTAGGGCTCGAGTAACCCTCTGAAAGTATTCGTCACTTATTACTAGTTTCTTTCCTTGCCGGCTTGAAGTGGCTGCTGCTGCATTTTCTGCATAATGTTAATATAATAAGACGAGTTGTTCGCATTTAGACCGTACATGCATACTGTGTTTAAATCTTCTACTGACGGAGTCTCACCTTGACCCGAAGCATTATCTTCATTGCCACCACTGCCATCACCACCACCGTTACCATCATCACCACCATTATTCTCTTCCTGAAACTCGGATAGATCAAGCTCACTTGACTCCACACTGCGAGACAATCAAAAGCAACAAATGTAAACAAAATTATGAACTAAAAAATGCCACAGGGCATCTCGGCTTTTGTGGCGGGTTAAGTTCTTAAATTAAATCTTACCTGATTATTGATGTCTTCAATAATCTGACAGCAACACGGACATAGCGAGGTTGCACCTATCCGCAGCAAATAAATGAGGTGAGGCAGATAATTTCAAATTCAGAGAAAGCAGAAAGGTTATTTAAAGTACCTGAGTATCTAAGTGACACCTTGCAAGTGCTTCTGAGAGCCTGATCAGCGCCTCCAGTTGTCTCACTGTCATACGGTAAGCAACTCTACTACCCGGAGTGGTATCTCCTCTGCGGAGAGAAACATAAGATTCCACCAACAATTGTCTAGCATCAGGGGTCAGCTGCATAAGATTGAAGTCTGAGAAACAAATGATAACTGTGTATACAGAACTGGATCTTAAATTTTTTGAAAACAAGGAAAACCTTAGGTTTGAGAGTCTTCGCATACGAGATGTAGCGCTTTATCTCTGCTGTAGTAAATGCTGGAGAAAGTGCTTCCTCACGCTTTTGATGAACTCTCACAATATGATGAGCAATATGGTAATCAGTTTGTTCGTCCGGGTCATCAATCATCACATATACGAGGTCAAACCTTGAAAGGATAGCTGGAGGAAGTGCCACATTATACTGTGAAACATATATAGAGAAGTTAGTATGCAAAAGATCATGATGTTGGAATTTTTCCATACCAAATGGCTATACCCAGTAGCAAATACAATTATATGAGTACCTTCAAGGGTTTAGTCCTATCATATCGTCCTCCTGTGGGATTTGCAGCAGCTAAGATTGATGTTCTGGCATTTAATGTTGCTTGTATTCCAGCTTTAGTTATACTTATTGTTTGCTGTTCCATAGCTTCATGAATGGCAACCTAAGTACATTCAAGACTCAAACATAAGAAGTTGCTAGAGCAAATGATTAATGTTGCAAGTCATCTTAGCAAGTAAACGTGAGTGAGAAAAGTTTGGTAGTTACAAACACCTGATCTTTTGTATCCATTTTATCAAACTCGTCAATACAGCATATGCCGTTGTCAGCAAGCATCAGTGCACCAGCCTAAGAGAAAATGATAGAAAGCACATGCACATCAAGACAATGTAGATCCAATAGCTCACAATCCCTCTCCCTCCAAGCCATGACAAGGAACAAGTAATGTTAAAATTCCTCATTCCAATATAAGAGAATAAAAGTTGAAATAATACCTCTATGCAGAATTCACCAGTCTCTGGTTCTTTGGCGACGGTAGCAGTAAGCCCAGCTGCAGAAGAAGATTTCCCAGATGTATAGACAGATCTTGGAACTAGGCCTGACGTATACCTGAAATGATGAAAGGAAGAGCATTTAGAGCTGAATTGAATGGACTATGACGCATGACACACAAAGAAAATACGGTAAATAACATGCACATACTTAAGGAATTGAGACTTTGCACAGCTGGGATCACCCACGATACAGACATTGATGTCTCCCCTTAAGTTGATGCCTTCGTGTGTAACTTTATGGACACCACACATAAGCATTAGGAGAATTGCACGTTTGATATCTTGGTGACCAAAAATAGTGGGTGCAATGCTATCGACTAGCTTGTTGAAGAAGTCTGGAGTATTCCTCATTCGTTGTATTTCATCTAACTCTTCTGTCTGCCGATCGGTCAAACAATAAATATAGTTCAGTTGAGGAATGCAACAAATTTCACATGGACTTGCAACCAAAGATATTTTTTTTAAATGCTGGGCCAAAAGACAAAATAACGTAAATGGCACAAAAGGAGATAGAGTATTATTTATTGCATATCAATAGTTATTAGGGGAAAACTTACTGTGAATTCCTGACTAACATCTTCATCAGCATCTTTCCTTTTTCTGATATTACTGTCCTTTCTGCCATCAGAAATCTAGAATGGGACAACATAAATATCATATTCGACGAAGGATTAATATGGTACTTAAACAGAACTCAATTCACCGTAACATGGATGACTTGACCAACCTGTACAGAGTTGGCTATGAATCCAAGTCGATAGGATAGATCTCTCACACCCAATGCTCGAAGACCCTTGACACCTTCTTGACCAGACATCATGGAATTCTGGCGGGAGGATTCTCTACGGCTCTCTGCTCTCTCACCTGGGGAGGCTAGTGCTAGAATATCAGGTAAAACAACCACTGTGCCAGTAAATACAACCCTGCAACATCATTGGAATTTAAAAGAACATAAATGAACTGAAAATCAGCTACTGGAAAAAGAAT
Organism: Lavandula angustifolia; assembly: GCA_028984105.1. NCBI lineage: Eukaryota > Viridiplantae > Streptophyta > Magnoliopsida > Lamiales > Lamiaceae > Lavandula > Lavandula angustifolia. Next base: position 24,714,436 of record CM054820.1, read on the forward strand.
ATGAGAAAAGAAATGAGGAATCCATACGTGTCCCCGGCCCTGGCTTGCTCAACAATGTCGTGGCGTAGGATGACATCAAGTGACCTGGGAAGTGAACCGGCAGGTATTTCACTAGATGTCTCCTGCATCCGGACCCTCTGCCAATCTGTAAATTTGCTCTCTTGCCTAAGCAATGCCCAATTGGTCCTATTCTGACAGGTTGCATTCAAGCAGATGATTGGCTGCATGTTAAGGTGAGAGCAAAGCTAGTGAGTTTCATTCCGGCTGTCATTTGCTGATAAATAGACCACTCTCTATTTGTAATATTAATCTCTCTTAGAATGTACTTATGCATCTACTCGAATAAAGTCTGAACTGGACAAGAGATACAAAATTGAATTCAAGCTGATATATTAGCAATTTTTTTACAAAAGCAAACCTCAGTGTACTTGAATTGCTGCTCCACATTCTTAATGACGCTTCCACATTCCAAACACTTGAAAGTGCCCTCGAGAAGCTCGGGGCGGACCTCACTGGTGCGGGTGACAACGCCACTCACAGCCACCAGCTTCCCTATCTCTGAGGTAGTTAATTCCCTAAGTCTCTTAACCAAGGGGAGGTTGTAGAAGGCGACATTTATTTCCTTGTTGGGATTGTCGTCGGAGATGAAGGTGGGGCGGAGCTCCATGATGAATCTCTTACAAGCACCCCTCAAGTAAGCCTCAACGCGGAGGAACTCGTCGGATATGGCCCGCTGGAGGACATCACTGAACCGCATTACGTGGGAGAAGTCAATGTACATCGTCTGTGAGTCGTTAGCCCTCATCGCCTCCACCTCTGCCTCGTAGTAAGCCTCCATTCCGCCACCCTCCGCCTCTCGAAAGTTCTTCAGAAAGTCGAAGAATATATTCTCAACGTATTCCCCTTTCTTGTCCACGCAGTATCCATTACCCTCCATTTTCTTCTCGATTCAACTCCACAAGATCTGAGACGAATAACATATTAGATTTTATCAATTTATAAAACACACTCATCCCCCAACTCAGAAAATAAATGCACTCCTACTTTCTCATGACTACTTGAAATCATGCGGAGAAAGTTAATAGCAAATTTTCGGCACTATAAAAAATAAGAAAGAACAAAATAAAATCGCTTGGCATATGAAGATTTTCTTCTCTAAAATACCTGAGTCACTGCGTTGCTCATTCAACATACACTTGATTCGAATGCCCATAAATAGAGACTGGGAAATAGAAGAGACAGAGAAGAAACAGTCACCTGGGAGAAAGAAAAAACACTCAACGAAATGTGCTGTCTGTTTAGCTGCACTCCTGCGGTGGCACCAAGGCGGTGGCAGGTAGAGTCGCGGATAAGATTCCGGTAAATTAGGGATTTTTAAATCTCAGACCGGCGAAATCAGAATTCAGAAATCTATGGAATGATATGATTTCCTAAGCTTTTTGATAGTTAGGGTTCCTAAGTTATGGAGGGAAAATCACATAGTTTCCCGCCAACATGACTGCGCGCGGAGCCTACGGTTTTCTTTAAACATCCACATATAGATTTTAGAGTTGGGCTGCTGTATATCCGGTTGCAGATGCAACCGGACGATTACACTTAAATATGTACAATTTGAAATATTTAAACAATGGTAACGTAGTGCAGTTGGCTAAGCTCTTGAGGCTCAAAGCCCATTAACCCGGTTCGAGTCCCAAAGACAAGTGCTTTTTGAGTTTTTTTTATTTTAATTGATATATTAATTTTAAAAAATGATACATTTGTTCATAATAATTCATATTTTTATTATAATTATTTTTTCAGAATAAGTTTGTCCTTTTTTTTGAATAATATTTTTTTTTCATTTTAATTGATATATTAATTTAAAAAAGTGATAAATTTATTTTAAATAAATAATATTTTTATTCCAACCAATTCATATTTTTTTCAAATCAAGTTTGTCCCTTTTTTCATTTTAATTGATATATTAATTTAACAAAAATGAAAATTTTTTGTTTATAATAAGTGATTTTTTTATTCCAACCAATTAAAAAGTATCATTTCTCCTTAAGAAAAGTATTATTCGATTTAAGAAAAGTATCATTCTTCCCTAAGAAAAGTATCATTCTTATTGAGCAGAATAGTATCGCGTGTTGTTAACAAAAGTATCATTCTTCCTTAAGAAAAGTATCATTCTTATTGAAGCATAGTATCGCGTGTTGTTAACAAAAGTGCCATTTTTTACTTAAGAAAAGTATCATTCTTAGCAATAGTATCACATGTTTTTACTGTACCTTAGAGGGGAAGTCTAAACCCTACTTTTTTTTCCTTTGCCTTTCTTTTCATTTATTTTTTTTTCTTTTCTTTTCCTTTCTTTTAATTTTATTTTTTTCCTTTTTTTTCATTCCTTTCTTTTCTTTTCATTTTATTTTTTTTATTTTCCTTCATTTTCATTTAAATTGATACATTAATTTAAAAAGTGATACATTTTTTTAATAATACATTTTATTTTATTTTTTAAATTTTTTTTATGTAACACTTTTTTTTAATAATAATTTTTTTAATTTCTTAAGAAAAATATCATTCTTTTTTTTTTCCTTTTCCTTTTCCTTTCTTTTCATTTTATTTTTTTCTTTTCCTTCATTTTCATTTAATTGATTTAAAAAAGTGATACATTTTTTAATAATACATTTTATTTTATTTTTTTAATTTTTTTTTACGTAGCACTTTTTTAATAATAATTTTATTAATTTATTAAGAAAAATATCATTTTATTGAGCAATAGAATCACATGTTGTTAACAAAAGTATCATTCTTCCTTAAGAAAAGTGTATTCTTCATTAAGAAAAGTATCATTCTTATTGAGTAATGTATCATTCTTCCTTAAGAAAAGTATCATTTTTATTGAGCAATAATATCACATGTTGTTAAAAAAAGTATCATTCTTTTTTAAGAAAAGTATCAATCTTCCTTAAGAAAAGTATCATTCTTCATTAAGAAAAGTATCATTCTTATTGAGCAATAATATCACATGTTGTTAACAAAGTATCATTCTTTCTTAAGAAAAATATCATTCTTCCTTAAGAAAAGTATCATTCTTTCTTAAGAAAAGTATAATTCTTCCTTAAGAAAAGTATCATTCTTATTGAGCGATAGTATCACATGTCTTGTTAACAAAAGTATCATTCTTCCTAAAGAAAAGTATCATTCCTATTGAGTAATAGTATCACATGTTGTAAATAAAAGTATCATTTTGCCTAAAGAAAAGTATCATTCGTATTGAGCAATAATATTTTCCTTGTTTTTACTGTACCCTAGAGGGGAAGTCTAAACCCTACTTTTTTCTCCGGTTAAAAATGCTCGCGTTCCTTCGGAACACTCGCATTTTTAAATGGTTTGGAAAAAAGCTAGCGTTCCTTTTAGTCGTGGAACTGCTACGGTATTTTTTCTTGTTTTTAGTGTATCCTAGAGGGGAAGTCTAAACCCTATTTTTTTCTCCGGTTAAAATTTTTAATATATATATTAATATTCTTTGTGTCATATATTTTTTTAAAAAAAATAAGAAATTAAATTTATTATTTTTCGTGTCATATTGTAGTTGTTCATACAATTATAATTTTTTTAAAAATATTATATTTTTTAATATGCTTTGTGTCATATATTAAATTTCTTAAAATAAGAAATTAAATTTATTATTTTCGTCTCATATTGTAGTTATTTATACAATTATATATTTTTTTTAAATATTACTATACTTTTTTAACAAGAAATTTTTTTAATATACATATCAATATTATTTGTGTCATATATTAATTTTTTTAAAAATAAGAAATTAAATTTATTATTTTTCGTGTCATATTATAGTTGTTTATATAATTATAATTTTTTTAAAAAAATATTATATTTTTAAGAAGAAAAAATTTTAATATTACATATTAATATTCTTTGTGTCATACATTAATTTTTTTTTAAATAAAAAATTAAATTTTTAATGTTAAAAATAAAAAAGGAAAATACTTGTTCTTTGGGTTTTGAACCCGGGTCTCTCGGGTGAGAGCCCAAAGAACTCACCACCTGCGCTACAGGAGCGCTTATGTGAACTTCTATATTATTATGCTATTTAGCTGGGTGCAGCCGGTTGCACCTGCAACCGGTTGCACCAAAGTTTTTGCGTAGATTTTATTGTATTTTATTTTATTTTTTTATTGATTTTTATAAAAAAAAATATATAGTTTTATGTGTTCAGAATTATAAGTAGTATATTTGTATGAGCGTATATAGTTTTTTTATTGAAGATACAGTACATTTTTCTTTTTCCAGCATCTGAGCTCCAAATTTTGACAATACCTTATATAAGGTTTGCATTAAATAAAATTCATTCTTAATACTAACTCAGTTTCATTATTATTGTTTCACTTATCATAAATGGACATCTCATTATTTTTGTTTCACTTTCCAATTTGGAAAAAAAAATATCGTCATCTCTCCCACTTTATATTTTATAATCTATTTTTTTCTTACTTTATCATCTTCTCTCTCATACTTTATTATCTATATATCTCTCATATTTAATCATCCATTCTCTTATCTCCGTGCCGAAAAGAAGTGAGACAAAAATAGTGGGACGAAGGTAGAAATATTTAGTGCGTGTTTGAAATAGCTGAATCTTATTAATAAACGCTGAAAGCTGCTGATTTGAGAATTTGTTAGTGTTTAGAAATAAGTGTTGAAAACTACTGAAAATAGAAAAAATAATGTTTAGAATATTGGTGATAGCAGTAGCTCATTATCCCTTTTTAAATAAAATGTTTACCCAATATTATTAAACAATTACTCCTATAATTTATAATAATATAAATGAAATTGAGAATCTTTCTTAATTAAAATTTTAATTTCAGTATTACAAAATATTAAATTAAATTAATCTATATATACATAAACCTATCATATAAATACATAATAATAATTTTTTTATATAATTTTAATGATTACATAGCTAAAAACACAATCATCATGAAATGACAATGAAAAAATATTAATTTAAAAATTGAAATTCACAAGATCACCATTTCAATTAATTTATATTTTAATTATGTTTGATTTAATAAAAATCATTTCATTAAATTTAAAAAAATTAGAAATAAAAAATAATTATTATAATTAAAATATAGTTATAATTAAATTTGTAAATAATAAAAAAATAATAATTTTAAGGTAATGATTTTTTTAGGAGTTATAGAAATATTTTGAGGACAAAATAATTCAATAAATTAGATAAGCTACAAGCTTCAGCTAAAAACTGGGTCTTAGCAGCTTAAACATCTTCTCTATCTTGGCTATATTTGATAGAAAAATTATGCTGAAAGTTGGGTGTTCCAAACACTCTAGCTGCAGCTGAAAACTATAAACTGTATCTGAAAGCTATTCCAGACTCCCCCTTAATAAATTATGAATAAGTGATGATTTATACTTCCTTAGTCCTTTATCCGGACGTCTCACTACAAATGACAAATTTTCTAAATGACAAAGATTATGTGGACCACATTTAACTACTAAAAAAATCAAATAATCTAAATCATATAATACTACTTTCTTGACTCTCGCGTCCAAAAGAAGCGTATCGTTTCTAGTGGGGTGGAGGCATCTCCAAAGGTCTCCCTTATTTTAGGAGAGTCATATCTATATTTTAGGGTGGAAACAGTGTTACATCTCTAACGTTTTCCTCTATTTCTCCATTGAAAATGAATATTCCATAATATTCTTTTTTATCTTTATAAATGAAATTAAAATGCAATTATATAATATCTTTAATTGCGATTTAATTATATAATTAAATTAAATATAATAATATATTTATTACAAAATTCTATATTAATTGCAAAATCTACATTAATTATATAATATCTTAATTATGTAATATTTTATATTTTTTCCAATTAAAGTTAAAGCTAAAAAATGATAGAGGACAGACAAGTTCTCCCCAAAAAATAGGGGAGAATTCTTGCTTCCCCTAAAATAGGGAAAGGTTTAGGGGATTATCATATGTATGATTGATATGACATCTCTTTTGTTATAATAATTCAAAGTCCCAATCATGCATTACATAGAACGTAAAGAAAACATAATGTAATGTTCTCTTTGCGATAGTTTAATTGTCATATGATCAAATTTCACATGTTTGGATTTCATTAATATCTTTAGGATAAATCAATAATTAAAATATTAAAGTTTATATATTCAATGAGATTACATATAGATATACAATGCGGTGCTCACCCACATAGTGTTGGGTTTGTATACTTAAAGCAGTCTACGTATTTGCTTATATACAATGTTTCTTATAACCACTATTATTATTTTCCTATCTGATTATTATAATTGCAAAAATTAGTCATTTATCTCACAAGAGTTAGACCATATAGTGTGTTGTAGATTACATAAGACTGTAGTAATTGGTTGAACTAGTGAGATATAAATAGTTATCACAGCTGATGCAACTTTAGGACAAGTTGTCAGTTTAGGCTGCAATGTAAATAAGAAGTGACTTGTCTTGGTTAATTATCTATGTTGAAACATTTGATGTGTTGATGGATTGCGGTGAAATGTGTTATTCTATCTGACCCATGTGAAGAACCAAGGTCTCGGAGACTCAGCTGATCTTAAGCTTGATGAGATTTCAACTGAGTGCATGCGACTAGTTATCACTTTGACTTACTATGGACGAGAGTCATCGCTACCGTATATATTTGTATCTTTGGTGAGTATTGTTGTGTGTAGCTTAGGTTGGTTATCTGCATCATGCATCCGTATCCTCTTAAAGGGATGATGATATCCCCTTGAGGAGCTCGAAAGGTTTATCATACTAAACCTTGTAAGTTGATTAAGTTCAAGTATGATAATGAGGTCGAGTGGTACAACTCAATGATAAGATATTAATTGTATTAAGTAGTCAATAAACTTAATCAATCAATGAATATTTATATCTGAAGTACGGAGATTAACTGAAGTTAAAAATACAAGTCCTGACTCAACTTTTGGGATAAAGGAGTAAGTCAACATAGATTCTTTAGTGGAATGAATCTATGTTCGTGAATTAATAATACTATGGGCTGAGTATGAAAAATTAATTCACTTGAGGCCCGACTTTATTTCTTGTATTAGGTTTTTGGTCTGACCCGAACATATGTCCAGTTGTATGCGACAATTTCTCTAGGAATCAGTAGTCTACCTCATTATTTCTGGAAATGTTTGGTCATTAAGTAGACCAAAACAATTGGTAACTGTCGAATGATCCTTTTCTCTATTTGGGTTGGGCTTGGAGTCCAAGGCACATTAGAGTTCCTTTGACTAGCCTTTATAAATAGGGAACAAGTGGGCCATTTGTAAAAGACTTATATTCTAGATTTGTGAGCCGTAAAGTGTGAGTCCGAGAGTTGAACCCTCCGTCCATCTCGAGCTGTAAGCTTGGGAGTCGGGAACAGTTCATGAGATCTTTTCTGAAATTAAGAAGATTGTATACTAGGACGATCCTGTAGTATAATTTCCTATACGTAGCAATTACAACGTTAACCCAAAATGTATGCGAGTTGCCAAGGCACCAACCGGGCACATAGGGTCCCGCAGGCTCACCAAGGCCCAATCATCAATCTATACCTATAAATTTCTAACACATCCAACACAAATTAATCTGATCTTATCCAAAATACCCTTACTTCAAAAAAAATTCTCAATCTTGTCATAAACCTTATATTTGTTGTTTTTTGTGTGTATAACTTTGTGCAATTCCATAGAATCCGAGGCCCATTAATAAACTTACAACTCTTTGTGCATTTGCGAGCTTGTCTACAAACAAATTAAAACTACGGCCACGCCTTCCTTCACGTCGCTCGCCTTTTTAGCGTCCTCACTTTTGCCACGCGTACAGTGTCACCGCCTAACCAACTCCATGTGCCTTCAATTACAATTCAGTGTTCACAACCAGCTTCAATTCGTGTTTGCTTCGTACTCCCATGTTCTTTTTAACGAATTGCCGGTTACATCCGCTTCGCCTAAATTATTTGCTCCAAAGTACAAAGTAGTGTTGCAGCTTGTAATTTCGTTCAGTTATTCAATTTGTCGTCCTCCTAGCTTTGCATTTATCATCAATACCGGATTGGAATAGAGTCCACCAGCTCCATTCCGAATCAAAATTCGAAATCCTCTCAGTCTCGTTGCTCATCTGTTTGGATAATTGATTTACTTAGGTTCTTTTCCGATTCCGCTTCAAGGTAATTGTACAACCTTCTTCGCAATTTCTTTTATATTTTTGAGAATTTTGGTGCTGGTTGATTTATCGGAGGGGTTTTCCTCGAATGATTTGGCTTTTGCGGGTGCGGATTTAGATTGGTGAACTTGAATTGTTGTTGATAATGAGTCAGTTCGAAATACGGATTTTTTGAATCACTATGTGTGCTTGGCTTCTTCTCCACCTTTGTTCCTATAGTTTTGATTTTGATATACTTATTGTTGGTCCCGAGAGTAACGTTCAGGTGTAGAGGGGGGTGAATACACCTGAAAACCGATTTCTCAACTTAAAACGCGAACAATCCTTTTCAGGAAAGTGTCGTACTGAACGAGTTCAGCAGACCAAATAAGTCGTTACGAATCGCGTGGCGGTAGTGGCGACTTTAGCGAGGCCTGCTTAGGCGACTAGAGTCGAATCGGCACCGTTCAAATAGAGTTCGATGGTGCGGAAATGTGTAGGCCCAAATTCGGTTGAGTTAGGAAAACGTTTTTATCAAAATAGTTTCGAGTATATTAGTGCGATCGATTAAAGCTGCTTTGGAACTTCAGTTGAATGATTTAAAAGATATTTTCAGTATGCATAGTAAATTAATGAAACAGTAAATAAAGAACACAGAACACATGCGATTTTTAAAGTGGTTCGGATCCAACAATCCTACGTCCACTGTCCTGAAAGATCAAGAAGCTATGTATTATACTGAGATAGTCTCAGTCGGTTTGTACACTGGACAACCACTGGTCTTGAGATTTATACTGAGCAAGTCTCAGTTTACAAAGTATCAAACTAAGTGTTTGAAAAACTCTCCAACAGTGAAGGAGTTCTTTACAATAAGGATCAGTTCGACTATGAACTCCTTCGTCTAAGCTATAGATATGAACAACTGAGCTTAAGTTAGAGGGATAGGGAACGAGAGTGTGGCTTCTAGAGCGACGAACGACTAAGTATTAACTTTTGGGTTCGTGTTCAGTCGCTTGGATACTAGAGGCTGTATAATTCTAATTCAGCTCGGTTCCCTACGAGCAGATATGTAGTCTTTCGCCGGAGATTGTTTCTTCTAACTTTTTGCGGAAGACTTAGGACATTTATAAGTCGCTCTTTGAATGCACTGAGTTCGTTTGTGTGTTCGACGGTTCACTCGTATTCTCGTGTATGCTCGTAGTGCTCTTCAATTTGATTTTATCCCTCTATTTATAGAGCAGAGATTAGGATAGATCCGTTGGAGACGACGATCCTTTGTCTCTCTCTTTTGGGTAGCTAACGACTCTTTCAAAGTATGGTTGCAGTGTCCTTTTCCTCCATTTCTGGAAAGTTGTTGACTTGCAGCTTTAACAGATATAGGACAGGTGGCTGTTTGTCATTGGTCGAGGTTCAGGAAAGTTGGTGAGATAGAACAGACTTCAAGGAGATCTGAAGCTGACTTCTCTCTTCCTCGTATTGACTCTGCTGACTTTTAGAGAATCTGACAGTCAGAAGACTGTCCAGCCATCGCTGAGTCTGATCTCTTATTCAGTAGCATGCTCCTGCTGAGTCGGCTCTGCGAAGATCGCTCGAGTTCGATGAACTACTCTGCCGAGTTCGATTACATTGACTCCTTTTCGCATATCTTGCTCCCGCCGAGTCCAAGATTTACCGAGTCTTCTACTTCTGGTACTGAGGCATGTAATCTACTGATCGCCTGAACCAGATGCAGAGTGTCTACTGAGTCTGTAACCTCAGAGACAGACCAAAACAGGTTACAACTGAATGGTTCATCAGTCAAGATAGAGTTTTGGGATATTCAAATCTTGAGTAAGTATTCAGAGCACAGGGCTACTGAGTTATGTCTCAACTGATTGTGAGAAGACTAAATCATCTCCCAACATTTATTCAAAATTTTAATATTCAAATTTGAGTATAAATATTTGATGCAATTCATCAGTTAGTATTCAGATTGAACTGGAATCAAATTTGATATTTGTATCACAATCGAATATTGATACAAATATACGAATAAAAATCGAATATTATACTATTTCTTTCAATTTGGTTCATTTACGATCCTAGGTGTAACTTAGTCCTCAACTATCTCTAAAACTAAGTCCCGTTTGGTTGGGGTGAAAGAATGAAATGAGGAATCAAATTAAAGATATCATTTCATTCAAGGCGTTCGGTTCGTAAAATTTCGAAAAAGAATAGGAATGAAATATCCCTCCTCATCCCTCTTGAGGACTTTCTCAAACACTTCTAAATCGTGGGGTTGAGAATTTGACTCCGCAATCTCTGCCACTTTCTCTCTAGCTCTCTTTATTTTCTTTTTTTAAGAAATCTCAAATCTTCACATCTTAACCCAGATTTCTTCCTCAACCCCTATCGCCATAGGAATAGCTAGAGTATTTTCCTTCCAAATCTTGACATCTCTCGCAAAGCGCCTTATCTCCGCCCAAGAAGCTCTCGAATCGTTGTGTCACTCGCTGTCGTCGCTCGCCACCATCTGCTCCCAAATCAATACCCTGTTTCTTCTATTTCTTCAAACTAAAGATGAATGCCCTTCTTCCTTCTCTCGGTCTGCATCTACGATCCAGCTGAGGTTTGTGTGCATAATATTTTCTTCTCGCGGTGTGCATCTTTTGGCTAGAAAAATTTGTTTAGATAAAAACGGACGATATCTCTTAATTAAAAAATATAAAATAAAAATAAAAATCATACTGTAACATTCACATAAGTATAATATGAGAATAAAGTATACAATAGATTAAAATATAATAATATTTAGGCAAATTGGCAAAAATAGTCCTCAAACTTCGCGTTTTTGCGAATTTTGTCCTCAAACAATTTTTTTTTTGTTTTTTTGACCCTCAACTCCTTGTTTTTGCGAATTTTGTCCTCAAACTTATTTTTTTTTATTTTTTTCACCCTAAACTCCTTATTTTTGCGATTTTAGTCCTTAAACTCCTTGTTTTTGCGATTTTAGTCCTATCGTTAGATTTTCCGTCAATTTAACCGTTAATTCAAAAAAAAACTTAAAAAAATGAAAAATTGAAAGGGCAAAATCGGAATTTTTATTTACATGGACCAAAATAGCAAATAAAGAATGATTTGTGACATATTTAGCAAAATAAAGTAGTTTAAGAACTGATTTCAAAAAATTTAGACAAATAAGCTAATTGATTCGTATCGATAACTTTATTACTTCGTATCAAATATAAGCTAACCAAGATTCCGTACTAATATAAACAACATTTAATTCGAAATGCAAAATATATACTGTGAATTAATCATTAAAAAACAAAGTTATTATCACCCAATATTTTTACTTCAAAATAACCATTTAGCGCATAATATTTACTTCAAAATAACTAGAATACGAACTAAAACTAATTTACGAACAAAGTTATTATCACCCAATATTTTGGCATATTATAATATTTGCAAATAAAACTAATATTTTCTGTAATTTACGAACTGATACATATATTCCTCGTATTCTATTATTCATGAAATATTTTGAAGTAAATATTATACTCTAAATTGTTATTTTGAATTAAAAATATTTGGGTGATAATAACTTTTTTTTTATTGATTAATTCACAGTATATATTTTGCATTTCGAATTAAATGTTGTTTATATTAGTACGAAATCTTGGTTAGCTTATATTTGATACGAAGCAATAAAGTTATATGAAAAACCGAAAATTTAACGCAAAATCTCGTCGATATGAATCAATTAGCTTATTTGTCTAAATTTTTTGAAATCAGTCCTTAAATTATTTTATTTTGCTAAATAGGTCCCAAATCATTCTTTATTTGCTATTTTGGTCCATGTAAATAAAAATTCCGATTTTGCCCTTTCAATTTTTCATTTTTTTTTTGAATTAACGGTTAAATTGACGGAAAACCTAACGATAGGACTAAAATCGCAAAAACAAGGAGTTTAAGGATTAAAATCGCAAAAATAAGGAGTTTAGGGTGAAAAAAATAAGTTTGAGGACGAATTTCGCAAAAAAATGAGTTGAGGGTCAAAAAAACAAAAAAAAAATTGTTTGAGGACAGAATTCGCAAAAACGCGAAGTTTGAGGACTATTTTTGCCAATTTGCCTAATATTTATTGTATTTAATTTCTACCGAAAGAATATTTTAATTAATATTAATATATATATATATATATATATATATATATATATATATATATATATTTGGACATATATACATAGAAGAGAGATCAAATAAAAAGACTTATAACATAGGAAATACGAACAAATCTAGGACAGTCATCCGATAAGATCTATGGTTGTTATTAAATTAATTATTTTAAATATTATAATTGAATTAATTTGCAATGCATTTGTAATAGTATAGTGCTATACATAAACTTTATACATTAAATTACATACTATTATAATGAATTCACAGATTTATTAATATTCCTTACGTCAAACCTAACCACCGTACATGCATAAATGATTTTATTTGATGGAATATAGAGTTGATTGTTGGAATTAAACAATATTTTATTTTGGATGCTTATATTCGGTAACTATACACCAATTTTCTCAAAATTAATTAATAAATTAGTAACATAAAATTCACAAATATTAGTGATCAGGGAATAGGGGCAACTTGACCAACCGCCTAATTCATAATTGTATAATTCGTCATTCATCTTCATTACAATCAAAATTCCCTTTATATAATTTACTGTGATCAAGAAAGTTATCAAGAAAACTTCTTTAGCTACTATTAAACTTCAATAAAGTAATATTCGATAAAGTAATAATCTCGCTAAGATAATAATTTCTTCTCGTTAAATGAATATTTTTTCTCGGTCCCAAAATTATTACTTTATCGAGGTTTAACTATATCTGTCGAATATTCTCAAATTACAACTAATTTTCTTTTGGGGCCAAAAGTTTTTGAGAATAGTAAACAAAAGAACATAAAATCAAATTTTATATAGTTGCCTAACGAAACCCTATATAAAATCTGGAGGCCAGCCTCGATCTTCTCTTCCTTACTCCGCACGGTACCCTGAAGCTGTGCGCTATCATCTCACAACCATCCGCCACTTGTGGGAGGTTCCTCCACGTCGGAATATCAATCGCAAGCCATTCTTCTGACGCCTGGTGGCGGCGCAGCCGTCCTTCGGCCCCTCCGAGGGGGAGAAAGCCTGAAAGGATAAGAAAGACTAAAGCCATCGATAGGATTTTCTTCGCCATGGAGATTGTAGCAGTAACTTTTTAGAGCTATGAATTGAAGAAAATTGTTTTGATCGAGAGGTGTATTTATGTTTTTTATGTGACAAGTATATTTATATATAGTTTTTGATGAGATAGAGTCCAAGTGGGAATCAAACTCGGATTTGTTTGGATGTTTCCAATAACTTCTTAGAACTATCATATTAGCCCATATACTAGATTTGAGTCATAACTTTCCAGATTCGTTCATTCAGCCCAAATCCTTTTAAATTATTATTTGGGTTAAACGTTAATAATTTATATTACCAATAAAGAACCGTATAAAATCTATACTCTCATTATTTTTGTATTGTTTACTAATCGGGTTTGTTCCGTTATTTTTGTCAAATTTCCAAAAAAAATAAAAAATAAACTCATAATCCTAAACTAAAGAGAGTCCCTTTTACTTACTACCCACCCACAATTTTATATTCTCTCTCTAAAAGTTTTCTCTCTCGTGATTTTGTTTTACTTCGAATTCAGAAATTTATAATTCTTAACTTTTTGGAAACATTAGATTATTTATTCAATTACAATATGAAAAAAAAGAAAAATAAATCAATTGTCTCAACTATGCCTTAATATAATTTGGATGAATTTTCATTCATTCAAAACAACTATTACTCGAAAACTGTACACATTTCTTAATACAATTAAAACTAATAAAATAAACACTTAAATAAAGTTTCTTCGTTTCCGTGCTAAAAAGAAACATACCGAAATAATGGGACAGATGGAGTATTTATTTTGGTAAACGTCTTTCTAAGATTTAAAATTGGATTACTATTCACTACTTCTTCGACCTCAAACTTCATAATAGTTCGTATTAATCAATTTCCCCGATTGTCTAGTTATTCCATATTAAATTCTTGTAATTGTTTCAAAATTAAAACATTTTTATATTTATCATTCATATTAACTTCATTGTTACACATGGAATCATCTTGTTTCCTCATGTGGCATTATTTTCATAGACTAGTACACTAGTAAGATTAAATTACATCTACTACTCATTGATATTAATTTAGATAAATTGATCGACTTTACACTTTTACTATATTGGTGATACATATGATAAAATTACACATAGGAATGCACCGATTCGGTTTGGCTTAAGGTATGTTTTAGTGTTGCAATTGAACTGAATCGACCGCCTATAGTAATAATACAAATAACCACGTATAAAAGTTAATTAATAGCAATAAATTAAGTATATATTAATATGCTCCATAACACACGTGACGAAATGCAATAGCATAGAATAGTACACAAGGGTAGGGTATCGGTTTGATAGGAGCAGTTCCTAAACCTCTAACCTCTAATTGTGATGCTTATATTCGGTATCTATACACCAATTTTCTCAAAATTAATTATATTAATTAGTAACATAAAGTTCACAAATAATAGTGATGAGGGGAATAGGCCGTGATTCATAATTGTATAAATTCGTCATTCATATTCATTACAATCAACATTCTCTTTATAAAATTTAGTGAGATCAAGAAGTTATAAAAAAAATTCTTTAATTATCTGTCGAATATTCTCAAATTACGACTAATTCTAAAAAACAGAAAATCAAATTTATATCGTTGCCTAACGAAACCCTATATAAAATCTGGAGGCCATCCTCGATCTTCTCTTCCTTACTCCGCACGGTACCCTGAAGCTGTGCGCTATCATCTCACAACCATCCGCCACTTGCGGGAGGTTCCTCCACGTCGGAATATCAATCGCAAGCCATTCTTCTGACGCCTGGTGGCGGCGCAGCCGTCCTTCGGCCCCTCCGAGGGGGAGAAAGCCTGAAAGGATAAGTAAGACTAAAGCCATCGATAGGATTTTCTTCGCCATGGAGATTATAGCAGTAATTTTTTAGAGCTATGAATTGAAGAAAATTGTTTTGATCGAGAAGTGTATTTTTAAGTTTTTTTGTGTGACAAGTATGTTATATATAGTTTTTTATGAGATAGAGTCCTAGTGGGAATCAAACTCGAATTTGTTTGGATGTTTGTTTTTTCTTTGATAATATTATATAATGCTAACAAAAATTATAATAGTATTCACATGATAAAATATTGGATCAATAAACTCCCATATTATATTTATTTAGTTAGTATTATTTATTTAGAATGTATAAGCTTTGAATATAAGGATATTAGATTGCTTCTGAATTTGGACCCTAGTTATCTATTACTCCATCCGTCTCATTATTGTTGTTTTTTTTTTTTTTTTTTTTGCACGGAGATTAAGAAAATGGATGAATATGTGTTAAGTGGTGGGTCCACTTATTTCCTTTGAATGTGATCCACGAATTAATTCCATTTATAGAAACAAAACAACAATAGTGAAACACCCTGATAAGAAATATAAGCCAACAATAATAGAACGGATGGAGTATTAGATAATAGAAGACTGGAGATTTATCCATTAGACACTAATTTTCCTAGAAAGGAACTTAATCACATCAAGACAATTCTCTTTTTTTTTTCTTAGATTTATATTAAGCTTTTACGGAGACAAATTTAAGAATAATAGTTTCTCTATAGTTTATTTTAATAACGGTTAAGAAAAATAATAAGAACAATTAAAAATAACAATAATCATCGTCCTAATACTACCTAAATTTGGGGAGCATGCAGGGATGTTCAAGAGTTATGTCCAACCGTCTTCGCTTGATCCGTCTATCGGATGTCGTAACTGTAGGTTATTTTTTCTCAAAATTAATCGTGGTTCAATTTTTATCAAATCGTTATTTATGTTCTATTTTCAAAAATGGAAAAAAATTAAACTCATAATTCTGGAATAAAGTGTGTCCCTTCTTATTTACTACTCACCCCACAATTTTATATTCTCTCTTTCTAAAAGTCTTTCTTTAACATGATTTCGTTCCACTCCAAACTCAGAAATTTATGATGTTTCAATTTTTGGAAACTTTAGAATATTATTTCTTCAATTACAATATGCAAAAAAAAAAAAAAAATTAATTGTCTTAACTATGCCTTAATAGAATTTGGATGAATTCTCATTCAATCAAAACAACCATTACTAAAAACTGTGCACATTTCTTAATACAATTAAAACTTATAAAATAAATACATAAATAAAGTTTTTTAGGGTGAAAAAAAAACCAAACTGAAATAATGAGAGAAAGAGTATTTATTTTGGTAAATGTATTTCAAAGATTTATAATTGGATTACTATTCACTACTTCTTCGACCTCACACTTCATAATAGTTCGTGTTAATCAGTTTCCCCGATTGTCTAGTTATTTTTCATATTAAATTCTTGTAAGTGTTTTAAAATTAAAACATTTTTATTGTTAAGTTTAAAGAACTCACACACACCAACTAATCAACTCAATTTGCAGATAAGATTTAGCAAGAAATTGATATTAACCTCTAATCATGCACATTGCTCAAGCATGCAAGAAAACAAGACAAGTGGCATAAGATTTTACGTGCTTCGGATATGCCTACTGCACGGGAGGGGAAGGCCTGATCTTTTCACTATGAACATAAGAAAGAAACAAAATTACAGTGGTTGAGATAGTAGCAATTTTCTTCTCCTTGTCAATCTCTCTATTTTTTTCCCTTCAAGATAAATATATATATACACTATCCAACTAGCTAGCCAACCACAAGATATGACATACTATATCTCAACAAGATCAAAGATAATATCGGCTAATACTCCTTTGATCTCTACAATAGGATGGGAAGACACTTAGAGAAACAAGGACCGTCGATCAAGATATTATAATCGCCTCTAAAACACATTCCATCTTAAAGAAACAAGAACCCTTGATCAAACTCGTTTGCCACGTTTGCATGAAGATGTGCAGTCACACACTCCACATTTATATTTATCATTCATATTAACTTCATTGTTGCACATCGAATCATCTTTTTTCCTCATGTGACATTATTTTCATACACTAGTATACTAGTAACATTAGAGTACATCCACTACTCAATCGATCCGCTTTACACTTTTACTACATTGGTAGATAGATATGATATACATAGGAATGCACCGGTTCTATTCGGTTCAGCTTAAGATATGTTTTGGTGCTGGAATTGAACTAAATCGATTGCCTGTAAATGGTTCAATTTGGTTGTCGTTTCACCTTTATTTTTAAAATTATAAATAAATGTAGTAATACAAATAACCATGTAATAAAGTTAATAGCAACAAATTAAGTAGCGTGAATATACACATGTGAGGAAATGCAATAGCATAGAATATAGTACACAAGGACACCCAAACAGAACCGAGATTGTAAGCATTAAAACAGGTAGGGTATCGGTTTGATAGGAGCAGTTACTGAACCTCTAATTGTAAATGTTTTTTTAGTAAAAATACAACCATGAAAAACGAATTAAACCACTCTTTTAAAAAAAAAAAAAAAAAAATAATTCGGTATCTTCGGTTTCGTGGTCCGGACCGAAACCACTCTACCCCTCATTGTAACTATATTTGAAGTTGTTTTGAGGATCGGAAGAAAATAAAATTGTTGTCTTTCGATGTGTGTCGAAAATGATGATTATAACATTAGCCGAGGCAAGAGTTAGACTCTTTCTCCGCAAGACGATAATGCTCCGCTACTCGGTGCAAGCGGTCTATAGCACTCGTCTCCAAGATACAACGGCTTATCAATTACGAGTAGTTGCACTACTTCTCGTAATTTCGGCGAACTACTAGATATTTGGGACTAAGGAAATGAAAGATGATATGTATATGATGAATGAAACATAATATAAAAGTTGGAGAATGAATTAATTCAATATCTTAATCTCACGGTGGCATCTCTATTTATAGCATGAGATGCCTTTTCTTAAAGAGACACAATGCTTGGTTAATCAAAGAGGCAAAGAGACGCTTTATTGAATCAGTACAACCTTTACGAAGCCATGCATGATTAATAATGCATGCGTCTATCCATCAATGCATGTGTCTATTTATGAAGCCATGCATAAAAGTGAATTGAAGAGGTATGCAACGTGTCCGTGTCTTTTGAGAAGCCATGCATGATTTCTTGACTAATTGTTTAATTCACGTGTCTATTCACGTGAATCATCAAACCAACGTATGTAACGTTGTGTTGAAGAATATGGCTCTTCATACAAAGTGTACAACTCATGTCTCTTCATGCAAAGTGCACAACTCATGCCTCTTCATGCAAATCTTGAAAGAAATTAATTAATTTAATAATCAAAATTCTAACAAAAATAACTGTGGAAAGAGGGCAAGACTAACTATATTAATGTCAATCTAAATTCACATCTTATTTCCAATGAACATAACAATGTAATAAGTCTATATTCATGTTTCCTTGCTATTTAATATCCTTAGTTTTATAGAAAAATATGTTAAAATGTTCTGATTGCAGTTCTTTGAATAGCTGGTTGCTGTTCTTGATCTGCAAAAACTTGCCTATAAATACATCGATGTTCGTGGATTGATCACTGGCTTTCGGTTCTTGCAAGCACTATTCTTGAGCTGTGCAAAAAATCCTTTGATGGTTTTGTGATGACTAAATAAGATGATCATTATTATACAGTTAAACCTCGATAAAAGTAATAATCTCGCTAAGATAATAAGTTATTGACAAAAACTTGTGTGCATCATGTTGCACATGCAACATAATCCAATTACCCAACTTTGACCCGCTTTGACCCGTATCTGACCCGTTGACCCGCATTGACCCTTGTTTGACCCGCTGACGTCAGCATGACATCATTATTTTTATTTATTTATTTTTTACGTTATTTTTTTTAACGTTTTTTTACTTTTTTTTTAAACTTTTTTTTTCCTTTATTTTAAGGACGGACGTGTCACTCTTTGCATACGAAAGTGTCAATCGTAACAAACAAAAGTATCAATCGCAACAAACAAATTTTTTTTCATTTTTGTTTTCTTTATTTTAAGGACGGACGTGTGACTCTTTGCTTATGAAAGTGTCAATCGTAACAAACAAAAGTGTCAATCGTAACAAATAATTTTTTTTTTATTTTTTTCCAATTTTTTTGATAAGGCGTGTCATTTGTAATGAATAAATGTGTCATTTGTTACTTATCCAAAGTATCAATCGTAACAAACAAAAGTGTCATTTATATTTGAATAAAGTGTCATTTATATCATTTATTGAATATCAATTATTTTAAAAAAAAATGCGATTTGTTTCGAAAAAAAATATCATTTGTTTATGAAAAAAGTGTCAATTACAACGAACAAAAGTGTCATTTATCTTAAAGTGTCAATCACACTGAAGTAAATTGACACTCAGAATTAAGGAACGTGTCACTTTCATCTACTAATCAATATGAAGCATAATAACCAAAAATATTACCTAAAGTGTCAATCGTAATAAACAAAAGTGTCAATTGTCCCGAATGAAAGTGTCATTGTTTAGAACAAACGAACAAAAGTGTCATTGTTTAGAACAAACGACACTTTTGTATACAAAGAGTAACACTCTCGTCCTTATAATAAAGGGGAAAAAAACGAAAAATATTTTTTGTATTTCAAAACGAAAAAAGTATCGTGTCATTCTTTGTATTTCCGAAAAGACGAAAAAAAAATGAAAAAACGAAAAAGACGAAAAAAAGTGAAAAAACGAAAAAAGACGAGAAAGGCGAAAAAAACGGAAAAGACGAAAAAAAACGAAAAAAGTCGAAAAAGACGAAAAAAGTGAAAAAATGAAAAAAGACGAGAAATGAAAAAGGAGAAAAAAAAAAAAAAAAAAACGAAAAAATGCGAAAAAGACGGAAAAAAAAACGAAAAAAGACAAAAAAGGCGAAAAAATAAAAAGACGAAAAAAAGGAAAAAACAGAAAAGATGAAAAAAACGAAAAAATGAAAAAAAATTAATACAAAAAAAAAAGGTGAACACATGAGTCAAAGTGGGTCAACGGGTCAAACATGAGTCAAAATTGGACAATTGGATCATGTTGCATGTACACCAGTCCATCTCTAATTTATTTTGGTCCCGATATGGGTCAATGCACTAAAATAATGTTCGATAAAGTAATAACCTCGTTAAATGAATATTTTTTCTCGGTCCCATTATTACTTTATCGAGGTTTAACTGTATGTGTAGGATTACTACCTGGAGTGAGGAGGGAGCGCTGATTGCCAATCCGAGTTGTTCGACCATTACATCGCCGTGCAAAGGTATTGTTTTTCTTTGTTCTACATTTTGGTTGGGTTTTCTCGGCGAATATGTTTATTATGTTTGAATGGATGCATTATAGCAAGTTGTGAATATCATGAATCATGATATAGAATCAATGTTCACCAGAATTGCTTTATGCTCCGACTTTTATCTATGTAATATATACAATTACTGGTTTGTGAATGCTTATATTGAGATAGAGTTGAAGTGTGATATGAACCGAAATCTACGGGAGTAGCGCGCAAGTATTCTTGGAGTGGAGACCAAGCATCGATATTTCTCCACGTCAAGTCGTTTCTTATTTAAATAATACCGTGAGCTATTTTAGAACAGAATTCTGCAGAAAGATGTATTCGATGAATCGTATGTACGGCTTGGAGGGTTTCAGACCCTTTTTTAGAACAGTGTGCTTTATTTAAATTTGATTGATGAACAGTAGATATCAACATCTTTTTCTTAAATCTTCGTTAGTAAGGTTGTCTATAGTCAGTCATCAATATGATGTTAAAAAAATAGTCAAGATTTACTCGAGCCCTCCTTAAGGTCTACTCTAGGCTACTTCTTTCCAAGTAAATTTTCGTCTTTGAACTGAGGGATTTTCAAATTCGTCATTTTAAAGTAACGTTTCTACCTGTATTAACAATTAAGTATTGTCCAATGTCATCTGATATATATTAGTAATTTAAATCGAACTTGGCAGGGACTGAACACTAGATCAACTTTATATCAACCACTTATGCAGAGGTGGGAATACCTACTACACTATATGTTGGCGGTCCAATGTCATCTGATATAGTTGGGCAACAGTGTGTTTCTTATAGTCATGCGTTTCATGAGATTGTTTATTTGATTATAAAGTTGGGCACTTATACACCAGATATCTCTATTATCCACAATTCTTATGATTTTACCATTCAGCAAGAGACATTCTTAGCAAGTGTAGTGGTCACAGACCGAGCAGCCAACAAAGACGACGTTGCAGTTGGAAGAATACGGGTAAGAATCACTTCATCTACGGCTAGTTTGCCAAATGCTATCAATATCTACGTATGCATGACTTTCAAATGAATTCAAACTTATCTTAGTTATTTATTCCAATTAACTAATTTGATTTTTTCCTGATAAATGATAAAGGTTTACTTTATAGTTCTTTTCAAGAACAAATTAAGAAACTAATAAAGAATATGTTATGATTGATAACTCAATAGGTTGTGTTTTGATAACTCACGCACACAAGCTTATCAACTAGATATTTAAGTTTGAAACCAAAACATAAACACATGAGATTTTACGTGCTTCGGCTATGCCTACTGCACGGGAGGGAATGACTGATCTTTCACTATGAACACAAGAAAGGAAAAACAAGTTACAGTGGTTGAGATAGGAGCAATGTTCTCTCCTTCTCGGTCTCTCTGTTCTCTTCTTCACTCTCTATCCTTCTATTCTTCAAGATAGACATATATATAGATATCTATATTCTATCTTTATAGCTAACTCAAGATATGACCTATTAAATATCAACAAGATCAAAGATATTAGGTTGATAATTCTCTCTGATCTTCATAATAGGATAAGGAGTCATTGGAGAAGATATAACCGTTGAACAAGATATTATAATGCTTCTAAATCTCTTTTCATATCTGAAGCCTCATCCCTTGATCAACATGCAAAGTGCAGTCACACACTCCTCACATTCTCCACCTTGACTACTCATATCTTCAAACATAGATTTATCAATCTCCAATCCCTCCAAATTGGCCATGTATCAGGGCCTTGCAGCCTTAATGTTGAAGCAGAACTCCTACCAAGCTAAGACAAAACCAAAATTTATTAGTTGGTGTTGCCTTAGTCAGTAGATCAGCAGCCTTCTCCTCTGTTGCTACCTTAATCATCTTAACAAGCCCTTTATTTGCTATGTCACGAACAAAATGTAACCTTACATCTATATGCTTTGACCTCTCATGAAAAACTTGATGCTTCACAAGATGTAGAGCGCTTTGACTGTCACATTTGATAGGAACAAACTTTTGATTCAGACCAAACTCTTTTAGAATTCTTCTCAGCCATAAAGCTTCTTTCACAGCTTCTGTTACAACTATGTATTCTGCCTCTGTTGTTGATAAAGCTACTACAGATTGAAGAGTAGACTTCCAACTCACGGCAGATCCAAACAAGCTGAAAACATAACCAGTCTGTGATTTTCTTGTGTCAATATTAGATGCATAATCCGATCTACGTAACCAAGTCGAGGCTGATCAGTAGATTCCTTAATCCTTTCAAACTTGATTCCAACTCCAGAATTTCCCTTCATATATCTAAGAATATATTTCAAGGCTTCCCAATGATATTTACATGGATCTGCCATATACCTACTGGTGACAGAAATGGAATGAGCCAAGTTTGGCTTAGTGCAGACCATAGTATACATAATACTTCCTACAACACTTGCATAAGGTATCTTCTGCATCAACTCCCTATCTTTATCAGTTTTAGGCTTGTGAGTTTCTGACAACTTGAAATGTTGAGGGAGTGGAATAGTAACAGCCCTTGCTTCTTGCATGTGAAATCTCCTCAGAACATTCTGAACATAACTCTGCTGAGTTAACCAAAGTTGTCCTTTATTCCTTTTCCTTATGATATCTATCCCAAGTATCCTTCTAGCATCACCTAAGTCCTTCATATCGAATTCAGACTTTAGGTTATTTTTCAACCTTTGAATCTCAGTTATGCTTTTGCTAGCCATCCGTATATCATCTACATAGAGTAGAAGATACACAATTATTGATCCTTTGATCTTTTCATGTAAACACAACTGTCATACTGTGATCTAGAATACCCAAATCCCAACATCTTCTCATCAAACTTCTTATTCCATTGTCTAGGGCTCTGTTTTAGACCATATAAAGATTTCTTGAGTAAGCAGACTTTACTCTTATTTTCTGGCAGAGTAAAACCTTGAGGTTGGCTCATGTATATGGTCTCTTCCAAATATCCATGTAAGAAAGTTGTTTTAACATCTAGCTGATGCAGTTCCAGATCCTCTTGAGCTGTTATAGCTAGCATGATTCGAATGGAACAAGCTGTGGTTACAGCCTCTCCCCAAAATTGTTTAGGTAAGCATGAGGACTGAAGCATACATCTTACCCTCTCCAAGATGGTTCTGTTCATCCTCTCAACCACACCATTTTGTTGTGGATTCCTAGGTGATGTCAAGTGTCTTTGAATCCCCTTTTCTTTACAAAATTCCTGAAACTCACTGGACAGAAATTCTAGTCCATTATTTGCCCTTAAATACGTCAGTAGTAGCCTCTTTTCAGTTTCTACTTCACTACACCATTCCTTGAATCTCACAAATGCTTCAGATTTATTCTTCAGTATGAAAACCCATAACTTCCTGGAATAGTCATCTATTATGGCCATGAAGTATCTTCCTCCTCCTATAGTTTCAGTCCTTGAAGGATCCCATAGGTCAGATGAGCATAATCCAATGGAGAGATGGATGTGTGTTTCCCAGTAGGGTAGACTAATTTCTTACATTTACTGAGTATGCATTGTTCACATAACTCCACCTTAAACTTACAAGAGTGTTGAAGGATTCTCTGTTTGAGCAGCGCATTCAATCCCTTTTCACTCACATGCCCGAGTCTCATGTGCCATAAACTTGACTGGTTTTCAGTACTAGAATCAATCTCACCAACAATTCTATTACCTATTAGGTAGTAGAGATTCAGATTCCTAATACCTTTTATCATAACTCGAGATCCTTTAAGTACCCTTAATATACCATGTCTTGAGTTATAATGATACCCTCTAGATTCTAATAAACCTAGAGAAATCAGATTCCTTTTAAGCCCAGGAATATATCTAACTTCCTGCATGACTTTAACAGAACCATCATGAACTTGAAGTTGAACAGTTCCAATCCCTTCTACACTTAGCACTTGGTCATTTCCAATTATAAGCTCGAACCCATCTTTCCAAGGGTTAGACTTGTAAACCAAGTTTTGTGTTGACACATATGGAAACTACAACCAGAGTCTATGATCCATTCAGCTTCAATATGAGAATTTAGTCCACTGAAAACATTTAAAGACTCACCTTCTTCAAGTTGTTCTGTAACATCTGCAGAGTCTAGCTTATCAGCCTTTAGTTCCTACTGTTTTTTCCACAAGTAGCAGTCCTTTTTTAAGTGCCCGGCCTTCTTACAGTGGTGACATTTCCTGGTCTATTTCCCTTCAAACTCCTTAGCCTTTCCTGGCAGTTGTTTCTTGGAATTAGGATTGTTCTTCTTAAACTTTGGTTTCTTTTGTTTAACATTCAAGAGTTCTCCAGAGCTGGTACCAGGCTTGCCTTCATTTTGCCTCTATAATTCTTTGGCTCTTAATGCAGACTGCAGATTGAGCTATCTCAACCAAACAACATAGCATCTTTAAGATGGTCATATGATTTTGGAAGAGCATTGAGGAGAATAATTGCCTTATCTTCATCATCAAGACTGACTTCAATATTCTCCAGATCATCTATAGCCTTATTGAATTCTTCCAACTGATCCTCCATTCCTTTTCCCTCTGTCAACTTATAGGAATATAATCGTTACTTCATATACAATCGGTTAGCAAGAGACTTTGTCATGTATAGACTCTCAAGCTTTGTCCACACACCAACAACAGTAGTTTCTTTGGCTATATCTCTCAGTACCTTGTCACTCAAACACAGAATGATGGTACTATGAGCCTTCTCTCCGATTTCTACCATCTTCTCCTTCGAAATTGAAGGATCTCTTGCAGCATCGCTCTTGAGTGCTTCAGCCAATCCTTGTTGAACTAAGAGAGCTTTCATCTTAATCCTCCAAAGGCCAAAATCATTTTTTCCAAAAAACTTTTCTGTCTCGAACTTGGTTGTCATCTTTCTGGATTTAAATGGATCTTAGAACGATTCCCACAAACGGCGCCAATTGTTATGATTGATAACTCAATAGGTTATGTTTTGATAACTCACGCACACAAGCTTATCAACTAGATATTTAAGTTTGAAACCAAAACATAAACACATGAGATTTTACGTGCTTCGGCTATGCCTACTGCACGGGAGGGAATGGACTGATCTTTCACTATGAACACAAGAAAGGAAAAACAAGTTACATTGGTTGAGATAGGAACAATGTTCTCTCCTTCTAGGTCTCTCTGTTCTCTTCTTCACTCTCTATCCTTCTATTCTTCAAGAAAGACATATATATAGATATATATATTCTATCTTTATAGCTAACTCAAGGTATGACCTATTAAATCTCAGCAAGATCAAAGATATTAGGTTGATAATTCTCTCTGATCTTCATAATAGGATAAGTAGTCATTGGAGAAGATATAACCGTTGAACAAGATATTATAATGCTTCTAAATCTCTTTTCATATCTGAAGCCTCATCCCTTGATCAACATGCAAAGTGCAGTCACACACTCCTCACAGAATAAAAATTAATTTCTACCCTTTTCTTACACATGACTTTCTATGTGCACGAGACATATAAACTCAACAAATAGATCCATAACAACTGGAGTATTATATTTGAGTTGATTTATCAATTCTTCTATCTTAAATTGTGTTTCCATCGATGAAAGTATTTTAGCATATCTCCCACATCCAATCTTGCTCTCATAACTAACCAATGTCCGGGATTACCCGATGTCCCTCGCCCAAAAATGTATACGATCCCCAAAATCCCAGCCCAAATCACACTCGCATGTAATTTCACATACAAACCGTAGTGCCTCTTACTTCCCGCCAACATCAGTAAGAGAAAAATCCTCTAAAAATGTCGAAGCGACGTATGATCAACAAAATTGATGTTTGTAGTATCCAATTTTATAGTCATCTGTCTAATGATTGTTGTTCTCGCAACGCGTAACAAGTTCCATGTTCCACTATTTAAATGTTGACACGTGTTTATTTTAATAATTATATTCTAAATGTAATTTTTTTCCCCTATGGTTAACAAATCTCAACCAGGGCATATAATTATTAAAATGAACATGTGTCATCATTCCATTGGTAGGACATAGAATTAGACACAATAAATGGGAGGGGATCCTCACTGCAAGTAATTAAATAGATGAATCTATGGGAAGAGATTGTGGACATTGAGGACAAATGTGTCTATTCATGGATGAGATTTGTTGTTCAATTTTTTAATATTCAGTTTATATCATCGAAATGGTGACACGCATTGTTGACTAAGCAAAAATTACATAAATAATTATCAACATAATATGTTTCCTATGATTAACAAATTAATATTTAGGTATATAGTTTGTTAATTGACATGTTGATTGTAGGTCACGAGGTTAGGAAAATTGACAGTTTGAAGAAAGATTTGAGCCAGTCCATTGCAATGAAGGATTTGGGACAGACAAATAGATTTATTGGGATGAAACTCTCATGAGCTAGAAAAAATGGAAAGCTTTAGTTGTCTCAAGAAAAGTACATTAAGAAACTACTTGATTGATTAACATTGAGCAGTGCTAAGGAGGTGTTTACTCAAATTGCGGACCACTTTAAGCTGAGTATCCAACAGTGTCCTACAAGTGAGAAAGATGAAGAATTTATGAAGAAAGTTCCTTATGCATCAGCCGTTAGAGTTTGATGTATGCTATGGTGTATACTAGACCAAACATAGCTTATGCAGTTGGTGTTGTTTAGTCGGTATCTCTCTAATCCAAGTAGAGAACATTGGAATGTTGTCAAATGAATTCTCGGGCATCTCAAGGGGACTTCTAATATGTGTTTGTGTTTTGACAATGGTAAAACAATGCTAGACGGGTTCACTGATGTAGACGTGGGCATAGGGAGATAGGGGGCAGGGGCCCCCCAGCCCCCCTAATTTTAAAGAAAAAAAAATAGAGATATGGAAGGTTTAATACGTTTGTATTTTATTTATTCTACAATTGTAATAATATTTAGTTTTGTTAAATGCCTAGTTATTAAAGTTAAATCTTATACTTTAGAAAAATACTCCCTCCGTCCCATTTATATTGGCCCATTTTCCATTTCAGTCCGTCCCATTTATATTGGTCCCTTTCCGAAAAAGGAGCCAATTAAGACTAATGACTCAATTAAGTCAAACTAATCACTCTTACAAAACATAAAATTAAACACTCTCCCACTCAAACCCTACCCATACTCTCGCCTATTATCTTGCGCCTCCTCCCTCCTTTATGAGAAACCCTACTTCTATTTCGATCTCGCGCCGCATCTTCGCAACCCCTCTAGTATGATGAATCAGCCGTCCCCTCCGTTCTTAAATCCCCCTTCTTTTGTTGCTTATTTTGGCGAAATAAGAAAGTCTATGATGAACATTGAAAGCTATGTTCCAAAAACGGAGCTAGATCTTGTAGATCTTTCCAGCTCTGAGACCGTTCATATCGATACTGAATCGACAGAGGGCTATGATTTCCTACAGAATCATGTGAGTTTGTTGCCTGAAACGAACCTACATCAGTGTCCCGACTATGTCAGCTTTGAGTGGTAGGTAAAAGGCAGCGGCCTATGGCTGATCTTATCGGAGAAGTGGACGGCGAAGCTGCAACGCCGAGGACAAGAGTTAATACTTTCCTAGCCTTAATCCTGATTGAGATGAAGCAGAGGGTGAGTGAAGAGAATGCCAGTCAAGAAGAGGTGGAGACGATGCTTCGTCTTTATCTACCTCACTATCCCGTTCTGGTGAGATCTTTCCTCTATGAATTCCTTTGAGCATGTTGTTCTGTTTTACTATGTGGTGAGAGTACTTTGGGAGAATTGGGTTTAGGGACTTGAGATGATAGTAACTATGCTCACACTGAGGTTGTCTTTTGATCATGGCATGATGATAGGCTCTTTCAATTCTGATACAGTAATTGGCATATTCTACTGCATACTGCTTTAGGGAAAAATCACAATCTTCATCAACAATAATATGCCAGCCACTTATTTTTGGATTACTTATATATGCATGATGATAGCCTCTTTATGTGTTAAGTCATCATCTATATATACTAATTTGCCAATTGCTTGTTTTCGGATTAGTATGGTTTATCTATTTGAGCCTAACTTTAGGCAGCTTTTATTCTGGTACAGTAAGGTTGTGTACATTGGAGCTGTGACTCCTAACTTTGTTCATATGATACTTGTTCATGTTCTGTATTTTGTTTCATGCTATTATGTGATAGTAACGTTGTTTAAATTGGAGTTGTGTCTCCTAACTTTGTTTAAATTGGAGTTGTGACTCCTAACTTTATGGTTGTGCTACTTGTTCATGTTCTATATGGCGCTTCTTGCTATTCTATTACAATATGGTTGTTTGAATTAGAGTGGTGACTCCTAACTTTGTTCATATGCTACTTGTTCATGTTCCTTGTGCTCTGTGTCTTTGTATTTATTATACTTATGCTCTTATCTGTTTAGGGTCAATTATTAGTACAGGTTGTCCAGGCTTGATGCTCCTGCATTTGCACTTTGCTTTAGTCAACTGTATTCATTAAGTTGAATACAGTCTCTACAGGCTGCTGCAGATGGGATTTGCATTTTAGTAAACCTGTTTAGGGTCAATTCACATATAAGATAATTACACAAAAAGATAATTACATTCTTATCCTTACTACTAACAAAACATAAGTTTGATCCAAAAAGGTAATAAGTTATACACAAAAAAGAGATCTTTTTCCTTCAAGTTTCTTCTGTCCATTCTTCAACTATCAACCCCAGCCTGCTCCTCAGCTCAACTACATCAATTAGGGTCCCATTTTCAATCATATAGGAAGGGGGTGTCTGGAGTAGCTGAAGCTTATTGATAAGTACTCAAAGCTGCTTAAAGCAGCTGAAAGCAGCTTATTTGAAAATCTGTTAATGTTGGAAATAAGTGTTGAAAGCAGCTGAAAGTGGGAAAAATAGTGTTTGGAATATTGCTGATAGAAGTAGCTTATTGTTACTTTTTAGAATAAATGTTTATTTTTCCCATAGTGTTATTAAACAATTATAATTTATAATAAATAAATAAAATTAAAAAATTGTTCTTATTCTATATTTATTTTTGCTTTATAATTTTAATCTAATATTATAAAATATTAAATTAATATAAATATTATATAATACTATAATTGATAGAGAGAGGAAGAGACACGGCTAGTATGTTGAAGAAAAATAATTCTAATAAATATTAGGGTTAGAGATATTTTTGAAATTAAATAAAGTTTTTAAGGGTAATTTGGTCCGAGAAAATCATAAGCAATAAGCTGAAGCTGAAAGCTGGGGTGGTGCAGCTTCAGCTACTTCTCTATTTTTGACCCAATTTCAGAGAATCTCAGCTTTAAGCTGGGTGTTCCAAACACCTCCGCACCAGCTTAAAGGTGAAAGCAGCTTTCAATAAGTTGTTCCAAGCACCCACAAAATGCATTATTCTGCCAAAGATAATGGGACTCCCAAATTCATGGGAAGACTTTCTTGCCTTTGGAGGGTATCTTTTTTCATATGTGGGATCCGGTAACAGTTGTGCCCTTTAAATTTCATTACCTCAATCATACACCCTTGCAAAGATAGGAAAACCTTGTTTAAGCTCATTGGGGACAGTTGTTCATAGGCTTGAACAACTGCATTAATAAGCTGATCTATAGTGTAGCAAGTTGTTTCAATCTGAATGCTCTGAAATAGCTCTAAAAAAATCCTAAATCTAGAACATTCGTATCTGGAGAGTTTGGTGGTTGGTCATCGCTGTATTGCACCAAATAATCCTGCAAATCTGAGAATTAATTCAGTATAGTCTACAGGGTATCGAACACAGGGAATGGAGGACTATACACATTATTTTTGTTGGGAGATGATTCAGCAGTAGATTGTTTAGAAGATTTGACTGATCCCAAAACCCTAATTTGA
Source organism: Lavandula angustifolia (assembly GCA_028984105.1). Taxonomy (NCBI): domain Eukaryota; kingdom Viridiplantae; phylum Streptophyta; class Magnoliopsida; order Lamiales; family Lamiaceae; genus Lavandula; species Lavandula angustifolia. Next base: position 24,744,975 of record CM054820.1, read on the forward strand.
TAGGTGAACTATTCCTTTGTAATTGTAGCGCCTTGGTCTCTGAGAGTTTCAGACTCAGTAGACTTTCCTTCAGCATAGTCCAGGCTTAGTATCCTGTCTGTTGTTCTCTCAGTAGACTATTTGCCTCAGTACCATAGAGTGAAGACTCAGTAGTGTTGGACTCAGCAGAAGCAGCATACTAAGAGGTGTTCAGATTCAGTAGTACTGGACTCAGCAGGAGCAGCATACTGAAAGAGTCAGTAGAACTGGACTCGCAGGAGGAAGCGGTTTCCGAACTCGTAGTCGACCTTCAGTAGAGTTGGACTCAGCAGGAGTATACTACTAAACCCTTGGTCAGACTCAGCAACGGCCTGACAGTCTCCTCGATTGTCAGAAGGTTCTCAATGAAAAATTAGTGGAGTTGTCCGAGGTTGTACACATCAGAGAAGTCAGCTTCAGTATATGCCTTGAAGTTTGAATGTCTCAACAACTTTCTACACCTCGACCAATGACAAGCAGCCAGCTGTCAAAGTTCTGCTTAAAGCGGCAAGTCAACTATTTTTCGGAAATAGATGGTAGTCTCTGCACGATTTCAAATAGAGTCGTTTGCTACCCAAAGAGAGTGACACGTGGACAGTTCGTCTCCAACGGATCTATCCATAGCTCACCTCTATAAATAGAGGGAAAATCAAATCGGAAAAAAAACATACGAGAGAGCACACAGAGTAATAGAACAGTGAACGAACGAGCTTTCCGCAAGAACTTCAGAGAAATACTCAATGCGAAAGGCGACTACTCTGCTCTAGGGAACCAAGCTTATTAGAGTCACGCTTCTAGCATCCAAGTGATAGAACACGAACCCAGAGAGATTATTCCTATTTGTTCTTCACTCTAGAAGCACTTTCTTGTTCCCTTTCCCTCTAACCTAAGCTCCACTGAATATATCCATAGCTTAGAACCGAAGGAGTTCATATCTTGAACTGTTCTTATTGTAAAGAATTCCTTCACTGTTGGAGAACCCTTCAAACATCTTTGTTTGAATCTTGTAAACTGGGACTTGCTCAGTATAATCTTTAAGACCGCGTTTGTCCAGGGTACAAACCGACTGAGACTAACTCAGTATAATGAAATAGCCTCCTGATCTTTTCAGGACAGTGGACATAGGATTGTTGATATCCGAACCATTTTAAAAATCTTTATGCTCATTTTACTGTTGCATTGATTTACTGTTCATACTGAAAACCGTTACAAAATCATACAACAGAGTTTCAGAAAAGCTTAACTGATTGCACTAATCTACTGAAACAGTTTTAACTAAAAACATTTTCAACTCAACTGAATTGGGCCTACACTATTCCGCACTCTACTGAACTCTTACTGAACGGTACTGAATGACATCAGTCAACTAGCAGACCTCAGTATAGTCAATCACTCTGTCCACGCGATTCAGAACAGCTTGCCTGGTTTACTGAATTTATTCAGCAAACAATCTCCGTAATTGGTCGGTTCGCGTTCTAAGTTGTAAAAAAGTTTTAAGGTGTATTCACCCCCCCTCTACACCTGAACATTTACCTCGGGACCAACAATTGGTATCAGAGCAGGAGTTCTTTAAGACTCCTGTCATTTGAAACTGGTCTACTTGAACGGATCCTAAAAACGTTTTCACTGTATATCATTACCTAACATGTCTGATATGTCAGGAATTAGGATGGTACCCATGTTTTCACTAGAGAACTATGGGGTATGGCGAGTCAGAATGGAAGCACATCTGACTTCCTTCTAGTATGAAAGAGGTCTGGAAGACGGACCTGTCGTACTTATGGTTGATTTCCAGGAACCAACACAAGGAGGTGGAGCGGTAACCGAAAAGAAAGTGTCCGAAGACAGAAGCCTCTTCACTCTAGAAGAGAAGAAACTTCACAATCTTGAACGGGTTGCCAGGAATGCCATACTGACCACCTTGAGCGACTCATATCTCGGGAGAGTTCAGGACTGCAAGTCATCCAAAGAACTCTGGGACTCTCTAGCGCTACAGAGTCGGGGGGACTCAGAAGATCAAAGATAACAAATTAGCGCTGGAACTCTAGAAATTGGAGAGATTGTCACTCATGCTTGGCGATATGATTGAAGATCTTAATGTCAGATTCACGGATCTGATGAACACAATCAACGGGCTGGGAAAGATATTCTCCAACCGAGAGATGAATCTCAAGATTCTGAGAGCTCTGCCAGACGGACCTTGGACTCCTTTTGCTACATTGCTTAGATATTCTGATCTTGATATTATTTCTCCTGATCATAAATTTTCAGAATTAAAAGCTGAAGAGTTCAAGTTCGGTCTATCACAGAGGAAGCAACGAGCTGAAGTTGACACTCATATAGACCATACTTTTAAAGCATCAGTCAGCACAACGACTCCGACGTCTAGCAAAGCTGAGCCTTCAACAAGTGATTTACAAGAAGGAAGCCTAGCTAAACAGTGTGCGTAGCTTGCATTGAAGTATCAGAAGGAAAAAGAGTGGTGCAAGAAACTGTCAAGAGTCGTTAGAGACTCAAAGAGTAAGTCTGACTTCTCACAAAAGCGTAATCCTGACAAACATACTTCTGAATGCAAGAAACAGGAGGATTCTGCACAGTCCAAGGACAATGACAGCAAAGAAAGCAGAATCATCTCCTGCTACAACTGCAAGAAGCCAGGACACTATTAGTATGATTGTCTCCGAGCTCACCACCGAAAGAGCTGCGAGGAAAGCTCGAAGGGAGAAGTTCAACCAAAAGCGTCAAGCCTATATAGCCGGTGAACTCTCAGACGACTCAGAAGAAGTCGACACCTTCATGGATTCATCAGATGATGAAGCTGTCTTTATGGCCCAAGAGCTTGAAGAAGATACTGAAAAATGTCTAATGGCTGGAGAAAAGGATGAGGTAAACTCTCCAGAACTATATAACTCTTCTTCACACTGCACACAAGACACATTTTCAGGTGCAGACGAGAATCTAGAGGTCGCATACGAAAGAATATTAGACAAACAGATTCAGATGAGTCTGCAGCTCAGTAAGACTCTTTAGGAATTGGATGCCCTGAAAGTAGAAAATCAAAGACTTTCTCAGGAGAGTCAGGTTGCTACTGAGTCGGAAGGACTTGTTATGAGACTCAGAGAGGAGATTAACTCTCTGATGGCCAAGTCTCAGCAACAAGAAGATCTGATCTCAGTACTAACCAAGGACTTGACTCAGAAAGATACTGAACTGAGTCAACTGAAGTAGAAGTTCTCAGGACTTCATACCGAGCATGAAACTCTCAAGAGGAGTGACGATGTCTGGAGAAACCTGATGACAGAGCGGTATATGGGAGCCGAGAAAAAGCATGAAGTGATGCTAGCCAACAACAAGCCTAAACACTGCAAGGAGGGACTCGGATTCAGCTATGGAGCCTCCACATCTGCCCCCACACGCTTAGTAAATCGGCTAACTGATAGATATGTTCAAGGGGAGACAATCAATGCTGAAACACTGAGCCCCCTAGCAAAGAACAAACAGAAGATGAAAGCTCCTAATCCTATCTATCAAAAATCTGACAAGAAGATTAGCTCAAAATCACCCCAGTTCAGTCAAGGGGGATCCAGCAGAGTCAAATGGACTGATCAGTATGGACCGCCACAACTGACACATCCAGCTCAGCATGGGTCGTATTATTATGATCCTATTGTCAGAACGGGTTTCAAGAGTCAGAAGAAGAAAAAGGTCAGCAGTCCACCACCTCAGAAGATCAGGACTCCTGAACATGTAAAGCCTCAGAAGTCAACATCAACCAGTCCAGTGGTGAAGTATGTTGATCAGAATGGAAAGAAATTGTCTGAGACCACCAGGGTCGTAAGACATATTTGGGTTTCCAAAACTAATACTTAAGGACCCAAAATCAAAATTAAAGGGTATCTGAATATAATTCTTTTTTGCAGGTGCACAGGGACCTATGGTACATGGACAGCGGATGCTCAAGACATATGACGTACCAGAGGAGTCTACTGAAGAATTATATTACAGAAGAAGGACCCAGAATCGAGTTTGGAGATAATGCAAAAGGCTATACCGGAGGCTACGGAACACTCAACATTGGAACCACCACAGTTCCAAGAGTATCATATGTTGAAGGACTTCAACATAATCTTCTCTATGTTAGTTAATTTTGTGATAACTCGAATAGAGTGATTATTGACACTGGTTTCTGTGATGTCATTGATAAATCTACAGGGAAAACAGTGTTATCAGGTTCGCGCAAAAAGAACATATACATTGCTGAGTGGAACTCAAGAGAACCTGAGACATGCTTGCTGGTAAAGAACGACAACAGAACGGGGTGGCTCTGGAACAGAAGACTCAGCCATCTCAACTTTAAGACCCTCAACAAGCTTGCTAGAAACACTCTAGTAAGAGGACTGCCGAATGAAGTGTTCAGCAAGGACAGTCAGTTCGAGGCTTGCCTGAAGGGAAAGATAACAAAGAAACAAAATTCACCAGTTCCATCACCTTGCACGGATGGAATCCTTCAGCTCCTACACATGGACTTGTTCGGTCCAGTCTCTCATGTGACGATCAGAGGCAAGAAGTATGCATTAGTGGTCATTGATGACTACTCGCGTTACACATGGGTCATATTTATTGCCGACAAGTCTGACGTCAAAATAGAGTTGCCTACGCTTCTGAAAAGGCTCAGTGTCGAGAAGAACACCAAAATCAGAAAGATTCGTTCAGACATAGGAACAAAGTTCTTGAATTCAATGGTGGAAGAGTTCTGCAAAACTGAAGGAATAGAGCATGAGACGTCTGCTGCACGCACGCCTCAACAAAGTGGGATTGCTGAAAGGAAGAATATAACACTCAAAGAAGCACCATGAACCTAGCTCGCAGACTCAGGACTCCCATCTAAATTCTGGGCAGAAGCAACTGATACTGCATGTTACACTCAGAACAGATCACTATTGACAAAGCAACATCAGAAGATACCATATGAAATATGGAAAGGCAGGAAGCCTCTCTTATCTCATTTCCATATTTTTGGGTGTTCGTGCTTTATCCACAATAATGGAAAGGATTTGTTAAAGACTTTTGATAGCAAGTCAGACCAGGGAGTCTTCTTAGGAAGATTCTTGGGTCAGCAAAGCCTTCAGAGTTTTTAACTACCGGATCCTTTGCGTGGAGGAAAGCCCTCATATTGTCTTTAATGAGTTTGCTAATGAGAACAGGAGCAGGAACTCAAATTCAGAATCTGAGGACATCAGTAAACAGCTATAGGATCTAAGCTTAAAGGATAATGTTGAAAAGATCCAGCTTTGTTGGGATGATGATTCAGAAGAGGATAATGAAGTCAAGACTACCGAATCTCAGCCAACAGGGAATGTAGCTGAACAGATTGATTCTACTGAAAAGAATCAATCCCAGGTAACTTAGGTCGATGAAGAAACCCAAGTGGTAACTGAGACCTCTACTGAGAATAACAACTCAGGGGCAACAAATGATGTTCCTGAGCTTAATGCCCCTGAACCTGGTGACTCAGTAGACCCAACTCTTGTCACTGAATTGCTTCAATCTCAGAATAGTACAACTGAAATGCCCAACTCACCTACTAACTGTGTTGAACAAATTTCAGATGAAGAGATAAGACATCGTTGATCGTGGCTGGATGCTCACTCTTTAGACCTTATCATTGGAGATCCTTCAGCAAGTGTAAAGACAAGATTCAGATTCTGTCAGGGAGAAAGTTCTCTATATTCCTATTTCTTGTCTACTGAAGAGCCTCAGTCAATTGTGGACGCGCTTAAAGATGCTGAATGGATCACTGCTATGCAAGAAGAGCTGAATCAGTTCACTAGGAACGACATATGAGAGCTTGTTGACAGACCCCGACATCAACATGTGATCGGAACTAAATGGGTCTTCAAGAACAAGCGAGACGAAAACAATGTCATAGTAAGGAACAAATCTAGACTCGTGGCAAAAGGCTACTGTCAAGCCGAATGGATAGATTTCGATGAAACGTTCGCTTTGCAAGATTAGAGGCTATCAGACTATTCCTTGCCTACACAACACATCAACGATTCAGAGTATATCAGATGAATGTGAAGTCAGCGTTCCTGTACGGCGTACTGAAAGAAGAAGTCTATGTAGAACAGTCTCCCGGCTTTTAGTAGGGTCATCAAGTGTATAGACTCAGAAAGACTCTGTACAGGTTAAAACAAGCACCCAGGGCTTGGTACGATACCCTGTCTGAGTTTCTTCTTCAAAAAGGTTTTCAGAAAGGCACGGTGAATCGCACACTATTTAGTATTCGTCTAGACGACGATGTCTTACTTGTGCAGATCTACGTAGATGACATCATATTCGGTTTGAAGAATGTCATCATGTGTCAGCAGTTCGAGAAAATGATGAAGGACAAATTCGAGATGTCAATGATGGAAGAGATGAATTACTTCCTTGGATTTCAAGTCAAATAATCAGAAAAGGGAACATTCGTCAATCAAGGCAAATACACTCGAGACCTCATCAAGAAATTCGGTTGCACATCTGGTAAACCAATCAAGATCCCAATGAACACGAACATGAAAATTGATCTTGACAAAGAGGGAGTATCAGTAGACCATACTAAATTTCATGCAATTATTGGTTTTCTATTATATCTAACTTCTACTAGACCTGACATAACTTATGTTGTAGGTGTCTGAGCTCGATTTCAGGCGAATTCTAAGCAGAGCCATATGGACTCAGCAAAGAAGATTCTCCGCTATCTCACAAGAACACCTGACATGGGTTTATGGTATCCAGCAGATGATAATATTGAACTAACTGGTTATTCTGATGCTGACTATGCAGGTTGCAGGATTGATCGAAAATCAACTTCAGGAACTTGTCAGTTCCTCGGCAGTAAGATGATCTCATGGTTCTCAAAGAAACAGCACTCAGTAGCCACATCAACTACTGAAGCTGAATACAACTGCCGGAAGTTGTTGCACCCAAATCCTTTGGCTGAGACAGTAGCTATGCGACTATGACGTCATTTAAAATGAAGTGTCGATCTTCTGCGATAGCTCCAGTGCCATTGCAATCACTTAGAACCCTGTTCTGCATACCAGATGCATGCACGTGGACATTAGACACCACTTCATTCGTGATCATGTCGAAAATAAGGATATCAGGATGGAAAAGATCCATACTGACCATCAAAGGGCCGATATACTGACCAAGCCTCTAGCTGAAGCCAGATTCAGAGAACTTGCAGTAGAGCTAGGTCTGCTGGACCCTACTGACTCAAGTCAATAAGAGGATTCAGGAGAGAAGCATTCAGCAAGGGGTAATGCCTACTCTCAGCACTGGACTCATTCAGTACACGGAGATTCAGAAACCAACTACACGAGGTATCAGTTGACTACAATGTTCAGCTGACATGTTTGCGTATCACTTTCAAAGTCAACCCAATAATTAATGTTGTTATGATATTGATTCAGCATCGTATTCAATGCCTTAGAGAATGTCATTTATTATAAACGGTTTCATTAAATGCACGACATTCTATGCTATGTTTGCTAAATTCTGCTTTGCATTAAATGCATGTCATATTAACTTACTCCTATAGGCTAAACATAACTGGAATTGACTTTGGCGGCTAGTTTATTCATTGCTTCATATAATATTGAATCTTGACCGTCCATCTTTTAAAGCGGGGTTTAAACTGAACCGTCGATCTAAAAACCTTTCATCTCCAAGATCATATATATCGATGGATATATTCTAAAACCGCCATTTTCGCTCTGCTAAACCCTAAGATCTCTGAACTAAATCGCCATTTCTCAACTCTTGCTTCTGCATTAACATTCTATCAGAGATTATTACGGTATATTTTGCGTTTATTAGCACTTGAACTGATTTATTATATTCACTAGTACTAATATGTAAATTCTGCAGATTTACTCATGGCAAAAACTAGCAACATCTCAGTGGTTGTTCCCATTAACATGATCGAGATCCTGGAGAAGGATCGAGTCTGGTGTGAGCCAATTATGGAATTCGATTCCTGCAGCTTGGACATTCTGGATGAGATATTTGACGCACTCAGAGCATCGGGGCTCGAGAGTTTTCTGTCGAGGAAGCCAGCATACTTCCTCCCGAGGTAGATTTTAGAACTCTACTTCAACTCTGAGGAGGTAGAAGGGGATATCCTTGGCGCTTTCACGATTCATCACGTCGCTGACCCCTCTAAAGCCAATGCTGAAGTTGTTCAGATATCAGTGAAGCAGGCTCTTCACCGCAGTTTTCACTTGCCAGACAGTGGCATCAACATTATGGGATACAAGGATGATCTGTTAGAAGAATATTTGGAGATATTCTGTGGTGAGCCGACAGCATTCAGAGCAGCTTTTCCCAAGAACTGCATGCTCCCACAGTTTCGTGCCCTAGCGTACATTGTTACATAGATTCTGACGAGCCAGGCAGGCTCATTCGATCAAGTGTCCAGACCGAAGCTACACATGATGATGACCATCTACGATAGGGCCAAGATCAACTAGACCGAGTTCTTCTTAAAAGAGTTTCGGACACAAGCCTCAAAATTTTATAAGTCTACATGTTGTATGAGTGCCAAGGGCAAACTCTTATACGGGATGAAGTTGTCGATAATGATAGAAGACTTATGTGGAGATGACAACGTAACCTTTGCTGACAAAGGTTACTTCAACCCTAAGAAGATAAGATTCCACTGCAAGGCTGCTGCGCTTCAGCAGATAGGCGCAGACGCCGCTGAGGAAGGGAAAGGGAAGAGGAAAGCCCTACTCCCAGCAAGAAGGGGGCTACCCCTCAGAAGAAAGTAGAGGAAATCTTCTGAGAAGGTCGTGGTAGTACCTCCATTCATACTGAGAGATGACTCAGACTCTACTGAGAAAGCGGCCTCAGCAGAACAGGGGACCGCACCTGAGGTCTCTACTCCTACACCTCAGTCTCCTTTAGATGTACCTCCAATCAGCCATCATCCATCCGCTGAGAAGATCATGTCTCCTATTGATGTGGATGACATGGAGACCAGCACTGAAGCTGAGACAATCGGGTACAAAGCTGACGCTTTTCAGGACAGAGCAACCCGAGAAGTCTCAGAGGCCATTCTTGAAATCACAAGTCACTCTGACTTGGTGACCATTGCTCATAAGGCCAGGCTTCAGATGCTCTTCAAATTCCAAGACTGGATCACTCTGGATCGCTTTATTCAATTCAAGTCATGCGAAATTCTAAATGCCGAGGAGTAGGAGATCCATCAGCAGATAGGCTATTCTGAGCCTGCTGACCTCTGCTCGCTCGAAGACTTAAGGGCGGCTATGCTTGCACTTTTTGAGGATCGTATCCCCTCAGCAGCCGCGCCTTCAGAGGGAATTGATCCTGATGATCAGGACCTACCCAGTGATGTAGGCCTTGAGAAGCCTACTGAGGGTACTCAACAGGAGGAGGGAGCTCAACCTTCAGCTGATCTACCTTTCAGCTCCTTCCCTCCTGGTTCGGCGGCACACGGAACCTCTTATGTTTCAGACTCAGAACAGCTGTTGCTGGAGTCTGCTTTCGAGGTTGCGCCCAGCGCCAAAAGCCGAAGGTCTCGATCAGTAGCCAAGGCTCTTAAAAGCCAAGTACACAGAATCGCCGCCTGGCGAAGGCTGTCCACAAAATCTGGAAGAAGGCTACGATAGCTCAGTGCGAGGAGATCATGGTGCCGAGGACCTCAGTTTAGAACACGCCTGCCCATGATTTCTCAGCTATTATCTCAGAAGCACTAACCGTACAGAGAGCTGAGTTCGAGAATCAACAAGCATCCATGACGACTGCCCAGACATCTCTCCTGGAATCATTTAAGGCAGTTCAGTCAGAACATATGGTGAGAATCTCTGCACTGACTCAGGCTCACGAGCTCAGGATCGAATCATTTCAGGAGTAGTGTGAGGAGAAATTGGATGCTGAGCTGAAGAACATTAAAATACCTTGTTGATTCCTCTCATCGCCAATACAGTGATGATCTCATAATTGAGAGGAACGACCGGCATGAAAGGTTCAAAAGTCTTCAAAAATCCTTGGACTGGCTATCTGTTGGGATTTTGTATAATAGAAGCAAATCTTATGCTTGTATACAATGTGTTTTGTCCCTACCACTATTTTATTCTCCTATCCGATAAATATATATATTTGCACATGTTATCCTTTATCTTGTATAAAAGTTAGATTTGTGTGGTGTGTCGGGTATCACAGAAGACAACATAAATTGGTTGAACTGACAAGATATAAACAGTTATCACAGCTGAGACAACTTTAGGATAAGTTACCGGTTTAAGCTGCAGTTTAGATAAGAAGTGGCTTGTCTTAGCTGCTTGTCTTTACTGGTACACTGAAGGTAGTGTATTGATGGATCACAGTGAGATGTGTTCTCCTAACTGACCTTAGTGGAGAACCAAGATCTCGGTGACTTAGCTGGTCTTAAGCTTGGTAAGACTTCAGCTGAGTGCATTTGACTATCTATCACTTTGACCTACTATGGTGAACGTCATCGCGGCCGGATCTACGTATCTTGGGTGTTAGTAGTCATTTGTGGCTTAGGCTGGTTGTCTGTATCTTTCAACCGTATCCTAGTAAAATGGGCTGATAATATCCCCTGAGGAACTCGAAAGGATTACCACACTAAACCCGACCGGTTAATTAAGTTCAGGTGTGTTAATAAGGTCGAGTGGTACTACTCAGGAATATAAGATGTTAATTAATTTAAGTTGTCAATGAGCTTAATTAATTAACGGATATTTCTATCTTAAATACAGAGATCGATTAAGTCTAAAATACAAGCCCTTGCTCAATTTGGGATAAAGGGTAAGTCAGCACGGATTCTCTAGTGGAATGAATCTGTGTTTATTAATTAATTTTGCTCTGGGCTGAGCATAGATAATTAATTAATTTGAGGCCCAGCTTTATTTCTTGTATTAGATCCCTAATCTGGCCCAATTAGTTGCCTAGTTATTTATTGTCTCTTAGAAATCACTATTAATGGATTAATGTATTTTTACTTTATTTAATAATGTTATTTATCTGGAATTAATTGGCTGGGCCAATTAATTGATAAATATTAGTAGCCCAGTGGATTAATTAATTGTATTATGGGCTAATTATGTGGAAGCCCATTAGGAATATAATTAAATTAATGGGCTATAAATATATTAATATTATATTGGCTTTTGAAGCCTATATATATTAGTATTCTGTTCAGAAATAGAACACACACATACACAAATAATACACGCCTGCGTGAGTTTTGTGGGAGAGACATAATCTTATTTTTTCCAGTTCTCTGACCACCCAGAGGGAGAAAAAGGTCGGGACACAGATCAGAAGATCTGACACAAGAGCAACAATCAAAGCCGCAACAACATACGAAGGAGGAAGGTATCGTTCCTAACCCTGAATTATCCTTCACTATCCATTGCTTACTCAGCTTTGAATGCCAAGGTATTCTCCCTTCCCACCCCAGGCTTATTGGATGATACCAAAAAGGGGGAAAGAGTTGCTAAAGGGAAAAAGTCAATGTCTGGGACTCAAAGCAAATCTGCTCCCACTGACTCAATTCTTAAGGGGGAAGAGACTTAACAAATGGGTAAGGCCCAGGGTGTCTCTAGCGCTGGAGATGTAGGCGCTGAGACCGGCCCAAGCGGTTGAGGACCTAAGTGTTGGTCCGGAGACGAGAGTCAGGTGTAGGGGGAGGGGGGGGTGAATACACCTGAGTACTGTTTCTTTTTCTCAAATGCGAAGGACAGCTGAGCTGTAGGTTGCTACTGATGAACAGTGCCAAATAGTAACCTTCTAATCGCGGGTCAGAGTGTGCCAACTACTGAGTCTCTCCTACTGACTTTTGTCAGTTCTTGATTCTCAGTCGAAGACGTAGTGCGGATAAGTGTGTAGGCCCCGAAGATTTCGTCTCAGTTGAAAACGTGATTTTCACAAGTTAAATAATTTTGGCTAGTGCACTTTTCGAATACGTTTTATGCAAGATATGAGTTTGTAAGATATTTGTATCCAATGCAATAAAACAGTAAACAACACAAGCAATTTTTAACGTGGTTCGGATACGCAAGATCCTACGTCCACGGTCCTGCTGAACAGGAGGTCTTGTTGATTTATCTGAGCAAGCCTCAGCAAGGTATCTGTGCACTGGACAGACCCTTCTAAGTTATAGTCCTTAGCGACTTTACAAATCAAACCTAAGTTTGAAGGGGAGGGGATTTTCTCCAACTATGAAGGAGTTCTTACAATAAGAACAGTCACTAAAAGTGAACTCCTTCGAGATTCTAAGTTATAGATATAAACGATTGAGCTTAGATAGAGAAGAGGGATCTAAAGAACTCTAGAGAGAAGAGGTATAGATATTCTGCTAGGCAAGTTCTTCGCTGGATTTTCTTTGAATGCGCTAGAGTGTTTCGAAAGCTTTGAGCGTTTGTCCCTTGATATCCCGTGCGTGGAGCTCGGATTTGCTTCTCTATTTATAGTTGTGACCCAGGCATTTGCCCGTTGGAGAGGACGATGCCACGTGTCACAAGCGTCCAAGGAAAACGGCCATATGTTCGAATTATTGCAGCAGAGTTGTTGGTAACTGTGCATGAGAGCAGCTTTTGTTGATCAGAGCAGGTAGAGCTTTGACGGCTTCTCATTGGTCGAGGTTTGTGGTGGGTGAGATATGTCAGGCATCGGTCTTCATCGGAGTTGACTCTCACTCTTCCTCGTATGATCTTCTGCTGACTTTCGAATGATGTTAAAAGCTGGGTCATTTCCTGTCGAATACAGTAGACTTGATGCAGTCTCTGTCTTCTTCGTCTGAGTCGGCTGATAGTAAATGTTCTACTAAGTGTAGTCAGCTGATGACTCTGAAGGTACTGAGCTTTGTATGATGAGTTCTTCTACTGATGTCGGCCAGCTGTTGAGATGTCTTCTACTGAGTGAAGGTCAGCTGATGACTAGAGAACACAAGCTCTTACATTGATGACGTGGGGCTCTGGAAAGTAAGCTTTCTACTGAAGATCAGTCCAACATTTACCCCGTACAGGACTTAGATACAAACGATAATGAAAATAAAATCTGTCTAGCCTATTACATCATCTAGTCCTATCGACACTACACTATGGATACAAGCTGGGTTTTGGGATCTTCAATTCCATAGCATGAAACACTATGATTTCCTCCAATATTGTTTTACCCAAAATATTACTAAATATCCTCTACTGACTCATAACCCAACAATTTCCCCCTAATTGATGATGCCAAAACCTCTATAAATTCTAAGAAAAATTAAGTCCCAAACTACTGACATAATAAAGACTTCAGTAAAAACTGAGCAAATAACTCAAGGTAGTCAGCAGCTGAAAGATAGGCACATAAGAGAAACGGTTATGTGTGAGTGTGTGTCAAATCACTTCAGTGATCAGTCGTGATGAAGATAAAACAAATAAAGCCGTAAGACAATGAGTGATTGTCTGGACAGAAGAAAGAACTGATATATATATGTGAAATGGTTTACACAGTCCTAACTTCTATACAAGAGATAAAGATCTACTGCTATCGCTTGAACTTCTTGGTCTTGCTCTTGAAATCAGCAGACTTGGCAGCAGGAGGATCCAAACTGTAGGATTTGTAGATTCTGGCACGGAGTGTTTGGATATCCTCGAGATCATCGGGCAGCTGAGAACTAAGATTATGATGGCATGCAGCTAAGTCGACCTCATCTTCAATCTCCTTGGTGCAGAGTACACCACGAGAGGTCATGGGGGAGACAATTTCCTGTATGCAGGAGCAACGAGAGGCAGCTTCTCCTTTGCTAGGATCAGTTGAACTTGGGCTCTGAGGTTGGCGTTGGATTGATGAAGGAATTCATCGAAGAGTTGATCAGCCGGAACCTCAGTCGGATAACACTGCCAAACATAGTATCCTTTGATGAACTCTATCTTCAGTTCCTCCCATTCCTCGTTCACGTTCCAAGGTATCCATTTGTCTGCATGGCGGTAAGGAGTCTTCTTCTAATAAGTAGCTCTTGGTGCGCCTCGCCTGTAGTACTTGGAAGACATGGGTACCTGTTTTCTCCAGTCGAGAACTGGTTCATTGGCCATCTTGTCAGTCAGTTGTACGATCTTGGCCAAATCTTCCAGTCTCTTCTTCTCTCTGAGGGCTGCAGCTCTAGTGTCTCCTCTCCGGAGATTCAGTCCCTGCTGCATCACCTCCTAGGTGGCTCTATCCTCTACCTCCTGCTCAGCAGTAAGTTTAGGAAGATCTTTCATTCTCTGAGCAAGGGGCTGAAGGTCAGTGTCAGAAGCAGCCTGCTCATACTGAGCCTTTTTCTTCTTCTGCTCATCCAGGAGCTTTCTAGCTTGGCTCTTGGATGCTCTGACACTAGGTTGTTTCGTCTTCTTTTTGACCTTCTGAGCCTCTTCTTCAAGCTGTCGCTCATGATCGAGCTCGTCTTGGAGCTTCTGAGCGACTTGCTTGTCATACGCCTCCTGCTCCGCTTTGGTTTTGAATTTGGGCGTCGGGGAAGGCGGAGGAGTTGATTCAGTAGCCTTTTCCTTCCCCGGCCTTTGGGTGGCAGTGTCTTGTCCTCTTGGTCCACATATTGTGCGGCCTCCTCAATGTGTTGTTGAGCCGAGGATCCTTCAGCTGATCCTCCAACCGGCTCACGCACCTGAGTGCTTTGGACAATAGGGATTTGGACTACTTCGGGAGGGGGTACTAAGCTGGTTCCAGCTTTTGCAGCTGAACCTTCCCCCTTGGCAATAGTCCTTGCCTCTGCTCCTTCGCCCACCTGAGCCGTTTCCGCCTCTACCCTATCTTGCCCCTTTTTGGCATCATCAGCCAGGGACAGATGAGTGCGGATGGCAACCACTTCCTTTTCTAGATTGAAAAGAATTGTTTTTATGGAAGTGGCGGTGGTGTCGAAGTCTCTGACTGCATCACAATAATGCTCCCAGTCAGCTTCTTGGTCAGCACAAATCTGCTGAATCTGGGCTCCTGTCTCCTGTCTTTGCTTCAGGAGTGATGCGTCAAGAGAAGCAGTCATCTCTGCTTGGATGAGCTTTAGGACCGCCGCCTAAATTTCAATGGCCTTCTGAACGCTGGAGGTGGCCATCTTATTGCGCTCATCCATAGCTGTCTGGACTGTGGCGAGGCTCTGAGTCAGCTGCTCACTGCTGAGCTTGAAGGAGCTGCTGACTCTGAGCGGCTAAGTCCGCCTTCTGAGCAGCGAGTGCGGTCTCGACTATCTCCTGAATATTAACAGATGAAGTAGGAGCTTCGGAGAACTTCTTCACTTCGCTGGCAAGTCTGTCAACCGTCTCCGTCTGAGACTTAGTATACTGTGCCCACTTCAGGTGGACATCCTTAGTGAGGAGACGATTTTTGTCTCCCTGCTTCCTATTGGCTCTGTTGACAGACTTGGAGGACACAGAACCAATGGGTTGGGCCTAATAAGAGCTGGTTCCGAGCCTCTGCTCAGATGCTGCGAGTTGTTGCTCTCGACTGGGCTTCGAGGCAACCGGGGCATCACCTGATGTAGATTGTGGAGGTGGTGATTTGCCCTTCTCGCTGGGAGTTTTACCCTCAGCAGATCCTCCCTGGTCTACTTCCTTGGGTGGTGCCTGATCCTCATCATCGTTGTTATCATTGTTGTCGTCGTCATGATGGGATGGTTGTGATGGGCTGCTGGCATGTTGTTCGGAGGATCTCAGACTGAGAAGATAAAGCATAGCTGCTCTCAGATCCTCGAACGAGGCTAAGTCAGCGGGTTCCCCAGACCCAATTGCTGACTGTAAGCTCTGCTCTTCCGCCAGCAAGGACATCGCTGACTGCTGCATGATAAGTTCTTCGAGGATGTCCCAGCTTAGGAACCTCAGGAGCATTTGCGTCCTCACCCTGATCGCTATATCGAACAGATCCTTGTGTTCAGAAATCTCGGGGATCTGTGCACTCACTTCTCCTGTGGCTCGGAGACGAGCCGACTACAATGTCGTCCATTCAGGAGAGATCTCCTCAGCCGGTTCAGCCTCCTCCGACTGAGTCTCTTCTGAAATGATACGCTGTACTTTGTCTTTCAGGGTTGCACCCTCTATCCCTATATCAACGTCCAGTATGCTTTCCTCTTGAGGTGGTGGAGGAGAAGCAGGCTTTGCTGGAACCTCAGACGTTCCAGTCTTCGCAAGCCTCTTTTTCTTCGGTGGGTCGGCACGTGGAGGCAGTTCAGTAGTAGACCTCTTGAGTGCAGCTGGTCCACGACCGACCGACTTCTCAACAGCGGCTCTGGTTTTGAACTTTATGAGCTTGCTGTCGAAGTATCGAGAATCAGCAAATGACGCATGATTCGATACTGAGTCCTGGATAAGTATGGACATCTTCGTCCCATACAAAAGTTTGCCCACGCTAATTAATCTTCTCTCTCCAGAAGGTGCGGCGACAAACTTCTGTGCCTGAGCCTTCAGCTCAGTCACATAGAACTCCATCCAGTTGACATGGACACCATCAATAATCGCCATCATCAGCTGAAGTCTCGGCCTAGACAGCTGATCGAATGAGCCGGTGGCGCTCGTCAGTATATGAGTGACGACGTATGCGAGCCCGCGGTACTCTGGCAACAACTGATTTTTCGGCAACACGAATTTGAAGGAGATATCGTCTCTCCCGCAGAAATGATGAACGCAGGAGTTGAGCTCCTTCTCCTTATATCCAGTCGGAGATATCCCATAGGCAGGAAGGTCGAACGAGGCCTTCAATGCTGCCCGGATATTTATGTCGGAGTGACCGGATTCCCATTTCTGAGGGGCCACCTCCCTCATGTACGCGAATTGGGATACCTCTCCGTCGGTACCTTCCACCGTCCACCAGTTGAAATAGACTTTGGCCACTTGACGTGGGAGATACGACTTGGGGTGCTTCGTGATCAGAAGCTCGAGGCCGGACGCTTCCAGAGCCGAGAATATGGGCTCAAGGTACGGAAGGTCCGCCTGGTGGAGAACCATCATCGGCTCGAATTGAACCTTCGACTTGATGATTTCTTCGACGTTGGGTGGGGTCATAACGATCGCCATGAATATCTGCAAAAAGCTCGTTAGCACTTGAAAATAGAGTAAGTTAGTGGAGTTTTTAAGCAGAGAATGAAGAAATTACCGTAATCGAAGAGCTTTGAGTGAAAGGCAAAAGCAGTTTATAGAAGATAAAAACTGAATGCAGTGAAAGCTCTAAGAGTGAAAATGGCGAAAAGATAGATTAGAGGAGAAGACGAGTGATTTTATATGAAGATGAAGATCAACTGGTTTTAATCTGACGGTTGGAATGAAAACTCGCTTTTTAATGACGGCTGTGATATGATGTTACAAAAGGAATGATTACTAAGGCCACCTCTAACCTAGACCCACGTAAGATATGCGCAGTTAAAGTAAGGTGAGAAGACATGCATTAAATGCGTTGCAGGTAGTATTAAAGTCTAAGCCTTTTTAAATGAAAACGGTTTCTACTGACTTAAACCTTAAAAGCTTAATGGCGGGAAATAAATGCTCATTAATCTACTGAGTGCAAGCGTCTGATATAATAAATGCGAGCATGTTTATGAGAATAGTAAGTATTTAAACTACGCAAACCTCTTCAGCTGAACTTTTACGATCAGCTGGTTACCGTTAAGACTCAAGAGGACATTTGTTGTGCTGACGACCACGTTCCCCCTTACTGTGTACCGTCTGATTCACCCAACTGAATCAAAGTACTGAGTCTTCTGCCCTGTCGTACTGTTTCCTTCTACTGACTCGACTCAGTAGGATCCCGTAGACCTAGCTCAACAGATAGTTCTCTGAATCAGTTCTCAGCTCTTCTTGCATGGCAATGATCCAGTCAGCATCGTTAAGAGCATCCTCTATTGTTTGAGGTTCTTCTGTGGACAAGAAACAAGAGTAGAGTGAGCTTTCTCCTTGACTTAGTCTGGATCTCGTCCTAATTGTTGCTGATGGATCTCCTATGATAAGATCAGAAGAATGAGCGTCAAGCCATGAACGTTTGAGTTTGGCTTCTTCTTCTGAGACTACTTCTGCACAGTCAACATGAGTGTTAGGCATTTCAGTAGTACTATTCTGTGTCTGCAGCAGTTCAGTAAGAAGGTTAGGATCTACTGAGTTTCCAGGTTCAGGGGCATTTAGCTCAGGAACATTTGACGTTCCCCCTGAGTTTATATTCTCAGTACAGGTCTCAGTTACCACTGGGGCTTCCTCATCGACCGTTGTTACCTGATGTTGATTCTGTTCAGTAGAATCAACTAGGTCAGCTACAGTGCCTGTGGGATGGGTCTGAATTTCCTCATCGTCTGACTCATCATCCCAACAATGCTGGATCTTTTCTGCTTTGTCGTTTAGTGCGAGATCCTGTAGCTTGCTCCTGACATCTTCAGTATTTGTCTTCTTAGATTTCCTGTCCTCAGTAACAAACTCATCAAAGACAACATGAGGGCTTTCTTCCACGCAAAGGGTTCGATAGTTAAAGACTCTGAAGACTTTACTGACTCAAGAGTATCCTAAGAATACTCCTTGATCAGATTTGTTATCAAAGACCTTCAATTGATCTTTCCCATTATTGTGAATAAAGCAAGGACAACCAAAAATATGAAAATGAGAAATAGAAGGAATTCTCCCTTTCCATAGTTCGTAAGGTGTCTTCATGTGTTGCTGTGTAAGCAGTGAGCGATTTTGAGTGTAACAGGCGGTGTCAGTAGCATCAGCCCAGAACTTTGAGGGTAGTCCAGAATCTGCTAGGAGCGTTCTTGCTGCTTCTTTAAGTGTTCTGTTGTTACGTTCAACAAGTCCGTTCTGCTGAGGGGTGCGAGTTGCTGACGTCTCGTGCTTGATTCCCTCCTTTTCGCAGTACTCTTTTACTACTGAGTTGAGAAATTATGTTCCTCTGTCTGAGTGAATTCTCTGTATCTTGATGTCCTTTTCCACACTGAGCTTCTTCAGCAGTTTCGGTAACTCAGTCATGACATCAGATTTGTTGGCTATGAAGATGGCCCAGGTATATCTTGAATAGTCGTCAATAACGACGAGGGCATACTTCTTGCCTCTTATAGTCACTGGAGAGACTAGCCCGAATAAGTCCATATGTAGCAGTTGAAGGATTCCATCAGTGGAAGGTGATGGAATTTGTGGATTGCTGTTCTTTGTCTGCTTTCCCATCAAGCATGCTTCACAATTTCTGTCTTTGATAAACGATTTATTGGGCAGTCCTCTGACTTTAGAGTTCTTGGCTAGTTTTTTCATAGCCTTGAAGTTCAGGTGACTGAGTCTCTTGTGTCACAGCCATCTTGTCTTATCACTAGATTTTGTCTAAGCAAGTAAGCAAGCCTCAGGTTCTGCGGTTTTCCAGTTTGCAACGTAGATATTCTTTCTCCGCGAACCTGATAACACTGTTTTCCCTGTAGATTTGTCAACAACATCACAGAAACCAGCATCAAAGATAACTCTATTCAGATTATCACATAATTGACTGACAGAAAGGAGATTATTTTGAAGTCCTTCAACATATGTTACTCTTGGAACTGAAGCAGTCCCAATGTTCAGTGTTCCGTATCCCCTTGTATAGCCTTTAGAGTTGTTACCAAACTCAATTCTAGGACTATCTTCTTGTACGTAGTTGGTCAGCAGGCTCTCTTGATAAGTCATGCGTCTCGAGCAGCCGTTGTCCACAATCCAAGGGTCCTTATGCACCTGTAAAACAAAAATAGTTTTAGGTACCCTTTGGTTCATGTTGGGTCCTTAAGTGTTAGTGGGTGATTTCGGAACCCAGATCTGTCTTGGGACCTTAGAAGTCTGAGACTTCTTCTTCTGAACCTTGCCAGTCTTCTTCTCCACAGGACTTGGAGATACTGACTTTCTGGCAGTTTTGGGTTCAGGAGCTTTCTTCTTCTGAGGCTTTGTGCTCCTCCTGACCCTGGGCTCATAATAGTACGAACCATATTGTGTTGGATGCTCATATAGTGGTTCATTGTACTGCTCTGCCCACCTGACCTTCTTGGTTCCCCCTGAATTCGATCGTGGTGTCCTGGGGCTAGAACCTTTGGTTAGTTGCTTCTTGTTGCTCGGCTGAGGTGCAATCATCTTCTGTTTGTTCTTCGCCTGAGGTGTTGATTCAGTGACCTGAACTTTTCCTCTGACGAACCTTTCAGCCAGCATATCTGAGCTTTTTGATGTTGAAGTGGGCTTCATGAGTGTAACCAAGTCCTTCTTTCATGACTGTTGGCCTTTGAGCTCTGAGCATACTTTCCAACTTCTCCATAGCTCCTAGGTACTGTTCAGTCATCAGTCCTCACCAGACCTCATCACTTCTCCGAAGTGATTCATAATCTTTTTCGACTTCTGCGAGCTTCTGACTGAGTCGAGCTATTTCAGTGTCTTTCTCATAATTGTCCTTGGTCAGAACTGATAGCTGAGTTTCTTGAAGCTGAGACTTAGTCATAAGAGATTTAATCTCTTCCTTGAGTCTCGCAACTAGATTCTCCGAATCAGTAGAGACCTGACAATCAGAAGAAAGTCTCTGATTCTCAGCCTTTACCTGTTCTAGTTCCTGAATGGTTCTGCTGAACTCTCTGCTCAGCTGAATCTGCTCCTCTAGTAGATCATCGTATGCTTGTACCACGTCTAGAGGTTCATCTATGACCGAGCACGTGTCGTGTGTGCTTTGTGAAGAAGAAGTTATATTAAGTTTCGAGTTTACCTCAGCCTCTTCTCCGGCCATCAAACAATATTCTGCTATTGATTCAGGATCTGATTCTCCGACCTCAACGGCGATAAATGTAGCTTCGTCTTTAGAAGAATACATAAACGTATCTTCCTCGATTGAGTCATCTGATATCTCTCCGGTGATGTAGGCCTGCCTCCTTTAGGCAAATTTCTCGCGTCTGGCCTGCCGTTCTGCTCTTTGAGCAGCTGAGAGTTCGGGACAATCGTACTGATAGTGTCCCTCCTTCTTGTAGTTGTAACACACAGAAGATCTACCGCCTTTTCCAGCTGAGTCGTTAGATGGACTAGCAGCAGGTTCTGCATTCCTGCAATCAGCAAAAGGTTTAGATTCTTCCCTTTTTCGATAATCCTTTTTACCTGAGGGAGAATCTCTGTGATATTTCTTCAGCTTCCTGACTCTTTCCTTTTCTCTTTGATATTTGAGAGCCATGAGTGCAAGTTGGTCAGTAGCAGATGTCTCAGAGGACTTAGCATCAGTCGTAGCTACTGCTTTGCTAGAAGAAATATGGTTGGCTCCAGTTTTGCTGACTGTTGCTTTGAAAGCATAATCTATTTGTGTGTCAGCTGGAGCACTAGAACATCGTTGGGGTAGGCTGTGCTCAAATTTCTCCGTCTTCAATTCTGAAAATATAACATCAGGAGTTAGAGCATTAAGATCTGAGCGACGTAAATAAGTAGCAAAAGGAAGCCACTTCAGTCGAGGTAACGCTCTCAAGATCTTCGTGTTCATCTCTCTTTGTTGGTGAACGTCCTCCCCAGCCCGTTGAACACATTGATCTGATTGGTAAATCTGATGCTTAGCTCCTCAATGGTTTCATTGGGCTCCATGGCAAATGTATCGAACTTCTGTAGCTCTAGCTCGAGCTTATTTTCTTTGATCTGCGGGGTTCCTTGGCTCAGTACAGCCAGGGCATCCCAAAGTTCTTTCGCCGTCTTGCAGTCTTGCACCCTCCCGAGGTGTGAATCACTGAGCGTAGTCAGGATTGCATTCCGCGCAACTCGGTCGAGGTTGTGCAGCTTTTTCTCTTCTGGCGTGAAGGCAGATTTGTCTTTTGCAACTTTGGCACCTGTTTGTGCTCCTACACCTCCCACAACTGCAAACTGTACAGTGTCGATCATGGGAATGATGGGTCCTGTCTCTAGGATGTCCGTCATGCTGTCATGCAGCGATGTAAGGTGCGCCTCCATTCTCACGCGCCATACAGTATAGTTCTCTACCGAGAACATCGTCACCATCCGAATACCTGACATGTCAGACATTATGGGTGAGAGTATAAGGATCTAGAAGAGATGCTTGTGCAGTGAAAAACGTTTTCAGGATCTGTTCGAGAAGACCAGTAGTCTTAGAACCGATGATCAGAAGAACATCGTTGCACTGATACCAATTGTTGGTCTGGAGACGAGAGTCAGGTGTAGAGGGGGGGTGAATACACCTGAGTACTGTTTCTTTTTCTCAAACGCGAAGGACAACTGAGCTGTAGGTTGCCACTGATGAACAATGCCAAATAGTAACCTTCTGATCGCGGGTCAGAGTGTGCCAACTACTGAATCTCTCCTAATGACTTTTGTCAGTTCTTGATTCTCAGTCGAAGACGTAGTGCTGATAAGTGTGTAGGGCCCGGAGATTTTATCTCAGTTGAAAACGTGATTTTCACAAGTCAAATAATTTTGGCTAGTGCACTTTTCGAATACGTTTTATGCAAGATATGAGTTTGTAAGATATTTGTATGCAATGCAATAAAACAGTAAACAACACAAGCAATTTTTAACGTGGTTCGGATACGCAAGATCCTACGTCCACGGTCCTGCTGAACAGGAGGTCTTGTTGATTTATCTGAGCAAGCCTCAGCAAGGTATCTGTACACTGGACAGACCCTTCTAAGTTATAGTCCTTAGCGACTTTACAAATCAAACCTAAGTTTGAAGGGGCGGGGATTTTCTCCAACTTTGAAGGAGTTCTTACATTAAGAACAGTCACTAAAAGTGAACTCCTTCGAGATTCTAAGCTATAGATATAAACAATTGAGCTTAGATAGAGAAGAGGGATCTAAAGAACTCTAGAGAGAAGAGCTATAGATATTCTGCTAGGCAAGTTCTTCGCTGGATTTTCTTTGAATGCGCTAGAGTGTTTCGAAAGCTTTGAGCATTTGTCCCTTGATATCCCGTGCGTGGAGCTCGGATTTGCATCTCTATTTATAGTTGTGACCGAGGCATTTGTCCGTTGGAGAGGACGATGCCACGTGTCACAAGCGTCCAAGGAAAACGGCCATATGTTCGAATTGTTGCAGCAGAGTTGTTGGTTACTGTGCATGAGAGAAGCTTTCGTTGGTCAGAGCAGGTAGAGCTTTGACGGCTTCTCATTGGTCGAGGTTTGTGGTAGGTGAGATATGTCAGACATCGGTCTTCATCGAAGTTGACTCTCACTCTTCCTCGTATGATATTCTGCTGACTTTCGAATGATGTTAAAAGCTGGGTCGTTTCCTGTCAGATACAGTAGACTTGATGCAGTCTCTGTCTTCTTCGTCTGAGTCGGCTGATAGTAACTGTTCTACTGAGTGTAGTCAGCTGATGACTCTGAAGGTACTGGTCTTTGTATGATTAGTTCTTCTACTGATGTCGGTCAGCTGTTGAGATGTCTTCTACTGAGTGAAGGTCAGCTGATGACTAGAGAACACAAGCTCTTACATTGATGACGTGGGTCTCTGGAAAGTAAGTTTCCTACTGAAGATCAGTCCAACATTAACCCCGTACAGGACTTAGATACAAACGATAATGAAAATAAAATCTGTCTAGCCTATTACATAATCTAGTCCTATCGACAATACACTATGGATACAAGCTGGATTTTGGGATCTTCAATTCCATAGCATGAAACACTATGATTTCCTCCAATATTGTTTTATCCAAAATATTACTAAGTATCCTCTACTGACTCATAACCCAACACCAAGGAAACAACAACAACTACTTCTGTTGAATATATCAAAGAAGTTGTTGATTTCCTAGAAGAGGACTCAGAAGATAAGGAAGAGCCTCCTATGCCTCCACCTATATCGGAAAAGGGAAAGAAGCCTTTGAAGATCCCTACTCCTAAGAAAAAGGGAGTAAAAAGATATATATTCCCAGCTGAGCAAGCTCAGATCGAAGCCGATGAGAAATTGGCAAGGGAGCTAGCTGAGGTCGAAGCTGCAAACAACCCCAAAAAGGCTCCTAAAAGGCCAGGACTAAGGTTCCAGGAAGGAAACCAAGGCCTCCTCCTGCAAGAAAGCTAAAAATCAGTGATGAAGCTGACAAGGAAAAGGAGAAAGAGCAGGAAGCTGAGAGAACAGCTACTGCCTCTCAGCAGCAGAAAGAGAAGAAGAGAGTTGAGCCGACGATTGAAGAAATCATTAACTTCAGCGTCATTGCCCTGGATAAGAGAGTTGAATACTATCAGCTGGAGGAATTTAGAAGGCAAGAAGCTTTGAAGAAGGAGAAGGCTGCTGAAGTAGCAAGAGAAGCTGAGAGACTGAAACCGAGACCTCCTTCGCCGAAAGACAGAGAAATCCCTTATAAATACAGACGAGGCAAGATATCCCATAATCAGAAGATACACTTGTGGCCTCGAGTTGATAAGTGGGTGTCGTGGGAGAAAACTTAGCTCTAGGAGACACTAAAGGCCGAATTCATTAAGTGATACTATGTCTGGCAGTTCTGGCCAGAAACTCATAAGAATGACGCCTTTGCTAACTGGATCTTCAAGTGTGATTTAGAAATCTACAACATGGTCGAGAAAGCCATTGAAGATAAAGAAGATATTTAGACCCCGGCTTATCGACCATTGCCACCACCTCAGAAGCTGGATGGTTCTCTCTATACTAGCGTGATAGAAGGAGAAGTCAGGCACGCAGCCATTGCACTTGAGCTTGATGCTATTGATCCTGAAGACGTGCCCAAGATTCAGAAGCTGCGGTGAGACACATTCAAGATGTATGGACTCCCTCTGCCTGAAGATAAATCCAAAGATTTCAAGGCAAGGATTCAGCGGTTCAGAAAATAGCTCTTGATAGTTTTTTTCTGTTAGTATAGCTTAAGATGTAATTGTACTGAACTTCATTATATATAAATGCATCTTTGTTGTTCGGCCTGACAATATCTTATTGTCTCTATGGCTTATTTGTTTAATTTAACACTCAGAATCACCTAAGCGATTACTGACTCACACACTCACTACTTATCTGTGTCTGTCTGTTTTTGCTTAGATTAGATGATTTCTATTTGAGGAAAATTGTTTGAGCTTTATCTGTAGGCTTTTGTTCCTCAGTAGAATAGAACTTGACGTACAAATCCATTGATTCTACTTGTAATATTTGTAAGGAGTCTGTATCTGATAGTTTGTAGTGTTAGGTTTTGGCATTGTAACGCCCCGACCTCCACGAAGGATCACAGAGGTCGAGTCGCTACAGAAGAATAATTTTATAAAACATGTTCTCATACCATATTTTGAAAATTGGAATATTTTTCTATTTTAAAACACATCATTTAATGCAGCCCACATGTAAAAGATTATATTTGTTTTTATGTGATTAGCAGATGGCCCACATGTAAAAGATTAGATTTGTTTTTATGCGATTAGCAGATACGAAAACATATTGATTTTCGAAATATAACAAAACGTAAATATCCATTTACAATACTAAAGAGTGCAAAATGATCATGGCATAACCCCTCCCCAGCCCTTCTTCCGTCGCCCCTGCCGCTCAACCTGAAAACATTTTGAAAATAATTTGGGGTTGAGCAATAGTGTACTCAGTGGGTAAGACAATTCGAAAACTTAAAAATAGTTTATCCATGCATGAAATATGTATTGGAGGGTTTTGAAAAGAAACTGCTCCAACCATACAAAACATTTAACATTGGGTGCGCACATTTGTGTCACATTTCCTGTTACTTCTACAACTTGATTCTCATATCTTGGGCCTTGGCCCTCGAATCGAAACTCAAGGGTTCCCTCATATATTGTTAGTACTTGGTACACAAAGATGATCACACTTTGTGTTACTAACAAACATGTGTACACCATTATAAAATTAACCTTCATCTAGCGTGTTAGGCCAAATGAAAGCCTCGATCGATCTATCACGTACAAGCATTAAACAGGTAAAATGCACAAAAAATTTCATGGATAAACAGATTTCATAGAGCTTATTAACTCAAAGATAACTTTTAGAGAAAAATATTACCCACCTCAAAATTCACTGATTTGATTTATGCGTATTCCCGACACCGGGGCTATAGCTCTTCCGCAAAAGGTCCTACAACCATATTCTAAGTATTAATGACTTGATCTAGCAGTCAGGGTACAATTCTTGATCTATATAACAATACTTAATAGTTATTAGGTTATAACAATGTCCTTAGTTATAATCTTTTAAACTTGTGCAGAAGGCCTATTTTGCAAGAATTCCACAGATCATGATTTCGTTCCATAAATTCTAATATTCTATATATCTTCCTTAATGAGTCTAGTTTACACTGAAATTGGTTTCATAACAAAATAATAAGTCCTCTACGAGTTTTCACCAAAATAGTACTCACTGTACAAACAGGGACAGTTTCTGCCTTACTATAGTTTAGCTACGAATTGTGGGGTCAAACGTACTCTAAAAATTCTGAGATTCAACACAAGCTTAGGGGACATGCATGTAAATATCAAATCAAAATTTCATTCACGATGGATAAGCGACGGCTTCAGAAAATACAGAGTAATTTCCACCAAAATCCACTATATCGAAAGCATGTTTCCGATTAACAAACGAAAGTTTATAATAAACTGCTTTTACATGCATGGTTTAAAAATACGAAATAAATATTTTTAGAATTTCCTACGTGTTTAGAGTATTTAGGAAAAAGAATCAAGTCAATATCATTTTTGTGGAGTGAGATATAAATATTTTACTAAGCTCTAATCCGCATGCATGGTTTTTCGGCAGCATAAAATTTGAAAATTTATTTAAAATATAAAAACATGTCCAAAAATTACCAAAATTTACAGAGATCTTAAAAACATCCTAAAGTTTATCTCTATAATTTTTTTCTGGAATTTTTCAAGCAACAAAAGATTGAGTAATTGGCTTAGAAACTCATGGAAGAATCGAAACCATCAAAAATACATTCTGCCTAAAATTCGTCCACTCTAGGAGGATTCTTAAACGAGATCTTGCTACCCTATTTGGACCTTATGATAGATTTATCATGACCTTATATGTTTACACTATGAAACACCATGCAAGTAACATGCAATGCATCACTAAGCATGTTTGGGTTGTGAGGACATAATAGAGAATTTAAACAAGGAGGATTACTTCTTATGCTAAGATTTCCACATGCAATCTATTACCCCTTCATGCATGCACGATTTGAAACAAAACTCAACACAACAACAAGAAGATCGACATTATCCTACCCCGAGATCATCATGTTCGTAGAAAAAGGAAAAAAAATGGAGTATAATATATCAAGGTTATAGAGATGCTTACTTGATGGATTACACTAGCTACTAAGAACTCCTAATATTTGCTTCTCTCCCCAAAACTGATGCCACCAGCTAGAGGAGGTCTTCTTTGTAGGCTAAGTTTTGAGGTTGGTGTGGGATCGACAATGTTGTGGTGAATATATAAAGAAGTGAAACCAAAGTGACCAACTCCTATCTCCCTCATGCATGTGAGCCACGTAGGGAAAGAGTGAAGAGTGAATAGTGCCCTACCATGCACTACCACTATAGTGTATAGGCTTCATGATTTAGATGCATAGTGTTTCTCAAGTGGGAGGCAAATTCATCCAAGATGTGAAGCATCATCTCCACGTGGTGAGTGAGGGATTAAATCTAGGAGAAACATTCCACTAATCCTAGTATAAATATGTAGCTTAGATGCTAATTAAAACATGTGGTGACTTAATTATTCGTATAAGGGTACCTATAGTGTCACAAATTGAAACTATGTTCTAATGGAAACATAATTTATTATATATTATTGTCTAAAAAATTTCTCTTGGTACGAATTTATTATCTGCATATACTAATATAGTCGAATAATGCAACGCGGCTATCAAGGCCATACTAACTTATAATGCCACACGTACATGTACATGCATACCGATTTCTACGACACGACATGATACTAGACTTGCTCTTAAGGCTTAAATATTGATTTCGGAATACGTAAAATTTACGGGTCATTACACTTCATCAAATAGGGGAAATTGTTGGGAGAAGATTCAGCAGTAGATTGTTTAGAAGATTTGGCTGATCTCAAAACCCTAATTTGATAGGTGAACCATTACTTTGTAATTGTAACGCCTTGGTCTCTGAGAGTTTCAGACTCAGTAGACTTTCCTTCAACATGGTCCAGGCTCAGTATCCTGTCTGCTGTTCTCTCAGTAGACTATTCGCCTCAGTACCATGGAGTGAAGACTCAGTAGTGCTGGACTCAGGAGGAGCAGCACACTGAGAGGTGTTCAGATTCAGTAGTGCAGGACTCGGCGGGAGCAAAGACATGCGAAAGAGTCGATAGAACCGGACTCGGCGGGAGCGCGGTTTGCGAACTCGAGTCAACCTTCAGTAGAGTTGGACTCAGCAGGAGTATACTACTGAACCGTTGGTCAGACTCAACAACGGCCTGACAGTCTCCTCGATTGTCAGAAGGTTCTCAATGAAAAATCAGTAGAGTTGTCCGAGGTAGTACACATTAGAGAAGTCAGCTTCAGTATCTGCCTTGAAGTTTGAATGTCTCAACAACTTTCTACACCTCGACCAATGACAAGCAGCCAGCTGTTAAAGTTCTGCTTAAAGCTGCAAGTCAACTACTTTTCGGAAATAGATGGTAGTCTCTGCACGATTTCAAATAGAGCCATTTGCTACCCAAAGAGAGTGACACGTGGACAATTTGTCTCTAACGGATCTATTCATAGCTCACCTCTATAAATAGAGGGAAAATCAAATCGGAAAAAACAACATATGAGAGAGCACACAGAGCAATACAACAGTGAACGAAAAAGCTTTCCGCAAGAGCTTCAGAGAAATACTCAATACGAAAGGCGACTGCTCTAGGGAACCAAGCTTATTAGAATCACGCCTCTAGCATCCAAGTGATAGAACACAAACCCAGAGAGATTATTCATCTTTGTTCTTCACTCTAGAAGCACTTTCTTGTTCCCTTTCCCTCTAACCTAAGCTCCATTGAATATATCCATAGCTTAGAACCGAAGGAGCTCATATCTTGAACTGTTCTTATGGTAAAGAACTCCTTCACTGTTGGAGAATCCTTCAAACATCTTTGTTTGAATCTTGTAAACTGGGACTTGCTCAGTATAATCTTCAAGACCGCGTTTGTCCAGGGTACAAACTGACTAAGACTAACTCAGTATAATAAAATAGCCTCTTGATCTTTTCATGACAGTGGACGTTGGATTGTTGATATCCGAACCACTTTAAAAATCTTTATGCTCATTTTACTGTTGCATTGATTTTCTATTCATACTGAAAACCGTTATAAAATTACACAACAGAGTTTCAGAAAAGCTTAACTGATTGCACTAATCTACTGAAACAGTTTTAACTAAAAACGTTTTCAACTCAACTGAATTGGGCCTACACTATTCCGCACTCTACTGAACTCTTACTGAACGGTACTGAATTCTGACATCAGTCAGCTAGCAGACCTCAGTATAGTCAGTCACTCTGTCCACGCGATTCAGAACAGCTTGCCTGGTCTACTGAATTTATTCAGCATACAATCTCCGTAATCGGATTGTTCGTGTTCTAAGTTGAGAACAAGTTTTCAGGTGTATTCACCCCCCCCCCTCTACACCTGAATGTTTACCCCGGGACCAACAATATTCCTACTCATCTTGGTTTTGGTTAGCAACCACGTAAGTTTAGGATTTTTACTTAGCTACGAAATTGTAAAAACTGAACTGAAATAAAAACGTATTAACTGGACAGTTGAAAGACAGGTCCAACAGAATATTCCACACACACAAATTCCAATCATCGGCACTTACAGTTAATTAATCTGAAGAATCTACTAGTTATAGATTGATGTAATTAAACTGACACAACCCTCAGTTCCACTTACTTTATCGGTAATCGCCATGTTGGGCATCGAAACGACTACTTACCTCATCTAGCTACAACCTACGTTGTTGGGCAATCAATAGATTTGATAACTAGACAGTTTTATCGAGCTAAGGAAGCCTAGTATAGGAGTCTACTCGTATGTTAGGCATCTAATAGTCTCCTACCCGTTTAATCCAATTACTCTTAAGAATAATTTTGCTACCTACTTAGCCTTGTTCCACGAGAAACGATGGAAGTACTAATTTAGCTACAAACTGCAGAACCTAGGGTGATCAAGCCTAAGTTTCTAGTCAGATTAATTAATTCAAAATTAACCCGAAACCCTTTCAATTAATTATGAGCACCTAAGCCTCATGCATTGTTAACGTGTGTCTTTAACATCCTGCCGAACCACTAAAAGTTTTAGCTACTCATGAAAACGTCCCGACTGCGCAGGCAAGACACTTCGCAAAATAGAACAGTAAATATTCTTAACCCTAATTCTAGCACGCACAGAAATTAAGACTTAAACAGTAAACACGACACTCAATCTTTAAAACATAACACGAACTGGAATTAAATTTGAAAACGAAACATGAAACGAAAGTACCGATTAAATGTCTTCGATCTTCCCTATCTACGATGGAAATTAAATTGCAGAAACGAATTATTCTTCGAATAACGATCATAAAAACTAAGAACTAAGTGTTTGTTTCTTCCTCTCAACTCTCGAACTTGCATGGAAAAGTAAAACGGAACATAGAACTTCGATCGGCTTCTTCTTCTCTCGGCGGAAATCAGAATGAACGGCGGTAGAAATCGTGAAGTATGGGAATAAATTCGTGAATGAGAGGATACGATTTCCTGTGCCTATAACCCTTTTATATGGCTGCTATCTTGATAAACTTGTATCTAGGGTTTAATCTTGGATAAGGAATGATTAATAAGATAATGAAAATATCTTATCTTTACCTTCCTTCCTTCTTCTTCTAATTCCGGCCAAATTCGATCATAAACACGCCAATACAGCTGGAATCCATGTTGCCACCTCATTTCAACGTCACATGCCAAATCAGCCATAATTCCTGCAAGGCTGCCAATAAAAGTGTCTCGCCTACACAATTAAGTGACATTTCGAGCAGAAATAATAAGGTAAATGACTCATCAAATCTCCTTACAGTTGAACTATACTCACCCTCGAGTATAAGAAGAACTAAAGATAAGTACCTAGTTATTTCGGCCCTCCCCAAGACTCAAGACTCAAAGCAAAAACACAAGACTCGATAAGGACGTAACAAAGAAAAGAACAACTGACTCAAAAATGAAGACAAGAAGCGACACCAATCAATTCGAAAATTTCCGCACCAATTCACTAATCAAGCAATGTCAAACGATGCAATCATGATCTCATCAAGCAAGTAGACAATGCAAATTTTGGAAACTAGTCACACATATATCAACTTGGTCAAAATCTAAACAATATGGATCTCCTCAAAATTCGCTCAATCACTCAACTAGTCTATGTTCGGTTCAAGCCACTCAAAGGAAAGCAATCCACGCAATCACGATAAGAGATCGTCAGAATAACAATATCAATGAAGTCTTTCTCATTCGGTTGTAATAGGAATGACTTAGACAAATTTATGTTAGTAGGGGCCTTAGGGGTACTAAGCTCCATCAAGATTTAGATTCAATATTATGCATGTCAAACTCTCTCACTTGTGCAAATAATACGAACATCAAACTCCCACCACTTAAGAAAATTTACTTCAATGCTACAACTTCAACACTATGCACCCATACCCTTCTATTCTGCCACGTTTCCTTCTTTCTTCTTTTTTTTCATGGCATATATTTTTTTCTTTTGAACAATCTGGCACAAACTGTCTCAACTGTACAGACAAGACACTTTAAATTCTGCTTATATAGAGCACTTTTACACTTAGACTTTTTATCCTATTTGTTATTCTGCAGCACATCTATACTGGGCAGGTAGGAAACAAATGTAATACTCCTCAAATTATAACTATCATGCACAAGAGAGTTCGTAAAACAAGCAATAACATGGGTTAAGAGAAAGTTAAAAAGGCCTTGGCTAAAATTTTACTAACTCAAATCAATGAAAATCGGTTAAGGCTCAAATTGGTTCACTAAGGGATAATGTGTCGCGGTTGTGTGGCTAAAAATACGTAGTGCCTCCTATCATTTATCACAAGGGACTCAAACATATTGTGACTTTGCGGATAAACACTCTCAAAAGAATAGTAGGAAGTGTCCTACTTTAAGGCTCAAATCTAATTTATGTGAGTGGTTTAAGAATTTCGATCCAACAAAGTTTATTTTTCCTCATCCCAAATTACATGCATATACGTGCCTAGATGTACTCTTCACAAAGACTATCATGCAAGCATATTGAAACACAAAAGCATAAATAAGACATGCTTGACATAGAAAACGACGCTTCAAAAATTGAAAATTTTGGCATGCTTCGACACAAAACACCCGCCTCCTTACACTTAAACCTTGCTCACCCTCGAGCAAAGAGAGAAGGTATGATAAAATAAACACCCTCCTTACACTTGATCCCAATCTAGTGTAAGAACAAACTAAAACGAAAAAACCAAAGAAAAGAAACAGCCCCCTCCTTACACTTGATCCCTATCAAGTGTAAGAACAAGAAAGACACACAAGAACAGACTCATAAAACGAAAACATAAAAACAAAAATAAAAATGGGGAAGAAAGTCACCGGTCGCCTCACCTGGGCAGGCGAGGCAGTATGCTCATAACTGTGCGGCGAAGGCAATCTACTCTGCAGCCAAGGGATTCTAGATCAGTCTGTAGGGTCTACATAGTATCCACTCCTGCAGAAGCAAAGGCACTCGAGACATTAGATCCCGGTGGATAAAACTGGATCTCCCGATTAGGCAGTTCATACAGTAGGCGAGTATGGCGCAACAAAGTCATTTCAAACAAAGGTGGAGGGTCCACCCTAGTCAGATAACGATCACCATCAATGACAAAATTACGCTCAATAAAAGTGGCAAGAATATGGCATAATGTCATGTGATGTATGGTATGACTCGCAATCGTGAACATGTTATTAGCAATCCACCAATCTAGGTTAAGACGATGCCTAGTAGTCATGAACCATAGAAAATACAATTCATTTACGGTCACCTTATCAAAAGAAGTACTCTTTTCGGCTAGGTTGTGGGCTAAGTATTGGTGGCACATGCGAAGGGCGGGATCTTCTATAAGACTCACAAAGGAACCCGACGTAGCAAACTCATCCGGCTCGCTTGGGGCGAGAAGCCTCCACGCGGCCCGTGAAGGGTCCTTGTTCGGCAATGCATGAAATCCAATCTCAAAGAGACCCAAATAAAAGTCATCAAATGTAGAAATCCCTACCCTAGAATTCCACTCGGCCACCGAAAGATAATAAGTACCTCCAAACAACCTAAACTCAATGCTAAGCATAACCAAATCCTTGTCACCCTCAAAATGGAAAGTATTAAAGAACTCACTAGCAACTTGCTTATAACAAGGATAATGATGCGACTCAAGCAACCATAACCGACCAATATTTTAAAAATAAGCAAAGAAGGGTTCGAGAATACCGGCCGCACATAAGAAGTTGCGATCCAAGAGGCGTCCGCTCCAGTAGTCCTTGCCCTCGCATCCTTGTAAACGCATAGTCATGTACTCAATCTCAAATTGAGAGAGGGCATGCACGGCTTCCGGAGTATCAAGGTGTATGATCAAGCAGTGCACTATTAGGAAACTTTAGACGGAGTATCAAGACCCTATCAAACTCTAGAGCCTCCATTAAGAACCTAAGCCTAAGCAACTTGTTAGGTGCAGTTAGTGAAGGCTTAATTACACTAGTGTGAGCCTTGGTCAAGCCATTACTTACCCACTTCCCAACTGTACTCTTGCTACAATCTATCCCTTTTGCCAATTTTCTAATTGTGGCTCTCTTTTGAAGCGCTAAACATTTTATTAGTTCTAGGTCTATAATCACTCTTTTACTTCTAGCTTTTGTTATTTTCGCACTTTGCAAATAAATGAATTCACCTTCATTTTGTTTCTTCTTTGCAGCACCCCAAAGGCGTTTGACTGTTCTATACGAACAGCTCCATTTCGTCGTTGCTTCTTTCATTTTCCCCCGGGCCGTGTCCTCGCCGTTCCTCGAGTTTTGCGGCGAAATTGCACCAGCTGATTTCTTTCGGTGGTTGTCAAATTTTTTGGCCTCATTTTCTATCTGTAATTTTAAGATTGTGATGATGTTGTGAATGGATTAAAATTGTTTCTGTATTTATTAGACAAAACATAGGTTAATTTGAATTTCCAAAAGTAAAATGCTTGGTCGATTTTCAAAATTTTTTGATTGTTTCAACTTAATGAATTACCGCTACATCAATTTCATAATTTTGTAATTTGCCACCAAAATTTTGATACTTAGGCTTCTCTGTTCTCGTTGATTGGATGCCTCCTTTGTTGAAAGTCAAGTTGAGCAAAAAAAAAAGGTGGGACCCACAATAACTTTTAATCAATTAGAATTCGGACAAACTTTCATATCCCACATTCATACTCCTTTTTATGTCACCTCCACAAATATTTGACATGTGACATAAATTTTAATTAAATAACAACATCAAAATCAATTGTAGCGGGCCATATGTGACACATGTCAACACATTTATGGAGTGTGAAATATAAGGGAGTATAGAAGTGTGACACTAAAGTATTTGTGATTAGATTAGATTAATTAATAAAATATATATGCAAGTGGGCCATATTAGATTAACACTTAAACTCAAACTCCTAAATTCTTGTACCGGAATGGCAATGGGCCAATATAAATGAGACGAAGGGAGTAGTTATTTATAATTAAATATATGGAATTTAAATATGTATGCAATAACGTCATCTACTTTAATTGGAGAAAGACTTTTGTGCACCAAATGTATGTACATCTGGGTCGCACGGAGATCCAATTTTGACCACAAACGGGTCGCTGACTATCATTTAATAAAAAAGAAAATGAAAAACCCTACCCTTTCTCATTCTCCGCTCTCATCATCTCCACCTCCCCTCTCTCATTCTCTGACTCTCTCTCTCTCTCTCTCTCTTCTCCGCGCTCTTCGCCTCTGCGATCTTCACCTACGCTCTCCGCTCTCTCATTCTCTGCCTCCGCTCTCTCTCTCTCGCCTCTCTCTCTCTCTCTCGCCCCTCTCTCCGAAATCTCTTGCATCTCTCTCCTACAGATTTGAGGGACGGATTTTTCCGGTATTCAACCGTTGCTTCAGAATAAGGCAGACATCACCTTCGACCCTGCTTCGGTGAAGGTTTGACCAAACTCTGGTTTGCTCTTTGATTTCATTTTTTGCTCGAGCTAGTGGATATGCATGTAGAATTCCAGATAGTTGATGTATTTGATCTTAGTTGAGATGTTTGACTTGTTAATTTTGCATGTAAAGAATTATGGAACTGTTTGAGAAGAATACTTATTCTGTTGTCAACATATTTGATGTAACTTTATGGTTTCTTCTGAACTGTTTGAGAAGAATAATATTCTGTTGTCAACATATTTGATGTAACTTTATTATGTGTTTAAGCATATTTGCTGAAAAAACTAATATCTACTTATCCGGTCAAAATAATCAAAATAAGCTGGCACGGAACAGTTTCCTCAAATATACATCATTATATATATATATATATATATATATATATATATATATATATATATATGGAATGGATATTATAAGAACCATTATCTTAGATAAAAACTAAGAACCAATCTTAGCCTTTCATTTTTTTGATCTATGAACACCCATTTTCTTTATTTTACTTTTATTTTTAATTCAAAAAATAAGAAAATTAGTTTCATTAAAAGTAAGTATGTATTTTTACACTTTATGTTTGAAACTAAAACAAACACCTACACTTACCTCATGCGGCGGCAATATATTGAACTATTAATAGTTTAATATAGAATTTTGGATTACTAGAATTTAAATTTTGGACTTATCGTTGGACCAATAGAATTAATTACTTATTTCCAGGCCCAATATATTGAACTATAAAATTTTCAAATCCAGTCCAATATATTAAATTCTGATAAAATACAAGGCGCGAAAATATTTTTCCTTAAAATTTATACATGAATTTCGGCCTCGACACAAGAAATGGGGTTGCGGTCGCACCCATGCGCATCCCCTGATACCGTTATTGCAAAAAGATATTCAAGTATCTAAGTAAATGGTGCAAAAATGTCTTTTATCTAATATTAATATTAGAATACATTTGTAATAACAATTTTTATCTTTTTTTTATATTATAAATGTCCAGTTTTAGCCCATTATGTTTTAAAAAAATAAAAAAAATGGGGCTGATTATTTTTTTTATATTTATTATCTTTAGAAATTTTTATTATTCGGGTCTATCTCCAAGCATAATTTTCTAAAATTATTCTAATTTTTAAAATTTTTTTTTATTAACTCAGCGGATCAAAATTGGACAAATTTGGCCAATTTTGTAAAACGGACTAAAAATTGACAATTTGTCAAATTAACGTGCTAAAATTGAACTCGACCAAAATAACGAACCAAAGTGAATCGGGCGCTAATATAATGGGCCAAAAATGATTTTATCCCCTCGGAAAGCAATTTAGAAGAATCTATTATTTCATTGTGTAAACATTTCTAAGTGATTTACCATTTCGGCATTAGCTTTATGATTTGATTTTTACTTTTATTTGAAATCAAGTCTAATTTTATTTTATTTTATTTGTGTCTATTGAAATAGTTGATCGTGTATCATTTAAGTTTAAATTATTTAAAATAACTCATTCCCTAAATTTCACAAATCAATTAATCTGCTCTCTGAAAATTGAAAGTGATAGAAAAATAAGAGAAGAACTACATATATAAGTGCAAGAAAAACCATGAAAGTAGAAAGATAACCTCCTCACAAACAAACTTGTAACAAACACGCGAGTCAAAGCAAGCTTACCACTCGAGCCCCAACTTCTTCTTTAGGTACAAACAGTAGTCGTAAACCTTTACGGGATCCGGCAAGGCTTTCGACACACACTCTCTCTCCAAACATCTCTTCGCCCACGAATCCAGCTTCGGACAATCATCTTCGATGCTGAAGCCGATGGCTTTTTTATAGGCATAGAACCAGATCGGTATTGGTACCAACGCCACGTCGAGAAACCCCAAATTCTCCCCGCCGAAGAACGCCTTCTCCCCCAACACCGACTCCAACTGTTTAAAGATGTCTATGGATTCCTTCTTCGCCGCTTCTCGCTCTTCTCCTTTCGTAAACAATATGGTTTTGAAAGCAGCATACACCTATCACAACAAGAGAAAGACAACATCAGCTTAAACTTATTAAATTAAGGGATATTGGTGAAATAAATAACGAATTATTTTAAATGACAAATTTAACATGAACAAACTTTCTAATTTTTTGCAATTCTTATCCTCATTTTTTTTTCTTTTTGCCGGAAAAAAGGGCGTTATTTTGATGATTTGAACGCCTAACTAACTGGAGTGTCACCTCATTAAATCACTAGAATGTCGATAATTTTGACGCTACTTCTGCAAAATTGACATGTTATTAATAAAAAAATACTCCGTCCATCCCACCCATCTTGACGCGTATTTCTTTTAGGGACGTCCCACCTATCTTGATGCGTTTCCAAAAAATGAAATAATTTATCCTCTTATTTTTTCATTTCTCTCTCTTACTTTATTCCTCTCTCATACTTTATCATCCACTTTCTTAATTCCCGTGCCGAAAAGAAATGCGTCAAGATGGGTGGGACGGAGGAAGTACTATTCTTGCCTTCAATTACAAAAAAGTAATCTTACATCAAACAAAGTACTATTCTTGCATTCTAATAGAGAAGACGATTCATAGATGGACAGACTATTCCATGTGTGAGTCCAATTTAGCATTTCTGCGGCTGAAAAATTGGAGATCAAGACATGCTTTGAATTGAAAAAATTAGAAAGTTTGTGAATTAATTGACTAAGTTTTAAAATTAGAGATCGAAACATAATTTGAATTGAAGATTTTAAAAAGTTTGTGCATTAATTCGTCAAGTTTCCAAGTTCGTTAAAATTTGATAATTAGTGATTTATTTCATCAATACCTCTTAAACTAATACTAGTCTGTAATTCGAACAATAAATTAACTTGAAAATAATGATACCTTTTTGTCAATGTAATCGGCCCAGAATCTTGCTTGAGCTCTCTCGTAAGGGTCGGAAGGAAGCAGAGGAGGAGAGCTTCGACTCCACACCTTGTCGATGTATTCGACAATGATCAAGGATTCGCAAACGGGTTTGCCATTGTGAATCAGAACGGGGATCGTCTGGTGAACGGGGTTCATCTCCAGTAAAAGCTGGCTTTTGTTGCTCATGTCCTCCTCTCTGGACTCGTATTCCACGCCCTTTAAGGCTAACGCCAGTCTCGCCCTCATTCCGTACCCGCTCGCATACAGATCAAGCAGAATCACTTCGTCCGCCATTTAGGATTTTTGCTGTGTTTCTTCCACTATATACTTGCACATTGTCTATGTAAATACATATTATATATATATATATTATATATATATATATATATACATATGAACGTTGATTAATTTAGGTGGGAGGATTTTAAGATGAGATTCACATGGGCTGCTCAAACTGTTTATTATTATTATTTTTTTGATGATGAGGTAATCCGCAGGTACTGGGTAAACCCTTGCTTTCTGTGCAATAGTTTGTAAACCACACAGGAGAGTTCAACTACCCTAGGCTAACCATAGATGACAGACACACATAGCGATTTCAGTGGGATTTGAACCCGTGACCTTTCGATCCGGGCCACCTACTTTGTCGATATATATATAGAGAGAGAGAGATATTAATTTAGCTGGGAGGATTTTTAGATGAGATTCACATGGGCTGCTCAAACTTATTATTATAAAGTAATTGCTAATTAATGATGTGGAGTATATGGCGCCGGTGTCCCATCCCATCCAGCTTTTAAAAAATGAAGGGGTATTTTGGGTAAGAACATAATTAGATTATTTTAAAACAAAAATTTCAATAAGTTGATTATTGATCTACGCTTCATTAATGAGGCTTTCAGCTACAAGCTATGAGTTTTTGATCGAGGCAGCATGATTTTATAAATAATTATTGCAAATCATAGAAAATTACAAGTATGTTAGAACCCACGAATCGTTAAGTACTTGTAGGCTCGAACAACGGAACTGACTATAAGCACCAATGGATGTATATCACACATTATCATATTTAAATTTGTAATAACCGTAATATAATATAATAAAGTTCTCTCATAAGGAACGGAGTGAGTACATTCTATTAATGAAACGGAGTGAATACATTCCTGAGGCAGCTTGACGGACTCGCCCTAAAGGAAGTCAGTGCGCGATGTGCGTGGGTCGGCGCGCAGTCAGCGGAGCGAGCGGTCGAGTTGTCAAACCTCGCTCGGATCGAACGTCTCACCGAGGCACGCGGCCTTGGGCGAGACTCGTGGGTTGGTAAAGGAAGTAGTTCGCCGAGCTTGGGGCGCTCGGTTGGACGAGACACGGAGTGTGTGCGGGGAAGATGATCGAGGCACGAGGCCTCAGATGCGTGGAAGGAATAGTGCGACGTGCGAGGGTGCGTACGCATGGTGCCGAGGTAGTTCGGCCGAGTCGGCGGGTGCATGTCGACTAGTGAGCGCACGGGCGTACGCGAAGGAAGGTTTTGTCGGGTAGCTCGGGCGGACAGCTTGGTCCTACCAAGAGCCATCAGCAGATGCTGCGAAGTTGCGTGGTAGGACACATAGGCGAGCGGCATGCCGAAGCGCGCGGATGCGCGGGCGATTTGTCAGTATGTTGGTGTGAGAACCAACAAGAAAAGTTCCAGATGTGCTGGACAAGAGGTGAGAATTGCAGATATGAAGATCTGAAAAGACGCGTTGAGCGTTTGTGGTAAGGCCACGCTGCCAAGGAATGTGTCCTAGGTAGGATGTCGTGGTGAAAAAGCGGAAGTTTACCAAGACATTGGGTGCGAGAAGATGGGTGTTGAGATGCGTTGTATGACGGAGTATGGGATCTGTTCTACAAATGGTCGAGACGTGTTGAGACACTTGTTAGATGAGAGTATGGGATCCATTGAACCGGGTGCTAAGGACCACCATATACGAGGATGAGTGTTGGCAGAATTAGCCAAGGATGTGAGAAGAGTGCTAAAGACATGTGAGGATGTTGGCATATTCAATCAAAGGAGGCGGCTAAATGGCGATAGTCGTTGAGTTCGACGGGATGCACCTATCGGGGCGGGCCTGCAGAGAAGTGCAGGGTGGTGTGAGACGTTGCAGGCATCGAGTTGTCGGATATGAGAATTCGCCAAATGAGGAATGTGAAGGACAAGACGTGTGAGATGTCGAGTCTAGTTCGACAAAGGATGGCTGAGCATGCCATATTTGGGGGATTGAGACGAGATGCGGGAGACATCAAGATTGGCGGATATGCGAGTCTGCTAAGAAGGTAGTGTGATGGATAGGACGTGTGGAACGTTAAGTCCAGTTCAGCAAGGTGCAGAAGGCATTAAGAGAGAACAAATTGTGATAGACTGAGTGTGGATTTTATTAGAAAGCCTGGAGAGTTGAACGACAAAAGATGGCGGGAGTGCCATATTGAGGGATCCGATCGAGATGTGTGTGGCATCAAGACTGAGTAAGGAGATGGCTTAAAAATTTGCTTTCAGAAGTTGTCAAAGCGCATGCGGTGCAAGACACACGATGTGGGCGGGGTGAGATTTCCTAAGATGGTGGATGCATCATGGATAATAGGACCAACTCTCTAAAGCAGAATTGAGCTTAGGTAGGAATGAGTACTAACAAATTTTACCAAGGCATATGTGGTGTCGTTGGTTAGACTACATCAATGTTGGGATGAGATTCAGTATGATAAGATTTGAAGATCCCAAAACCGCTAACTGAACGATGAGCATTCGATTTGTAATAGCTTAGTTGAGTTCATGTTAGGAACTCAGTAGGCTAGAGTTCAGTAGATGTGTATTCAGTAGAAGATCTTACACTCAGCTAGAGAACTCGAGATCGAAGAAGTCAATTGGACGGCTATCAACCAACCGAATCTACAAAGGAATTCGTGCGTGCGTCTCGAATTTATCGATGAATGTCAGTAGAAGATACTTCAGTAAAGGTCCGAGGATTCAGAGGAAGTCAACTCATCGTACTTTGGAGTTTGAACAAGCCTCACCTACCATTCTACCTCGACCAATAACGAGCCGACAACGCCCTACCTGCTCTGCCATAAAGCTGCTCCAAGACTGAAAAAGAGGAGATCTCTACAGCAACGTTCAAATTAATATGGCCATTTTCCTTATCTTATTCGACACGTGTCTAGACCCCCTTCAATGGATCTATTCATGAATCGAAGACTATAAATAGAGAAGAGTCTTCATGCAGAGAAGACACCGGGAACCATAGCGCTCAAAGCTCGTATAATATCTAGCGAACACAGAACTAAACTCAGCGAAGAACTTGCTTATTGATAGATCCTCGTAGTTCTTCTTTCTAGAGATACATTAGTTCCCTTCTCTAACCTAAGCGTGCTCATTGTAACATCTATAGCTTAGAAACCTCGAAGGAGTTCATCTTTGTGAACTGTTCTTATTGTAAGAACTCCTTCATAGTTGGATAATCTCAAATCCCCGTGTTTGAAAAACTGTAAAGTCGCTAAGACTATAACTAGAGTATCTGTCTTGTGTACAGATCGACTGAGACTTGCTCAGTATAAGCTAATAAAGAACTCTTGCTTTGTTCAGGACAGTGGACGTAGGACCCAGAGTATCTGAACCACTTTAAAACTGCTTGTGTTGATTTTAACTGTTGCATTGATTATTGTGCATCTGCATAAAACTGAGTTTTAATCAAACAACATAAAACGAGTTTTCAACTGAGACGATTATTTTAGGGCCTACACTTCCGCACACAAAGTCTGATATTGAATTATTGTTCACTGACATAAGTCAGTAGACCGTACTCAGTAGAAGAGATCTCTACCCACGCGATCCAGAAAGTTTATTTGGCTATCTGACTAGTTCAGTAGCAGCATTCAGTTCTACTAACTTTCGATTCTGAGTTTGAAATTTGCATTCAAGTGTATTCAACCCCCCCCTACACCTGAGACTCGTCTCTGGACCAACAATCAATGAGAAGATCTAATGGGAATTCAAAATAAGAACAGACAAATAGATTGCCCAAGCCGAGACGGTGGAAGTGGGTATGTGAGATATCCGATTTTCTAAGTAGCAAAGGAGAGACATGATTTTGGGTCAAATGAAATGATGGAAGGATGGCTATGGGGAGTTGCCCAAAGTTTCAGCCTAATTCGGAGGGGCAACGGATTTGGCAAGGACGGGTCCTAATCACACACGTTCGAAGACAGTGAAGGTGCAACATAAGGGCATCCAAAGTTGGGTCAAACTCTAAGCTAAAACCGTGGCGGAAGCTGAGTGGAACTATCTTAGCAAGTTGGGGAAAAAGATTGCTAAGTCATGGGGATTTTTCTTGAGGTAAATAAGCGATGGGGAGCAAAATTCTTTAAGGAGATGTGCTAGAGATGCACAAGGTAATAGTAGCCTAAGTGAGGAGGCTAACGTGGAGGAACCAAGAGGAATGCCAACGAGGGCATCGTCAAACTCAAGTGGGGGAGGTATGTTACACCCCTGACGGGGCGTGCCGAGATGTGTCGAGCGTGGGTACATCTCGACCTAGGAAGTGTCGAGTAAGCGGGAAATCTCGACTAACGCATGTGTTGGAATAGGTCGACATAGTCTAGGTGGGCTGAACGAAGATTTGAGTTGGGTCGATGAAGGAGGCATCGAGCCAAAGTGTCGAGGCATGAGGATGAGACACATTGTGGGCAAATCGAGCTATGTGGGCGAGATTTCCCAAGGAAAGAATTGGAAAGCGAGCTCTTCGGGCAAGAGGTGTCCGGGCGAGCCATACGAGTCTGCCGAGGTAGCTCGACGGAATTGCATGAAGGAAGTCGGCGCGCGATATGCACGTCGGTGCGAGTAATGCGGAGCGAGCGATCGAGTCGTCGAACCTCGACCGGATATGCGAGACCTTCTAGCCGAGGCACGCAACCTCGGGCGAAACTCATGGGTTGGCGAAGGAATTTGCTCGCGCAGCTTGGGGCGCTCGGTCGGATGATACAGAGAGTGTCTGTGGGGAAGATGACCGGGGTACGAGGCCTCGGATGCGCTGAAGGAATAGTGCAGCATGCGAGGATCCGTACGCATGGTGCCGAGGTACTTCGGCCGAGTCGGTGGGTGTATGTCGGCTAGTGAGTGCTTGAGCGTGTGTTGGTCCGGAGACGAGTGTCAGGTGTAGGGGGGTGAATACACCTGAGTACAAGTTCTTTTTTCAAACCCGAAGGACAGCTGAGTTGTAGGTTGCTACTGATGAACAGTGCCAAATAGTAACCTTCAGATCGCGGGTCAGAGTGACTCAATTATTGAGTTTCTCCTACTGACTTCTATCAGTATTAAATCCTCAGGCGAAGAGTTAGTGCGGATAAGTGTAGGGCCCGATAGACTTCGTCTCGAGTTGTACGTTGCTACTGATGAACAATGTCAAATAGTAACCTTCTGATGTCTTGCTAGAAGAAATGAGGCTGGCTCCAGTTTTGCTGACTGTTGCTTTGTAAGCAGATCTATCTAGGTGTCAGCTAGAGCACTGGAACATCTTTGGGGCAGGCTGTGCTCGAACTCCTCAGTCTTTAATTATGAAAAGATAACATCGAAGTTAAAGCATTAAGATCTGAGCGACGTAAATAAGTAGCAAAAGGAAGCCACTTCAGTCGAGACAACGCTCTCAAGATCTTGGTGTTCATCTCTTTGTTGGTGAACGTCCTCCCCAACCTGTTGATCACATTAATCTGGTTTGTAAATCTGATGCTAAGCTCGTCAATGGTCTCGTTGGGCTCCATGGTAAATGTGTCAAATTTTTGAAGCTCTAGCTCGAGCTTGTTCTCTTTAATCTGCGGGGTTCCTTGGCTCAGTACAGCCAGGGCATCCCAAAGTTCTTTTGTCGTCTTATAATCTTACACCCTCCCGAGGTGTGAATCGTTGAGCGTAGTCAGGATTGCATTTCGCGCAACTCGGTCGAGGTTGTGCAACTTTTTTTCTTCAGGCGTGAAGGCTGATTTGTCTTTAGCAACTTTAGCACCCGATCCGTGCTCCTACACCTCCCACGGCGGCATATTGAACGCCGTCGATCATGGGAATGATTGGTCTCGTCTCAAGGACATCGGTCATGCTTGTCGTGCGCCGATGTAAGGTGCGCCTCCATTCTCACACGCCATACCGTGTAATTCTACACATAGAACATCGGCACCATCCGTATACCGACATATCGAACATTATGGGTGAGAGTATAAGGATGTATGAAGAGATGCTTGTGCGGTGAAAAACGTTTTCGGGATCTGTTCAAGTAGACCACTAGTTTCAGAACCGATGATCAGGAGAACACCGTTGCTCTGATACCAATTGTTGGTCCGGAGACGAGTGTCAGGTGTAGAGGGGGGGATGAATACACCTAAGTACATGTTCTTTTTTCAAACCCGAAGGACAACTGAGCTGTAGGTTGCTACTGATGAACAAGTGCCAAATAGTAACCTTCCGATCGCGGGTCGAGTGACTCAACTACTGAAGTTTCTCTATCCGACTTCGTCGCGTATTAAATCCTCAAGCGGAGAGTTAGTGCGGATAAGTGTAGGGCCCGATAGACTTCGTCTTGATTTGAAAACGTGTTTTTCGCAAACCAAATAGTTTTGGCTATTGCACTTTTAAAATACGTTTTATGCAAAGTATGAGTTGTAAGATAGTTTGAGAACAATGCAATAAAACAGTAAATGACACTAGCGATTTTTAACG
This sequence comes from Lavandula angustifolia, assembly GCA_028984105.1. NCBI lineage: Eukaryota > Viridiplantae > Streptophyta > Magnoliopsida > Lamiales > Lamiaceae > Lavandula > Lavandula angustifolia. The sequence continues at coordinate 24,789,843 of CM054820.1, forward strand.
TGGTTCGGATACGCAAGATCCTACGTCCACGGTCCTCCTGAACATGAGGTCTTGTTGATTAGTCTGAGCAAGCCTCAGCAAGGCTTCTCTATTTATAGTTGTGGCCCAGGCATTTGTCCGTTGGAGGGGACGATGCCACGTGTCACAAGCGTCCAAGGAAAATGGCCATATGTTCGAAATAATGTCGCAGAGAGTTGGTCACTGTGCATGAGAGCAGCTTTAGTTGGTCAGAGCAGGTAAGGCTTAGACCGCTTCTCATTGGTCGAGGTTTGTGGTAGGTGAGACTTGTCGGACATCGTCTTCATCTGAGTTGACTCTCACTCATCCTCGTATGATCTTCTGCTGACTTTCGAATGATGTTAAGAGTCGGGTCATTTCCTGTCGGATACAGTAGATCTGACATAATCACTGTCTTCTTCGTCTGAGTCGGCTGATAAGGGGATCTTCTACTGACTGTAGTCAGCTAATGACTCTGAAGGTACTGAGCTCTGTCCTGTGTTCTTCTACTGGAGGGTCAGCTGATGAAAACTCTTCTACTGATGTGGAGTCAACTGAAGACCCGAGAACACGAGCTCTTACAACTGATGCCATGGGTTTTCCGGAATGTAACTTCCTACTGAAGTTCAGACTAACAAATACCCCTTACAGGACTTAGACAAAACAGATAATAAAAGTAAGAACAGTCTAGCCTATTACATCATCTAGTTCGAAAGACACTACACCAAGGGTACAAGACGGGTTTTGGGATCTTCAATTCCATAGCATTAAATTACTATGATTTCCCCCATTACCGATAAACGGACAAGTCCTATTACAAGAACTACTGATAAATAAAACTAAGTACCCTCTGAGTGATTATTAAAATCAACCACTAACTCATAACCCAACAGCGTGCGCGAAGGAAGGTTCTGGGGCAGCTCGGGCGGACAACTTGGTCCTGCCAAGAGCGTCGGCAGATGCTGCGAAGTTGTGCAATAGGACACATGGGCGAGCATCCTGTCGAAGCGCGCGAATGTGCGGGCTTGCGATCTATCGAGTTGGGTCGATGCATGGGCGAGTGGCGGGCACGGGGGTGCGAGCAAGCGAGCGCCGAGGCGCCCAAATGTGTAGACGCAATGTGTTGGTGTGGGCGCCTTACTTGTCAAAGGCTATGCGGACAACGAATCCTAGTCCATGCGGGACTTGGATACGATCCTTGCTTGGTGCTTGGATCGAAAGGAAGCTTCAAGATAGGGAAGATCTTGAAGATATGGACGGAATGCGGAAGTCCTAATCCGCCTAGAAAAAGGCGGATCTTGAAGATAAAGATGGATTGGTGAAGTCTTAATCCAAGTGAGAGATGAAGACTAGAAGATAAAGATGGAATCTTGAAGATAGGGATGAATATGTGTGTCTATCTGTTCTTGCCCAATCAAGTGGCACCATGTCGTGTCCTAGTCTTTGTAGGAATCTTGGGGAATTGTCCCATCTATAAATAGAGGTCGTGTGTGACTCCCTACATAATATAATAGACTTGAAGAATTAGAGTAGAGGAAGCTCTAAAGATCGTGCAATACGTGCACAAGGTCGAGTGGGTCTCGATCGTTAGGAAAAGGTCTGAGTGCCGAGTACTAAGGTCAGATCAGTCATGCAAGCTGAATCCGTCGGGTATGGGCGAGCGTGTGCATGCGTGAGCTTTGGCCATGCGTGGTCATTGTATCAAGCCTTAGAGCTGCACAAGGGTGATGTGTGGAGCCTAAGCAGACCTATTTATGAAGTTGAGCAATATAGAAGAAGGAGAATGCGTTCCCTGTTCCATATGTTTTGTGAGTTTGGTGTCCGTTTAGGTGGGATGCGCCATCACAAGGTCGAAAAACTTAAGGCAAAAGTTGGGGTTCTTTTTTTTTTTTAGATGACGAGGGTAACCCGCAACCGCTATCGAAGTATACACTGGGTAAACCCCCTTCCTGTGCTATAGCCTGCAAACAACACAGGAGAGTTCAACCATCCTAAGCTAATCATAAGTAACAGACTCACACATAGCGTTTTTGGTGGATTGATGGAGATTCTTTTTTTTTTTTATGACGATAGTAACCCGCAACTGATATCTGCACTCTGGGTTGATAGGGGTTCTTAGTTCTTATCTAAGTGGTTTTTCACACTCAAAATATCACTTGGATTAATAACTTTACTAAACTATTTAAATATTTATTGTATATATAATATTGATCCACAGGTTCGAGTCGTTGAATCAATAAACCTCGAATTTTTGGGATAAACCTTTTCTGGACCGAATTTGAGAATATACTTGCTACTCCCTCCGTCCCATTGGAAACGACGCGTTTCCAATGGGCGCGGAAATTAAGAAAGTAGATAAAGTAGGTGAGAGAAATGATAAAGTAGGTGAGAGAAATGATAAAATATGATAAAGTAGGTGAGAGAAATGATAAAGTAGGTGAGAGAAAATAATTAATATAATGAAAGTAGATAAAGTAGGTGTAGAGAAATGATAAAATATGATAAAGTTATTTCCCTTTTTTGGAAACGCTGTGCGTTTTCGGTGGGACGTGAAAAGGAAAACGTGGGTCGTTTAGGTGGGACGGAGGGAGTATAATTTAAAGAATTTGCGAACATAGAGAAAATCATCCTTCATTAATTAATCTACTTCGCGAAAGCATTTCACGTGCGCGGGAAAAAAACACTGCACTCCACGGACCTCTCAATTAGCCTCAGTAGAACATTTGAATCGAAGAGGCAGCGTCGAATTTAGGGTTTGGAGTATTTCGAGAATCAGACAATGGGTTGGTCTTACCCTAAAATATCAATCGAGGACTTGATGAAATTGATTAAGAATTTCATCGATATGATGATTTTGGCTTGTGGATATCAATCAACCGGCCGTCTCGCGAATTGGGACTCCGATAATATCAAGAGATCCTTCCAGTGGGCGCTCTTTCTAGAGGATGTGAGTGATGCATTCCCCATTTTCGATTTTAGAGTAGATTGTCACAACCTGGGTTTACACAGTCGAATGTAATTCGTTTGTTTCAGTCAATTTTGAACATCACTTCCACTACAATTTAAAGTTAGAAAAGGAATTCGGAAAAAGCAAATGTTATGCACGATGACTATCACATCACTTCATCTCTACATTGGTTTAACATTGCCCATTTTGGTTTAAATTATTTGAATTCGAGGAAAGGATTCCATGCAGTCAATTAATTTTTTTTAATTGAATTTAGGTGTCGAAGAGCCTATTGAGCTCGGCTGAATATGAAGATTCTGTGAAAGAGCTTGACGCTCTTTTATATGAATTAACATTGGATCCTAATTTTCCCCAGGTTACGAGTTTGTGAGTTCCTAAGAGTTCACATTTCTGTCTATTTTGTTTATTCTTAATGTTTTTTTTTGGTTTCAATTCTTTATTTTCATTTTCAGCAGGGTCTTGCTCAATTGTCATGCAATACGCTGGGCCGAGCGAGGGGTCTTATCTTAAAGAATCTAATTCAAACCTTTCCCCTGAGGGAGTCTCATTTAAAAGCTATACTAACAGCGTGTGTTGAGATGGACACAAGGATAGACAGTAATGGCCTTGATGTCTATCTTGAAAAATTAATGCTAATTCCCTCAAGTGGCGCCAATTTAAATCAGAGAATAAATCTCGGCCCGAACTTAAATATTTCAACTCACAATTCTGTTTCAAGTGTTGAACATGAAAATTGTGCGGATGATGATTTTAGTATGACCGCGATCCAGCAACTCAGGAGGAGGCAGTTGGCAGTGTCATGCTCATCTGCAGCGGAGGTTGGCTTGGAAAATATCTGGAAAACTATAAGACAGAAAATGGAAGTTGAACATGGGAGTAACTCAAACTCAGAACTAATGATGCATTCCACAATGTAGTGTCTCGACTTTCTGAGCTTTTAATAAATTGCTTGGATTGTTTGTTAGTAATTTGCATTTTTATTAGGCAATGGGTGAAAGGCATTAACCATGCTCTTTCTTGTTACAGGCTTACAGCCCAACAGCACATATTATCTTGCACTTTTTAATTTTTATAGATATAGGCACTACGTGTGTTTAATATCACAGAAATGAAAATGTGGTTAAAATACACCATTGTTTTCTACGATGTGTTGGATGTAAAACGTTGTTGATAGATGGTTTTGGTTTTAATCAAAATTAATATGTCTAATTTTCTTGGTGTTGACAATATAAACAAGACTTGTGCAAATGGTACTCTATAGTTGGAGCCTTTAGAAGTATTTACCTAGCAATTTTACTAAGGAAGTTCCTGCTTGTATAATCTAGCTCACATCTTTTTTCTTCCGTCAAATTGGATTCAGCTCGTTTGATAGCAGCTTGGCTTCTCTATGTTTTTATTGGTTTCAAGACTATAAAAACTGAAAACATGTCCTGCTTATTGGAAGAGCTTCACCTTTCACAAGCTTTCTTTATGGTATTAGACCTCATAAATGTTGAATATCTTAGCTGCTTCTGCTTGTTGTATGCATTTTTTCTTTTTGAGTACTTCAGTTAGTTATTGTTTATTATGGGAGTTGGAAATAAGTTGCTCAGTAGAATGTAATATTTTAACTTTTTGTTTGTTTATTGATATTGCTTTAAAGAGGAGAGGAGCCCCCACTTGACTCAGATATCTGGAATCGCTGGAGAACAAGAAGCCTTTCATATATGCTTGACAAGCGGACTATGAGAATGATATCCGGTGCCAGTTTGATTTGTTCCACACAGGAAGGCCAGTGGACTCAAATGGTAGAACAATTAGATATTCCAGCTGGGAGTGATGATTTCTGTGAAATGATAGTAAGCTAATTGAATCATTATCTCTTTAAGTTTTCCATTTCAGTGTGGTGTGTCCAAATTAAATTAATGCATACATTGAGGATACAAACTCTAGTCTTAAGCCCGTTCTTGTCATCACCAACTGTCTATCATTAGGCTTTTTGGAACATTTATTATGTTATTTTAAAGGGAACCAACTGTCCAAACTCTTAATTTATGTCATGGGAATAGAAAGTGAGGACGCTTAATATATTAAATATCCATAGAAGTAATTTAAAAAACTAAGATCATAAAAAGCTCAAATGAGGCGTTGCTAATACATAACCGAGGCTAAGCCTCAAAGTACATAGGTAAGGCGTAGCCTTGAAGGCGTTTTTCCGGCATAGACTTGAGTCGAATCAGAATCTGTCACCATTTTGAAAATGAGGTAAGAAGACACCACACATATCATATTTACATGACTGACCGAAAACTAGGATAGGAGTAGATGAAGCCTCCATTGATTCGTGATATTAGCGGGCTAATGCAAGATTTCCGATGTGTCAATGTAGAAACAATAAGGATCATCTATCCTTGTTTTGTAATTTCTTGCATGTGCATTTTGTATGTCCTAACTCATAACAATATTAACAACTCCCCTTGTTTTGTAATTTCTTGCATGTGCGTTTTGTATATCCTAGCTCAATAACAATATTGACAACTCCCTTTGTCTTCACAAAATAACAATATTGACAATTCCCTTTGACTTCACAACTCATGTTTAGGATGGAGGCCCGACTAAGAAACTCATTACAACTATGTGATCTTCATGACTTTGTTGCACTCTCTTTTGAGTAAGGGAACGAAGTATTAAGCTCCTCATATGTCAAGTTGATGTTCATATTATAAAACAAGAAATATTGATGCAACTCATGACTCTCCTTGTCATGCAAAATAGCACTTTGTACCAGATTCCTTACTAGCGCAATTTGGGAAACAGATCCTGGAAGAGAAAATAGGAGTACCTCAAATACCATTTTGAAATTAAGCTATGAAAAGGACTGTGTTGGTTTAAATGCCTATAATTTGCATGTGATTTTTGGTTCTAGAGAATGCTAATTTTATGTGTTAAATGCATTACTCAATACATAAACCTGTTCACGACTAGTATTTACTTAGTTTATATTCCTTTCAACCCTAGTGAGTAGAATGCCAACCAAGGTGCTGCTTTGGTTGAAGTGTGAAGCACACAGACATGGATGGCCGAAATTTTCTTTGTGAGGCTGTGCTGCTACTTCACTCGAGGTGATACAATCATGATTATGCTCGCCATGGAGAATAACTTTATATCAAATTACCCATTAAGTAATTTGAACAACATAGGCTAAAAAGAAAATCAGACTTCTGATAATACCATGATAAAACGGGGTTTGGTTGGTCTGGAGGTGAGAACAAATATTCCTAGGAAAAAAAAGGTGGCAAAAAGATGACACAACCACGTCAAGATTATGCTCGCTGTGTAGAATTAAACTTTATACCAGGATTGCTTACTAGGGCAATTTAAACAGCATAGGCTAAAAAGAGAAAATCAGACTAGCTCGATACCGGGTTGGATTTGAGTAGTGAAAAAGATTGTGTTGCTATAATTGCCTTTGGTACCCATGTGATACACGGTTCTAGCAAAAGCATTCTCAATACACAACTCTTTTCACTAATTAGTTTCTACTTAATTCCAACATGGTATCAGAGCTAGCCTGATTTCTCACTTTTAGCCTCTGCTAATTTCAACATTGGTGAGGAGAAAGGCTATTGGCGGTGCTTTGGTCAATGCATGAAGCACAAGTAGGAAATTTGCGAGAAAAGCGGGGTTTGGCGAGGCTCCTTCCCTCACTCGAGGTGTGAATGATTGTCGTTGTGTAGAATAAAACTATATACCCAATTGCTCATTAGGGCAATTTGAACAACATAGGTTAAAAGAGAAAACCAGACTAGCTCTGATACAACATGTCAAGATTATGCTCGCGGTGTAGAATTAAACTTTATACTGGGATTGCTTACTAGGGAAACTTGAACAGCATAGGCTAATATGAGGAAATTGACGGAATCAAGCTGTTCTTCCAACATTTCATAAACATAAAAATGAAAGAAACATATTTAATCAGAATAGATAGAGAAGATAACTAGTTTGCACACCTTGCAGAGTTTCATTTCAGGTCAATTTCCAGTGCCAATATTAAATCATGCATGCAAGTGGTAATAGAAAATAAAATGTTTCTGTAGATAAGTATTAGAATGGCCTTAAGCCTGTAATTGTCTTGAGCCTGATTTTAGTCTACATGTAGGTTTTAAACTTTATGTGGGGTGGAAGTATCTCTTTACAGTCGGTATTTCTTTATGTCTACATTCAAATTTTCTTGCTCTTCGAATGGCTGTGTGCAGAGTGGTACTGATTGTTGAGATGAGTTTATTGACAAAAATGATGTTCTAATAAGGATGCAAATGGCCAGAGCTATTGTCTTCTTTACTTCAATAAATCTGTAGGGAAAAATAAGTAGGTGGATATTGCGTGTGTAATATTATTTTTGTTTTCAAATTCTTAAGTTTTTGGATAGTAATGCAAATTTATATTGACTACAATGGTAATATTTTTAGTTAAGAATTCATTGCTTTCTCCTATTTCAGTAGAGATACATTTACTGTACTTTTATGGGAATTCACTGCAGAAAGTTTTGTTTATATCACATGTAGTTGCCCCTCTTTTGTCGTTGTAGGAGCTCCTATTATTAGGATGTGTAGCAGATAGATGGAACGCTCTACTCGATCATCTGATCTCTGTTTCATATGAATTCCCTACCATATCAAGGCTCTATAATGAAGTGTTCGGCTTACCACTGGGAAACTCTCCAGACCTTTTTCTCAATGAGGGCCTGACGAATGCTAAGGTGATCATTCCTGACCTTTATCATTTGTTTTAGATAATAAGAAGTTTATGGGGTGGATTTAATCAGTGGAGTATCTTCAGCAAGCCGGCTCTTTTTTATTAGATTGTTACAAACTCTACAAAATTACATTGCATGTGCTTGGTAAGTGGAAAATTGATTGACTTTCTAACTTAACATTCCATATTCACTTATTTGCCTCACATATCAATGCTCTAAAAGTGTGAAATGTGACAGAGGCATTTTCTCACATTTTTCAATTTACTCGTTCGTAGAGTTCATCTTGATTGTTCCACCTTGATTGTTATTTGCTGGATGTGAGTATTAATCAAGTGAATTAGATAATGCTCAGAAGAAAGAAGGTGACAAGTTAAAAGAGCGAAAGTACTATAGGAGCTATAGGAGTGTACTGTTTTTCAGCTTTCCATTTATATCCTTATGCACTCACAGTGCTTTGAAAGTGAAGCATCCTCTTGTTGCAGCTAACTTGGAACTCTATCTTCCTTTTGATTATTAAAGCATGCTACAGGCTCCTTTTTCTTTCTTTTGTTTTTTTCATTGTATGAAGTGAGAATATCTTACTACATGGCTTCCACGATCGACGTGAATGGCCTCTCTCAATGCTCAATTTGTTAATATCAGCTAGCTAGAAAAAACATGTTGCAATGCGGTTAGTTTTTTCTTGGCACCTCGTACTAATCCGGAGCTTTGGCATTTTCTGTTATAGGTCCTCCTCTAAACGCTTCAAACCAGTAATTACATTTTGTTTCCACAGACTCTCATTTGATCAATAAATTTGGATACTGCTTCTAACCAATACATAACATTCCACTATTTAGGAAATACAATATGATTAATTTCCAAAAGAAAGGATATAACCCATTTTGTGTCCACATGTCCTTCAACCTCAAGAAACAAGTTCAAGTCTAATAAGATGCTGTTTCTGGCTATTGTATGTGAATTGAATAATACAGGAAGCTGAAATTGCTACTAGAAAGTGATTCCAATAGCGTTGTCAATGATCTTTTTCCCAAAGATGTGTTCATTCTTGGATCATGTAGCTTGGGACGTATTTCTATAAATATTGTTTGAATGCTTGCCCTACTTCGTCCTCCATCCTTGTGAGAATATTTGAGCTAATATACAAGATTCATCAACTCCTGCTGTGCTTCGAATTAATTCTTAGATTCCCGTTTATTTGTCTGAATCAGGTAAAAAGTATTGTGGACTACCTAGAAGTTTTACTCTGCAATAAAGTCAATCTATTATGGAGACTATCCCCTGTCCTTGCAGCATTTGCAATTCCTTCATGGTACATTGTCAGTTTCAGACATATTTTACTAAGCCTGCATTTTGCCTCACCATATTCATGAGTTCGCATTTCTTTTCGAGCCTTATGAAGGACTAGATTGTGGAGGATTTCCATTTCTGAAAAGGAAATGCATTCTTGCAATGTGTCATTGTAGGTCAAAGTTGTTCAAATCCTATCTCCTTGAGCTACAGAGTCACTTGATCGGAAACACTTTGGCAACTACGTAAGTTGTTATATCTGTCTTTTTTTGGAGTGTGGGTGAGTTTCTTCCTATAAATTGGACCATCTTGTCTTCATTTTATGATTTTTTTTTCTTCTTGCACAGGCACTGCAGTGGTGTCTCCGGCAAGATGGAGCATAAAAAGTGTGAGTTTCTTTTATTCTGTCTTCATAATTCTTAGTCCACTTTTCTTTTCGATCTCTTACTACTTATAAGAAACTTTTATCTGGCAGTGCAAAGTTCAATTTTCCTATTACTTGACTATTTTATATGCTTGTTGTGCTTAAACTTATTTCACATTGCACTAATCTCTCTTATGAATTTTTCATGTTCCTGTTCTTTCCCAGTCAATCTGAATTGTCTTATGCAATTGTGAACAATATAGTAAATTGTTACAAAATGATCTAAATTATTATCAGGCTATAATAGGCAATATCAATAGTTAAGATTCTATAAATTCAAGAAATATCTTGTATCATATAAACACTAATGGAGCATCTACGTACGAACCTAGTGGCACAACAATGTTTTAAGAAAGTTGGATGTAACTAAGTTCAGTTTGGGTAGCCTAGAACGGCTTATCTTATGTGTTCTTGTATTGCATAGTAGTGCCGGTTTTGCTTCTTAACCAGTGAGACGAAATTCGCATTTTAATGTTAATGTCCGAAAGTCACGAATATCTTTGTCTCTTCATGTTTTGCTCATTGCAAATTCGGGACACATGAATTATGAGGTTCTAAAATGTGTTTGTAGGCGAAGCCTCAAGTTTATAAAACTGATTGTTGTTGTTGACCATATTTTTAGGTGAAGTGGCAGAGAGAATTTGGTGCGTCTATGTTTTCCATATATGTAGATCTCGTGCTGCCACTGTTGCGTGACGGGCTAGTCTCTTTTTTTGTGTGACGAGGAAAACTCGTATCCATAAATGAGGTAATAATGTTTAATGAGTTAGGATATACGGGGTGGGGATCTTCTATCCCACTACATGTCCCACCCTCAAAGTTGACTCAACTAAGTATTAGATGGAGACATGGTGTTAGGTTAAAAGGACACATGTCCTCATCTTAAGGGGTGAGACATGTAGTGGGACATAGAGTGGGATAGAGGATTCCCACCCGAATATACGAGACTGTGCATATTCAAATCCCATATGACAATGTCCATACATCTTTGCAGTTGTATGTGAAATATGTATATTATCTAACAATTTTTTAGCAGGATGGTATTCCACAAGTTTTAGTTTTTCGTGATTATGGTCTAATCAGTTTTTTTAGTAAAGAGTGAAAACTTAATCTATGTAATAAACTCAATTTATAAAAACCTAATTGAAATTAAAAACATTATTGAAATTTGAACCGTCGGAACTATGGAACTGAAATTGGCGGTTTCATTTGGTTTTCTCCACGGATCTCTATGTTTTCTAAAAAATTGTGACCGGCGGTTCTAATTGGGACGGCGGAACCAGATTCATTCAGACATGGTTCGAATTAGAACCATGGACGTAGATGCAGTTCCGTTTCCATGGAACTGATGGTTCCGGGCCGGATTGGGCACCTCTATTGTGATTTGTGAACGTCTATTGACATTTTCAGTCAGGTAGTTCAAATCCTATTTGACTATTATCCCCAGATCGAATAATTAATGATGATGATTATTAGTTTCATCTGTAAATAAATATGTTTTCTAATGGTTTTAGATTTGCTTCTACGCATCATATCCATATGTTATGGGATTAGTTAGTTGGATTAATTGGTTATATTTTTGTGGGTATGTGTTTTTGGGCCTAGGTCTCATTTTATATTCTCCTCTTTAGAATTTTCTTTCCGGAAGTAATTCAATTGTTCGAACCATGTTAAATTATATGTGCTTATTTTTTTTATTTTTTTTTGTTATTCTTTGTTATTGTCTCTGTTGGTTCCATGAACCGATTCGTCACATATTGGAGGATCGAAAGATCCTAAGATGTAAGTTGGTATGAGGCATTCAAAATCCTCATGGATGCCGATGCGTATTAGTCCAACAATAATCATTACCAACAAATTATTAATCATATTTAGTTAAATCCATATGATGATTACCACCTAAAGTTAAACATTAGAACGTGATGAGAATATCCCAGAATCTGCATGTGAAACAATTAACATCCGCCACACCTTCAAGAAACATGGATTTGGGTACGTAAACAATTCCCATTCTTATACTACCTCCATCCCGTTATCAGTGATCTGTATTTTTGTAAGCCGTATTTGTTTTTTTTCGGTCCCATTAGAAATGACTAATACTTAAAATAACATTTTAATATAATTTAGTAGGTTCTACTACTTTATACTACTCTAGACACAAAAATCAATTTTTTTAATTATCATACCGGAAAATTTTGAATTACTAATAACGTGGCGAAGGTAGTACTAATTTATTTATACCATCATAATTCATAGACATCCTCTTACTTGCATTGTCGACTGTGAGATCTAATGCTGAGGACCAAATAAACTTGGAATACAGGATCAATCTTATTGTGGATCTTGATGTGATGATCACTAGTCTAAGATCAAGAAGATATTGTAAAGACTTGTCGGCTTGCACACAATCTTGATTATGGTTTATTATTATTATTATTATTATTATTATTATTATTATTATTATTATTATTATTATTATTATTATTATTATTATTATTATTATTTATATATTTACTTTGTTACAAATTATTATTTACTCTGAAAATGTCAGTATATATTTTGTAAAGTAAATTGTGTCAAATACTGAATTTCTCAGAAGAATGTCAGTAGAAGACAATTTAGTAAAAAGTTCCGAGGAAGCATTCAAAATTCAAGATGACCATTTTTCTTATCATTTGGATTAGAGCATGTTAATCTACATGCAGGATCTTGATCACTAGTTTCAAATAGAAAAAAATGTTATTAGATTTATTGGTTTCAAGAATTTGATTATTAGACCGCCGCAAATTTTGTACAATCCTGAGTTTTATAAGAACAAACTCGGGCTTTTCTTTTTTATATTTTTTTAATTTCCTATTTTACCTTTCCCTCTTCTTGAAATTAAAGATTTCGTCCATTTTAAATCTTGATCTTGGGTTCGCCCTTATTCTATGAGGGGAAATAAGCTAAACCTCACATCTCTAGAAAAATAGATGGGGGAAACCAAAGCATCTGCACTTATAACACACTTAGACAGACTGTTCCATGAAATAAAAGCAAAGGGGTTCAAGATTTTTCTCATCTCTACTTGAAGGGAGTTTCTCAGAGGCCATAGTTGACAGCCTCAATAAAGAGAGCTATCATGGCCGGTCCGCCCTCGTACTACGGTAACCTTATACGTAACATATTCTGATCTATTTCACGCTTCGTTGAATCTTGATCGACTTTTACTTGGAGACTTGGAAGATGAAAACAATCATGTCGAGAACTATAAGGCCGAAGAGAGGAAGAAATTGGTTCAAGGAGGGTATAGAGTATGGGGGATTGTTGGGGATCAATGAAGTAGTTTTGAAGGAAGCCCCAAAGCCAAGAGAAGTTTCAAACTCTTGAATAGCTTGTACTACATATCTTGAAGCTCAGATTTGTAATGAGAGGAGCATATTATATTATGATCCATAAAAATATTCTTGCTTTTAATTATTATATCTTTATGCTTGCATTTTTCTGCAACTTGTTGCGTTGAAAAGGAAATATGTGTGTGCTTTTGTTCTGTTGTGAGAATTTGAACAAGTTGATTGGAGGGAGGTTACATGACAAAATGAACATGGTTGTTGTGCATGGGATCTGTAAAATTCCACTTTAGTTTTATCAATATTTCATAGTCGAACATATTGCACATAAGCAGTGGTGAAGCCGGGAATAAATTGAGCCAGATCAAAAATCAAGTAAGAAATAAAAGTGAATGAAAAAGGGGACCAAATATAAGTAAAATGAGTAAAAATATGAAATGGGAGTAAAAAGGGACGAATTCAAGACCTCCTAGATAGAAGATAAGGCATTATCATTGCACTATGACACAATTAATTAATTTGTTCTACTACAAAATATATATGATAATATTTGAGTCGGATCAACTGACTCCACTCGTGTGGCTGTAGCTTCGCCACTGCACATAAGTGTGTTGTTTTCTCCTTCGGAGTAAATTGCAATATATTCCACAAAAGTGACTTTATCTTGTGTTCATTTTGTAAGTTACTACTATCTTATAAAAATGACAACTTATATATACTTGATCAGTTTACTTAATCGACACCATACACTGTCTTGAATGTTGTCATACATTGTCTATTAATGTTTGAAAGTGGTGATGGTCGACTGGTGGATTCTATTTAGATCAGTTGAATTTAAAAAAAAAAACTCATAAATAATAATAATAATAACTATAATAAAAATAGTAATTGGTGGTGGCGGTTACTCGCCGGTGTGGCTCCGCTTCTAATTTTGGCAACACTTGACAGTATTAGTAGTATGAGGATACGGTGTTGGTAAACAAATAGTCAGGTAAAATTCAAGCCACGCAATAATTCTATTTATGGACAATATTATTATGGTAAAACTCTATCATATGTATTAGGAAGAATATAATTTATGATAAAATATGTCTAAAAGGTATATACCGTATATGTTATTCATCAAATCGCCAATGATATATATATACAGCCCTCTCAAGAGTATAAAGGAAGAAAATATCACAATCATATCTAATCCATATAATTATGTAATTAAAAATATGATACCAAATTATCGGATCATAAAGTTGGAAACTCAATACTCCACCTCAAGTTGGATTGTGAAGATTTCGAACACCCAACTTGCTAAGCAAATAACGGTGTTGATCGGCTCCTAATGGCTTGGTAAATATATCAGCCACTTGTTCCTCTGTGTCGATATTGAAATGACAATCAATTTCCACATATTTGGTACGCTCGTGGAAAACAGGATTGTTAGCAATGTGTCTAGCAGCTTGATTGTCACAATATAAAGGTGTCGGATCTTCTTGTGGTGCATCATCAGATAAAGGATGTACCGTCGAGGATCCGGGTGTTGGTGTGGGCGGCGTGTGGTCTATAGAGCTAGGCAAATCAACATGATAATCGGACAAGTGCTTTGGTTGAGATCGTGGTCGCGTACTTCTTCGAGGGTGATTCACGTCACTTGATGATGCATTATCTGATGATGGCGGATCCGTGGCTGTATCATGAGTACTGTTCTCATCCAACAAGGCATCATCATGAGGAGAATCATTATTATTGTGGGCAATAATGGTTTGACTTGGTTGTGAAGTAATGAGTTCATCAATTGCTATAGTGGACGACCCATTAATAAAGTTGCATGGTGTTGCAGTAAGGCATGGGTCATTAAGTTGAGTTAGTCCGTGAGCAAAAGGAAATGTGTCTTCAACAAAAATAACATCACGTGAGGTGAAGAACTTGTGCTCTCGAATATCATACAATCTATATCCCTTCTGCCCATACGGATATCCAATGAATACACAAGGCTTACCCCGCTCTCCAAACTTGTCATCCCCGCGTCGTGTCTCCTTAGCATAAGCTAAGCACCCAAAAACCCTAAGGTGTGAATAATTATATTTCTTTTGGAGAAGGATTTCATAGGGCATTTTATTTTAGATGGCTGTAGAAGGTAGTCTGTTGATTAAATATAATGTCGTCATGACGCATTCACCCCAAAATTGAATCGGAAGGTTAGCTTGAAAACGTAGTGCCCTTGCCATATCTAAAATATCCCTATGCTTTCGCTCTACCACACCATTTTGTTGTGGAGTATCCACACAAGAGGTTTCAAGCATGATCCCATTTTTATCATAAAAATCCAATATGCGATTCGATTTGAATTCTGGCCCATTATCACTTCTAATCTTCTTCACTTTACGATCAAATTGTGTGGACACCATATTGCAAAAACTTATCAAACAATCACCCACATCAGATTTCTGCTTAATCAAGTAAACCCAAACAGCTCTACTAAAATCATCAACAATTGTTAAGAAATAATGAGCACCAGAATGTGAAGGTATACTATAACTCCCCCAGATATCACAATGTATCATATCAAAAATAGAACTAGTATTAATAGAACTGCTGGAAAACGGTAGCCGCGTCTGTTTGGCACGTATGCAAGAATCACATACCGCATTATTCGAAACAAAATCATGTAAAAAATCAATGTTCCTAAGACGCTCTTTGTAGGCGTTTCCTAACCTCTTATGCCAAGTCTCAAAATCCTTGGTAACCGTCAAAGCTGCTTTTTGACCACTTGTCGCCTCCAAATAATATAGACCACCACATTCCTTACCCACGCGGCTACGCCAATCAGGTTCCTCGATTCTAAGTCCTACATAACACAGAAGTCCGGGAAAAAGGTCATGGCACAATATATATCTTTAGTCATTTTACTGACAGACAATAAATTGCACATGAAATCCGGAATGTGCAAAACATGATCAATAGTTAAATCATTGGGCAATTTTACGGTGCCAACACCACAAACGGGCACACTCATTCCATTTGGAATTCTTACTGGTAATTCATGTTTGTTGAGAATTAATCAAAGAATTCCCTTCACAAGTAATATGGTCCGTGGCCCTGGAGTCTATCACCTAAGGCCCTTGGGCATCAACCTTACCAGCCATATTTGCCGAAGATCCACCGTCTGAAAAATACTTAATGAAAGTCATATATTGCTCCGCAGTAAGTCTTGGTATAGGACTCTTTTCAGCATCCACATTGGCTGTGTTTGGGTTCTGCCTCCTCTCTCCGGATCGACCTGAACTTCCGGTCGGTCGATCACGCAACTCTTTGAACCATTCAGGATAGCCAATGAGCTCAAAACACTGCTCCTTTTCGTGCCCCTTCTTACCACAATGAGCACACTTTAAATTTTCACGATCCCGATCACGCTTATCCTTGTGGTTTGTATGATTTGTGGTGGAACGATTTCTTGAAGTTTGTAATCGATTTGCAACATCTGTTCCAAATTTGGTATGTTGTGCCTGAACTCCAAACACCGCTGCATTGTGATTTACCTTCCTTAATCCCGTGATGTTCCGCTGTCGTTCATCCTCGACGACCAAGTGATATGCCACGCTCAAAGTAGGAGGTGGTGAGGTTGCTAAGATCTGTGTCCGAACTACATTAAAGGTGTCATCGAGTTCCATAAGAAAATCTACAAGTTATCTCTTTCACGAGCTTCGCTGTTCTTCTTTCCTAAGGGGTGTGTGGGAGTTCATTTCATCCCACACACCCCTTAGTTTAATGTAATATGATGAAACAGATGAACCCTCTTGCCGAATCGAAGTCAAAATCTGCTTCAGTTCATATGCTCTAGGAGCATTTTGTTTTCCAAATCGATCTCGGAGATTATTCCAGATTTGCTGCGCACTCCTGACATATTTAATACGGGCTCGAAGGTCCTTTTCCATAGCAGCAACAAGCCAACCGTGAATCATAGTATCACATCTCTTCCATAAAATCTGGTCTGGAGATCCATCCTTCGGCATCGGAAGCGATCCATCTACAAAACCATCTTTGTTCTTGGCATAAAGAAAGTCGAACATCTCTTGTTACCAGTCTGCATAATTGTTGTCATTGAGGATCTCGTTTACATGTACTTGACGTAGATAATCTGTCGAAGACAAGTAGTAGGGAGACATGTGATCTATCACAGTCCCGTTTGATTTCCTGGCATCGTCGCCGCTGGTGTTGTTCTTGGTGTCGTCTATTTTGGCCATTGTTATCAGCAAGAATTTGGAGGTTTAGGTTTTCAAGTGTTTTGGGTTTTGAGAACCCACTCTGATACCATGATAAAATATGTCTAAAACGTATATACCTTATATGTTATTCATCAAATCGCCAATGATATATATATACAGCCCTCTCAAAAGTATAAAGGAAGAAAATATCACAATTATATCTAATCCTTACGTAATTAAAAATATGATCCCAAATTATCGGATCATAAAGTTGGAAACTCAATAATTTACTTTAGAATATTTAGTGAGAAAATCCTATTTTTTTCCCGAATAAAGTATTTTAAAAGTTGTGTTCATGTGTAAAATAATGTGTGACCCACTAAATTATACTCCTTTCGTCCCATAGATAATATCATGTTTACCTTTTCGAGGTGTCATATATAAAATATCACGTTTCTAAATAAAGAAGTGGGTTCCCCACTTTTAGCAACTCAAACAAATTCAAAAAAATAAAATAAAATAAATTAATTAATTGTATAAATCCCACATTTCTAGCTCACAATCAATTCTAATTAATTAATTAATTAATTGTATGAGTTCCATATTTTTATTTATCAAAATCATCTCTCTTAAATTAGCACGTTGAATAAAAATTGGATAATTTTTGTAGAATGAAAAGAGTATTAATATGCCCCCCTTAAAATGACATAGTAATTAAGGTTAGGAAGACTATGACTGAAAGGTTATGAGTTCAAAATCTACTAAAGTCGCTATGTGTATGTCTGTCATGATTTACTTTTCGATGTGTGCAAAAGGAAATTTAAAGGTAACAAAAGAAAATTGATAATAAATAATAATATTAAGGTGCACGCTCTAGAAGGGCGCGTGACTCAAATTATAAGTATAAAAATAGTTGAAAGAAGCCAAACTCAAATCGGAGACAGCAAAATAGTAGAAGCGCACTCTCCTCACCGTACAATTATTTTCCGCCCACTCGCTGGCGGTAGACCTCCCGAGAACGGCCGCGCGTGACATTACCAACCCGCCTGAACGAGCAGAGATATACGTACTTGTATAGTTGTATCGTATGCGTTATATGCTCAGCCACCGGGAAATTGTTCCTTAGATTTTTTTTGTATCATCTCAATAATTCGAGAAGGCTCTGATTCTTATCGTCAATTGCGTTCCTTTTGTGATTTCTGGTAAGAGTTTCTCACGCTTTTGCTTCTGATTAATGCTCAAACTTTCAATTCTAGCTGGATTTACTTTAATTATAACCTTTCTGTAAAGTGTCAATTATGACTACGTCGACTTCGAGTGAATCTTTAAATCTTATCCACGCACACGCTTCGCGTTTTGTAGATTTCTGATTTCAATTTATTTTGCAAGTGGTGTTTGTTGGTTCATGATTTGAGCATGGGATGTTTGTCATTATTTTTCGAGACCGATTTTGATTGATTTCTGAAATCTGGTTTTGTTAGGACTAGTAGTGTTTGAATTTGTTATAGGTTTGATATGAGTTCAATAAAGGGGCATTACTTTGCGTGTGATCAAAGATTTTGATGCTCATGGTGCAGTTTTGCTTCCGGTTTAAGTTCCTGGGTGAATGTAGAGGGTGCAGAAATTGGTAGTGTTTTAGTACTTTAGAAGCATGTTACTGTGACAACTCTAGTAGATACCTTTTCTAGCTACATTGTGTCTATGAAACTTTGTCTTTGTATCCACATTAGACAGAATATAACCCTGGCAAACTTTATAATCTGTCATAGTTGTAGAATTACCTATTATTATGTTGATGTAATAAAACTGATTCATGCTTTGATTCTGAAATTTGTTGTCTTTTATGATGTGGTGAAAGGACAAGATCTTGAACCAAGTTCTGCAAGGCATCATTGGCTGTAGGGATTATGCAAATAATGGTTTCTTTGCCTCTTTCGTATTGTATTTGTTAAAATTTAAAAGGAATGTTATGGTCATTTCTCAAACCTCATGAGTCATGAAAAACCCTACCTTCTACTTCTTTTTGCTTTCCTGCCCTCTACACACACATCTTCTATTCAGAGTTTTACAGGTTCTCAAATATTGTTGCTGATTCACAATTCTCCGTGTGCTTTCGGTAATAACTATCGTGTATTTGCATTTTTTTTCTTTATATATGTATTATATGGGATTATGGGTGTTATTCTTGTGGTATAGTTTAAATAGGTGACTGAAGAAGGTGCTGTTTGCCAAAACTTAAACTGAAAATATCTGTTTTTTTACAGTCAAATTATCAATGGAAGCAAAACATGCTTTACCTATTCAAAGATCAGGTCCAAGTCAAATTAGTAATATTGGGGCCTCGTTGTCTATATCTGCTTCATTTCCTGTTCCTCCAACTGCTCTGGACGAGACGTATCCAAGATTTTCTGAATCCCAGCAGATTTCCTTAGAGAGGGAACTGATGCAACGTCCTCCAGCTGTTGTTTCATCGTTGTCCTCCAACAGTGGGGCTGTTGGACATATATTTTCTTCTTCTTCAGGATTGTCAACTGATCTTCATTTTTCGTCCATCCAACAACATCAAGAAAAGCATCCAAGGCAATCCCATTTTATTTCTCAGTCATCCAGTTGTGGAAAACCAGTTAGCTTGCCACATTCTGTGGATTCTCAACTTCTTCAATCCACTGCATCCAGTCAATTTAACAAAGAAAACAATGAGTCTTGGTGCACTGATACATTGCCTGATTTTCTTGATTTTCCAATAAGCACAACAATCCAGAGTAGTCAGTTGTATGGTAATAACAGTAGTTGCATCACCATTCCGCAAGAAGATCTTGGCAAACCCAATGATTGGCAAGATTGGGCCGATCAACTTATTACCGATGATGATGCCTTAACTGCTGATTGGAGTGGGCTTCTTGCTGATGCAAGTCTTGGAGATCCAGAACCAAAGGTGGTTATTGCTTATCTGAGCTTGAGTTTTTATCTTGCTCTTTTAGTCCGGGTTTAGTGGATTTGACCAAAAACAAAAAAAAAAAATGTATCGTATGTTTCTTCTTAATATTTCTTTCACATTAGATTTCGGAGCAATGCACAAGTATCTCCAAGCTGCAGCCTCAAATGCCTCAACAACTCCCTGGAACACCTGGAGAAATTTGCACTAGTGGCGCTCAATCATCCTCAAATGCTGCTCCAGCTAAGCAACGCATGCGTTGGACCCCAGAACTTCATGAGACCTTTGTGGAAGCAGTTAACAAGCTTGGCGGCAGTGAAAGTATTTTCACCTTTTTCGTTTCAGTGTTTCAAACTAACCTGGTAAAAATATCAACTGCCTGCCACTTACAGCAATCTTCATGTTACTGGTACAGGAGCTACCCCCAAGGGTGTCCTCAAACTAATGAAAGTTGAAGGGTTGACCATCTATCATGTGAAAAGCCATCTACAGGTATGTAATGTTCTCCAGTAATGGCCTTCCCCAAAACCTGCATTCATTGTTTCTTCTCACTCTTCTTAAATCTGGTTTCTAAACTGCAGAAGTACAGAACAGCTAGATACAAACCAGAGACGGCGGAAGGTGTGTCATATGATTCCCCAACATTATTGTTATACATACCATGCTGCCCATTTTTGTGCTACTCTTTCCCTGTACTAACAGTAAAATCAATTATGATGAAGCTACATGATTCATCTGCTAAATTTCATGGCATAAGAGTGTCTAGTTTTCATCCTTTTGTTACTTCTTTTTAAAGTGCTTCTATATTTGTGCCAAGAATTCCATTTTTCCTTGTCTTCCAAATGATTCAGGGCAGCACTTAATTGTTCTCTAGCTTATTGTTTTTGTATGGTCATCACTTCCCTGCTGCAATTTACACTTGCAGTGGAGAATCTATTAGATTTGCTTTTTGTCCTGGCCATCATACTCTCCTTGTGTTAGAATGAATAGGATTTGAAAATTTTTTACGCTGTAATTATTGCCTTACAAATATTAATAATTCCGTATTTCTTCTGGCTTTTACTGAGTGATTTCTTCTGGTTTTTACCAAGAAATAATCTCCAAATAAAGATTCTGCCATTATCCAAATATGCATTGACCTCACATATGCGATACTTAATGGCATACCAACGCCATAAAAAAATACCATGTTTCCTTTTGCAGAATCATTGGAGCAAAAATCTGCCTCCATCGAAGATTTATCATCGCTGGACTTAAAAACGTGAGTTGAATCATGATTCTATACATGTACTCTTCAGACTTCTGGGTACAATTATGTCCTTAAGATCTTGTCTGGATGCCCTAGTTAAAGTGGGATTGGCACTGAGTCACTGACCTTAAGATGAGTTTATCTCTAAATATGACCTAGTATGTTTGCTGGATTGTAACAGATTAAAAACCATTAAGATGGGCAACACAACAGTTTCAAAATAGTCTTGAATGTTTACAATAATTTCCTGTAAAACCATGTTTGGCCAGCCTTCTGCCTACTGTTCTGATATTTAACATTTACTGTCATTGTTGAATGTTCATATGTAGCGTGCATCCTAACTATAGATGCTTTAGGTAGGAATGAAAGGAAAAAGAATAAACATGTATCAGCGGAATAGGATGAAACAAATGGTTAGGATGAAGAGGAGGAGGTGGTACTCTGCCTTTATATGGATTTGAAAAAAAGCATCTTCTGGGTTG
Source organism: Lavandula angustifolia (assembly GCA_028984105.1). Taxonomy (NCBI): domain Eukaryota; kingdom Viridiplantae; phylum Streptophyta; class Magnoliopsida; order Lamiales; family Lamiaceae; genus Lavandula; species Lavandula angustifolia. The sequence continues at coordinate 24,811,451 of CM054820.1, forward strand.
TAGCTTTTTTGTCGCACAAGAAAACCCAAAATAAACATGCTTAATATGGAGGGGGTCACTAGATATAAAGAATTATATGAAGTCTCTGAACTGTGTGAAATCAGTAAAAAAAAAAAAATTATCTCGTCTTTCTGTAAGCAGCTTTCTATGCCATATGATTTTGACTTTTGAAAAACAGGGGAATGGAAATCACTGAAGCACTGCGGTTGCAGATGGAAGTCCAAAAGCGGCTCCATGAACAACTCGAGGTATGGATTTTATGTTTTTGAGAAATTTTCTCAACATCAATCTGCGGAGTTGGTTACAAGACATGTTATGGACAGTTGAGATTTGTCGGGTAACTTATAATCCAGTTGGAAGGACGTACTCCCTCCGTCCCGTTATTAGCAGCTCATTTCTTTTCGGCACGGTAATTAAGAAAGTAGAGATAAAGTATGAGAAAGAAATAGATTATAAAGTAGGAGAGAGAAAATGAGTGAGATAATGAGAGAGTATATAATAAAGTAGGAGAGAGTATTAAAATTTGCTAAATTTGGACTGAGCCATTTTTAATGGGACGTCTCAATTAGGAAAGTGAACCACTTTTAGCTGAATTGAGGGAATAATTTTTAAGGCAATTGGGCAACTAGAGTTGCACTCCTGCTGATAGATAGCCAGGTTTCCGTCATAATCCGATATGCCATCTTCTCTTGTGCAGATTCAAAGAAATCTACAGCTTCGGATAGAAGAGCAGGGGAAATATCTGCAGATGATGTTTGAGAAGCAGTGCAAGTCTGGCATGGACTCGGTCAAGGGAGCTTCATCAAGCTGTGGGAATCCTTCGAAGGCGTTGACAGACATGCAAGACTCTCCTGCCAAAGATAATTCAGCCGAAGAGAAGAATACTGAAGGCGAGCCAGCCGAAAAGCCAGGAGAAGAGTCTGAGTTGGCTGTTCGTGAAGACAACACATCCGGCTCGCCACCTGCAAAGCGCGTGAAAGTTGACGAGTAGGTCCCGTCCCGTCGTGTTTTAGATTATGTATGAAGACTGAAGAGATAAATGTCACGGTGGGGATAGAGGAAGATCCCTAGGAACCGTGAATATTTTTAGTATGTTATTCTCAGAATACCAGTCTGTGTTTGAGTGGCTTGGGCATGTATGACCTGCAGATTGTGAAATTTTGATAGGGAAATAAAGCCAACAAAATTTACGAGTTGAAAGCCGTACATGTAAATGGTAGAACGTTCTAATAATCGGTAAGGGTATTTTTGTTAATTTGTTATTTATTTTTTGATCGGATAAGTATTTCTTTTAGTGTTTGTAAAAATTGTTTTGTGCAGTTGTTTTTTTAATATTTAACATACAAACATCTATCAAATATATTTATTTTGTTAAGTTAATAAAAAATTCTATGTTTTTATTGAAAAATGTATATATATAATTTAATTTTAAACAAAAGTATACACCCTAAGTATGACTGGGTGTTACAGGTCATAATTGAGACTAGCGAAACTGTTAATTGTGCTATGCACGAAATTGTAATTTTGCCCTGTTTAAATAAAAATGCATGTTTTGATAGTTTTGCAAAATAAAAATTTAGTTATTATGATCACGTACGATAGTTGGAATTGTTAACTTACAAAATGAGCAAGGATATAAAGATATTACTTCTAGCTATGGAATTTAAAAACTTCGGTTATTACATGAAATTTCGAACTGAAACAGGAGATAAGTCTTCATGCAAACTTGCTTTCGTGAGTCGAACACTGCGATGCCAAATCATAAAGACCTTAGTAAAAATTCAAAAGTAAAGGAATTCGCAAATGCATCATTAATATTCTCAAACCTTAATACAAGTATAAGTAGATATTATACAAATACTAAAAACAATGCAAGCACTCATCATGTATCTGTAATCAACAAAGAACGCCATTGTTAAATATTTACTACATAGTAAACAACATCATTCAACAGGAAGCACAAAACGTGTTACCTAATCTGAGGTAATAGCATTTCAGCTACAACCATATCTGCTTCATATGAACGCAAGCAACTTAACAAACAGTTGAAAGAATTTCAATTAAGAACACCATGACTAGACTAGGCGTAAAGGCCTATAAAAGGACCCTTAAACGTATGCAAGTAACTTAACATTTATTACAAACAGATCTCTTCCATACAAGGAACATAAATTCGCTATCATGTTCCGGAATATATATCAATTCATGCCGAACTCAGATGTTCAAAATGTTTGTTGTGATATGATGAAACATTTGTTTTAAGTTTGTTTGGGAAAAAATCCAATTTTCCCAAGCCTCCGATTAAAACAGGATTAACCAATTCATAAATAATAATAGCTTGCGGAAATTAAATGTACAAGAACATTAAGAATTTTTACGTGGAAAACCCAATTGAAAAAAAACTACGGGACCTAGTCCAGACAAAATAATTCCACTATGATGATAAAGAGTTACAGAAATCAACCCGGTGACTCAGGACAATATAAACACCAATCAATCTACCAACGCAAACACCACAATTATATCCAACCTACAATTTATAGAATTGAAAATACATTACCAATTAAGAATCTCAAATTTAATTGGTAGACGAGTAGAATTCACCAAGACGAACACACCAACAAAAAATCAAAAAAATTTCAACCAAAGCCCACAGCTGCGAAGACAAAGATGAGTGGTCGCCGCTTGACGAGATAATGAGTTGACCAAGAGAGAGAGACGGTGGTCACCTTTTCCTTCTTAAATCCCGTCACACAAAACCCAAAAACTTGTCTACAACCAAAACAACTAAACCTATTTATTATTGTACTAGTTGGTGGGCCAAGAAAGCAAATGGGCTAAACCATCTAAGCCCAATAATCTCTCCCGTCTCATTTGGGAAGACTCGACCAATCCAGTCTCTTGCCTGCAAAAGATAAACTTCTCTCTTGGCAACGCATTGGTCAACATATCACCTTCTCGAGTGTCAACAACTTAGAATCCAAAACATCTCGAATCCAATGATACCTCACATCAATATGTTTAGATCGAGAGTGGAAGGTAGAATTCTTACACAAATGAATGACGCTCTGACTATCACAATGAAAACTATACTTTTCTTGCTTCATGCCCAATTCTTGTAGAAATTTCTGCAACCAAAGTACTTCTTTGCAAGCTTCAGTAATCGCAATATATTTTGCTTCAGTGCTCGAAAGAGCAACACACTTTTGTAGTCTGCTTTGTCATGAAACTAGACAACCTACAAATTTTATCAAGTATCCAGACGTGGACTTCCTACTATTAAAGGCACCTGCCATATTTGCATCAGTGAATCCATCTAGCATTGTTTTACTATTGCCAAACACAAACACACATTAGAAGTCCCCTTGAGATACATGAGAATCCACTTGACAACATTCCAATGCTCTCTACCTAGGTTAGAGAGAAACCGACTAACAACACCAACTGCATGAGCTATGTCTGGTCTAGTGCACACCATAGCGTACATCAGACTGCCAACGACTGATGCATAAGGAAATTTTTTCATACATTCTTTATTTTTCTCACTTTTAGGACACTGCTGAATGCTCAGCTTAAAGTGGCCGGCAAGTGGAGTCGACGCTTCCTTAGCCTTGCTCATGTTAAACTGATCAAGTACTTTCTTACTGTACTTTTCTTGAGACAACCAAAGCTTTCCATTTTGTCTGTCTCGAGAGATCTTCATCCAAAGAATTTGTTTTGCCGGCCCCAAATCCTTCATTGCAAAGGACTTGCTCATATCGTTCTTCAAGCTGTCAATTTTTCTGACATCGTGACCTACAATCAATATGTCATCGCCATCAAGCAAGAGAATAATAAATCACCATATGAATAATTTTTCACATAAACACAATGATCAGATGTAGTCTTATACTCTTGGTCTATCATGAAGGAGTCAAACTTTTTATACTACTGTCTCGGTGCCTGCTTCAGACCATACAAGCTCTTCCTAAGACGACAAACATGAGTCTCTTTACCAACTTTCTTAAATCCCTCTGGTTGCTCCATGTAAAATTCTTCTTCCAAATCACCATGTCTGTCTTCACATCAAGTTGTTCAATCTCTAAATTCAGGCTAGCTGCAATACCAAGAACAGTACGAATGGAATACATCTTTACCACATGAGAAAAAATCTCTTCAAAGTCTACACCCTTTTTTCTGACCAAATTCCTTCACAACTAGTCTTTCCCTGTACTTCGGTTGAGAAGATTGTTCTTGAGTCTTCAGCTTGTAGACCCATTTATTCTTTAGAGCTCTCTTGCCCTTAGGCAACTTCACCAAGTCATAGGTGTGATTTTAATGCAAGGATACCATCTTTTCTTGCATGGCCTGCAACCATTCTTCTTTCTTTTCATGCTCAAGAGCCTCACTATAATACTCTGGCTCTCCTCCATCTGTCAACAAAACATACTCGTTAGGATTGTACCTGCTAGAAGGTCTCTTCTCTGTGGTAGATCTCCTAACTTCATCCTGGACTGGTGGTGGAGTTAGCGCTTCACTTCCCTCGGGCTCATCAGAAACAATTTCATCACCATCTATATTCTTTCCTTGCTCCGATTCAGCTCCCCCATGATCAGAATCGACTAGTTCTGGGACTGAATCTGCAATAGGAATCCCATATGGCAACTTCTGATTCTTTTCTTTTTTAATATCTTCAACAGTCTAGTGTTCGAGGAAGACAACATCTCTGCTTATGATAACCTTCTTTTTAACCGGATCATACAATATGTAGCCAAACTCTTCATTTCCATAACCCAAGAAGATACACTACTTTGATTTCACATCAAGTTTTGCTCTTTCATCTTTAGGAATATGGACAAACGCCTGAAAACCAAAGACTCTCAAATGCTTGAAAGGTAATTCTTTCCCTTTCCAAACCCTCTCTGGAATATCATCATCCAAAGGAACTGATGGAGACAGATTAATCAGATCAACAACAGTCCTCAAAGCCTCAGCCCAAAAAGACATAGGCAACTTCACACTAGATAGCATGCATCTAATACATTCAGCAATTGATCTGTTCATCCTCTCTGCAATACCATTTTCTTGAGGAGTCTTAGGAACTGTCTTCTCAAGTATGACCCCCTTTGATTTGCAATAGCTTTCAAACGGTCCTCTGTATTCACCACCATTATCTGCCCGAACACGTATCAGTTGCTTGCCCGTCTCTCTTTCAACTCTGCTGTGAAAGTCCTTGAACATCTCAAGGACCTGATCTTTAGATTTCAAAGGAAAACTCCAAACTTTCCGTGCAAAATCATCAATAAAACTTACAAAATAAATTGCACCACCAAGATACTTATATTTCATGTAGTACACATTAGAATGTACTAATTGTAACGGACTCGACATCCTAGATGGATGTTTACTCTTAAATGCAACTCTATGTTGTTTTCCATAGGTCCAATCAATACAATATTTAAGAGTAGTACCTTGTACTTCGAGTAGGAGCTTCTTTCGAACAAGTGGCTGAATCCCCTTCTCACTCATATGTCCAAGTCGTCCGTGCCAAAGATCTATAGAGCAATCACGAACTTAATTGATCTCTTCCTTGCTTAACCTTGCACGCGTCCAGTAGAGAGTATTTCTTTTCTTTCCTCTAGCAACAACGAGATTTCCTTTCGCAAGCTTCCATCTACCTCCACCTTCTGTGTTAGTAAAACCATCATCATCAAGTTTTCCTGTAGCGATAAGATTCAAACGCATACTAGAAATATGCCTAGCAGTCTTCAGAACTAATTGACAACCATCATCCAAATCTAGATATATATCTCCAATGCTAACAACTTTGCATTTGGACTCATTTTTCATCTTGGCGTAGCCAAAATCACCGTTGGTATAGGAAGAGAAGAAATGCTTGTGCATAGAAACATGATAGGAAGCACCAGAATTGACTAACCAATCAGTGTCGTGGCAAGTAGCATTTACACTATCATCATCACAAGGTAAAAACAAATCATCGTCATCTGCTGCCACTACTCCTGTAGTATCTTCTTCTTCATTTTCAGCCGTCTTAGCTTTGCTCTTTTGCTCACCAGATTTTGCCTTCAAAATTCTACAGTATTGACCCATCTTATGACAGTAGAAGCACTCAATATTTTTTTTTGACTCGGGCTTTCCCCCATATTTATTTTGCTTGTTGTGGGGTCCTCTGCTCCTGCTTCTCCCCCTTTGTTCTTTCTTTTCAAAAACCAAGGCCTCGGGTTCAGTAGCCAATCCTTGTTCTCTCCTTCTAAATTCTTCATTCATCACGTCCTCTTTTGCTAAGGCCATAGTCAATACACCATTTAGAGCTGAATTAGTAACAGAGACAACCATTGTGTCCAACTGTCCGGCACTGAATTGAATAAGAACAAAGTCATCGTTTCATCATCCAAATTTAGCTTCAAATTTAGCTCCAAATTTAACTGAAAATACTCAAGTGCTCAGTCATATCTGAGCTATCAGTATTTCTCATACGAGCAATTTGCTTCAAACACGAGCCTTGTTCAAACCAGATTTGCGCTCATACATGTTTTCCAGCTTCTTCCATAACTCATCAGCTTTGGTGTCATTAGCAAAGTGTTGGAATATACTTTGTCCAATCCACTTACTAATGTTTCATACTATTTTTCTATGCATAGTGGTCCATTTTTTGTCAATCATATCTTTTGGCTTTGCTGAATCTCCTAGAACAGGTTCATACAAATCTCTACAATATAAGTAGTCCTCTATTCTAGGCTTCCAAGTTGAATAGTTAGTTGCATTCAACTTAATCATACAACCACTATCTGAATCCTCCATTTTAATCAGCATTCCACCTCGCTCTGATGCCAGTTAGGGAAACAATCCAATTTTCCCAAACCTCCGATTAAAACAGGATGAACCAATTCATAAATAATAATAGCTTGCGAAAATTAAATGCACAAGAACACTAATAATTTTTACGTGGAAACTCCAATTGGGAAAAACTACGGGATCTAGTCCAGACAAAATAACTCCACTGTGATGATAAAGAGTTACAAAAATCAATCAGATGACTCCGGACGATATAAGCACCAATCAATCTAACAACGAAAACTCCACAAGTATATCCAACCTACAATCTATAGAATTGGAAATACGTTACCAATTGAAAATCCCAAATTTAATTGATAAATAAGTAGAATTCACCAAGATAAACACATGAACAAGAAATTAAAAAAAATTCAACCAAAGCCGTAGCCACGAAGATGAAGATGCGTGGACGTCGTTTGATGAGACAATAAGTTGACCAAGAGAGAGAGAGACGACAGTCACCTTTTCCTTCTTAAATCCCATCACACAAAAACCAAAAACTTGTCTACCAAGTTTTAAAACCAAAACAACCAAACCTATTTATTATTATATTAGTTGGTGGGCCAAGAAAGCAAATGGGCTGACCCACCTATCCAACAAAGTTCTCCAATAAATGTTTCCACCACACTAGATGATCAGGAATAGAACTAATATTGAGATAAATCATGCTTTTTCAACAAAAGATTACAACACGAATTATGAATAAATGAATCTTGAGAAAACTGCAGAAGTCTTGGTCATCTCATAACGGAGAACAATTTTTCAATGCATCCTAATATCTTTTTGATATGCATGGATAAGTAACAAGCAAATAATTTAATTTGACTGTACTTTTGGCTTTTGAATGAAATGGTAATCAAAATAACGTCTAAACCATTCTAATTAGAATCTTTAACAGACATAATTATATAAGGAAAAAACTTATAAAACTAGAAATATACGTGGGTATTTTAATACTATGAAAGCAATAATTTATTCTCTTATGATTTCTAAGCAAAACCCATGGTCGCCTTTAAATCCACCTAAAATACACACATAAAGGATGGGAGTAAATATATCTTGTGAAAGCATCTAAGAGGTCTAGGGAAAACATTAGTTTTCATCGAGGCATAAAAATTCTGAAGCTGAAGATTTCAAGAAGCCATTTCAATTATATTACATTCTTTCACTTTGATTTTCAGCGCGTTGATAATTCCTATTATAATACTGAAGGCAATACTCATGATCGGGTTTAGGTTCGCAATTACGGAAGCAAATAAGAGGCCTGTTAGGAAATAATATAAGTTTTGAATGATCTCAAACTCCAATTGATAGATGAATCAGATGTAATTTGTTAGGTTTTCAGCCTGTTATTGTATAGTAAGGCTGATAGTTTCCCAGATTAGGATAGTTCAGGTTGTGATCGTTTGGCTAGTGGATTTTACTGAGTCCAACTTTGATAAGATGACTTCTTCATGCTGAATTGATCGATAGATCAGATTCTTCACCGGTCCGAACTGAACGATTCAAACATGTGAATATAGTATGAGGCACGAAGCACAAATTTCAAAGAAAAGGGTCAACTGAAGAAACGACAGGTACTAGATCAACATTGACCAATACGTGACCGCCATGTCAGCCTTAGTCAAAGGGGACAGAACAGTACTGCGGTACTCTATCCATAGGAGCAAACAGAGCGCAACACGTGTCTATTCATTCAACGCAGAAGACCGTTGTCAACACGGAGCCAATGGGAAATCGATATTTGTTCAACGAATCTTTTCCTAGCTCGCTATAAATAGCAGAAGGTCTCTCATTGAGAGATTATGGAATTTTCACGAGCTCAAGCATACTAAACTCAAGAAAAGAACAACAAAACCTTAGCTTTCATATTCTACTGTTCCATTGCTAGAAATTCCCCTTCTTTTCATACTCTTACTAGTTGAACAATTCCATACTCAACTTGATATTCTAAGTTAGAATCGAAATGATAGATAGATAGTTGGTTAGATTGATTGATTGTTTGTACTGATCTGCACTCGACAGTCTTCGAATATCTTTAGCGGATCTCTGCTAAAAGCAGAAAAGTGGACGTAGGATCTTGTGAATCCGAACCACTATAAAATCTTGGTGTCGTTTACTGTTGCATTCTTATTTTCAGTGTACTGTTCATCAATCCCTCATCAGCTTAACTATCACATACAAGAAAAGCATTTTCATAAAGGGCCTAACATATTTTCGCACTTACCAACTGACTCACTATCGGTGAGGGTTTCTCTAATCTGAAAAGGCAAATTTTGGCATCACGTGTATTTCCCCCCGACACCTGAAATCGTACCAAGACCAACAAGGCCCGAAAAAAATCAGAAGCTTTCTTCTAGACCTAGTAACTCTTAAGCTGAAGATATTCATAAGAAATGATGTCAATTTTATGCATTATTAGACTTTGATTTCAAGCCCAGAGCAGTTCTTAGTTCCTATTTCCCCACAGATGTTGATAGCAAAACGACTAATCATATCACGCCTGAAATACACGGCCCACAACATAAAAGGCAGGAAATAAAAATCATTTACTGAAGCACTTAAGGATGTAAAAAGGTAGGCTTTCATCTAGTCCCGTTATCTCTCAAGCTTAGGGTACATAAAAGGTATTTCAATTTTATTGGATGCCTTCACTTTGATTTTCAGCCCTACACGTGAGTTTCTAGGTCTTATTGCATCTATGCAATTGATAGCATAAATTTACTTTTATCTAAACCTACTATTACTTCTTAAGCTGAAGATGTTTAAGAACCAAATTTAATCATCAATCACAAATTCCTAATATTAAGCTTCTATCACCAATTGAAAGCAAGATTGCAAAAATTCTTAATCCACACCACCAATCAAGCTAACACTGACGTCGAGAACCCTCTACTAAGATGTACAACAATTCAAAACCCCCAATCAAACCAGAATTCTACAACCGCAAACATAAATCTTCAGGACCTCCAAACAGAAATTACCCAATCTGTAGACTTCGTACGCAATCAAATATGAGAATGTATTTAAATGAAATAACACATAAAAGACAACAAGAAATATTAAGGCGAAACGTAAAATATTCAGTAATTAGTAAAAAAAAACCTTATCTTGAAGTTTTATGTTTATAAAGACTTCCACAAATATGATTTATTACATTGAAAACTTATTTTATAAAAGCATGTCTTTGGAGAAACACATTATGTTAAAGTCTCATGTTGTGGCTTGCCCTCTTCGTTAAGAGAATTAGGGCTATAACCACGACAAACGAAATGAGGTGTGGATAACTACCGAAAGCAAAAAGTAGTAAGCCCCATACAAAGTTGAGTGTTCTCCAATTCGATCGACATTCCAGAGCTTCTGCTAATATCTATGGAGGATTTGACCCACTGCAAATAAATCGATTTGGCGAACCAAGCTAGTATAGTTTGAGGGTTTTACTTGAAACAAATGAATCTCAAATTCATCAAGATATTTGTTTATCATAAAGAGATTGGTCGTTCCTGTTGGTCCTGAGACGTGGTTCAGGTGCAGAGGGGGGGTTGAATACACCTGAATGCAAATTTCTTTCTCAAACGCGAAGTCAGCTCTAGCTGAGTTTGCTACTGAGCTGAGTCAGATAGCCAAATATGCTTCAGATCGCGTGGGCAAAAAATCTTCTACTGAGTTCAGCTCTACTGACTTGAGTCAGTAGAACAGTCGTTCAGTATCAGAGTGTGTGCGGAAGTGTAGGCCCTATCAAACGTCTCGGTTAGAAAACACTGGGTTTTTATGCTGAGTTTTATGAAATACAGTTTGTATGCAGTATGAGCAGTTAAGAAAAACAGTAAATCAACACAACAATTTTTTAAGTGGTTCGGACACACTGGGTCTTACGTCCACTGTCCTGACCAAAACAGGATACTTGATATATTTATACTGAGCAAGTCTCAGTTGGTCTGTTCACTGGACATATGCAAACCTTGAAGTTTATACTGAGCAAGTTCTCAGTGATCTGTGCGCGGGACAGATTCTCTACTTATAGTCGTAGTGACTTTTACAAGGGTTCAAACTTTAAGAGTTTGAGTCTTCTCCAACTAAGAGGAAGTTCTTACAAATAAGAACGGTTTCACAAGGATGTGAACTTCCTCGAGGTTTCTAAGCTAAAGATATTACAATGAACTTGCTTAGATAAGAGAAGGGGAACTGAATAAAACTCTAAGTGATGAACTAAAATGGTTCTTCAATGGACACTAGTTCTTCACTGGATTCTGCATTGAGATTGCTAAGAGTTTGTGCGTAGATAGCTTGGGTTCCCGGTGTCGTCTCTGCATGGCTAATTCTCTTATTTATAGTCGTCAATGGTGAATGGATCCGTTGGAGGGAGGTCTAGCCACGTGTCGATACGACAAGGAAAACAGCTCCTTTAATATGAACGTTGTCGAGTAGTTGCACTGTAGAGATTCTCCTCTTTCTGTGCGCGGGACAGATTCTCTACTTATAGTCGTAGTGACTTTTACAAGGGTTCAAACTTTAAGAGTTTGAGTCTTCTCCAACTAAGAGGAAGTTCTTACAAATAAGAACGGTTTCACAAGGATGTGAACTTCCTCGAGGTTTCTAAGCTAAAGATATTACAATGAACTTGCTTAGATAAGAGAAGGGGAACTGAATAAAACTCTAAGTGATGAACTAAAATGGCTCTTCAATGGACGCTAGTTCTTCACTGGATTCTGCATTGAGATTGCTAAGAGTTTGTGCGTAGTTAGCTTGGGTTCCCGGTGTCGTCTCTGCATGGCTACTTCTCTTATTTATAGTCGTCGATGGTGATGGATCCGTTGGAGGGAGGTCTAGCCACGTGTCGATACGACAAGGAAAATGGCTCCTTTAATATGAACGTTGTCGAGTAGTTTCACTATAGAGATTCTCCTCTTTTTCAGTCTGAGAGCAGCTTTTGTCAGAGCAGTTGGTCGCTGTCGGCTCCTTATTAGTCGTGGTAGAAGGGTAGTTGAGACTTGTTAAACATCAATGTTGACTTCCTCTGAATCTTCGGACCTTCAACTGAAGTGACTTTCCTACTGACGTTCTTCTGAACATTCAGTGCTTGGGCACGAATTCCTGAGCAGATTCAGCTGGAGGTTGCTGTCCAACTGACTTCTTCGATCCTGAGTTCTTCAGCTGAGTACAAGATCTTCTGAATCCTACAGCTACTGATTCTATCCTACTGAGTTCTAACAACTGAACTTGACTAAGCTATACAGATACGAAGGTACAATATTTCAGCTAGAGTTTTGGGATCTATCAAATCTAATAAATCTATAGATTCATCTACTGAATCCTTATCCCAACAATTCCTGACCCTGCTTCCGAAATTCTCTATTTCGATCAATGGGGTGTCATAAAATAGTAGAACAGTTGAGGTGGATCAATTTAAATAATTTAGAAAGAAAAATAAGCTATTATCTTCAAATCCTAAATGTGTTTTGATTGATTAAACGTTAAAATAAATTATGTACTCATCAAATGTCTCTCTTTCCCTCTAAACAATTTTTATGGATATCTTTATTAAGTTTTGCCATTTTACGTTAGACCGACCTCATTGACATTCTGAATGCGTTCGAAGAATTATGATATAAATTGAAAATAACGTGGGAAGTCAACTTTTATTGGTAGGGGCGGATCTAGGATTTAGAGTTGGAAGGGGCGATTTCTAGGGGTTCGGGGGCGGAGCCCCCGAAAAAAAATTTAGGTAAGATATAGCGCAACAATGAGTACACAAAGTCAAAAGTACTTATAACTTATAAAAATGACAATAATAAAGAGTCTAAAATAAAAATACAAAAACCATAACATATTATGATATATTCCTAGGCATTTGAAATTGAGATCGACTTTTTTCATGAGATTTGGAAGAGGAGATTGAAGATTTGTTAATCGATTCTGAATTTGAAAACCCTTATAAATTGTAAAGTGATAATCTCTAATTCTTTTGTTTTATACATTGATTTTGTAATTTGGAAAATCTTAAATAAAATCTGAAAATTAAGTTTGGGTGATGGAGCAAATTCGAAAATTTGTTGGGAGAAGGATGCAAATTCGAAACTATGGGAGGAGCGAAAACATAATTATTCAAGACTTGAAGGGATATTAATAGGTAAGGACAAAAGTTGGGGGTTCGGTCGCACCCACCCGCACCCCCTCTATCCGCCTCTATTTATTGGATATGCATGTATTAACTTTTCATCAAATTAAATTAGAAAGCACGCACGCATACAACCTTTGAGGGAGATGGTATTTGGATTTTGGCCAGGCACCCAGGAATAATACCTTAATACAAAATGTAGAGTATCTAGGTTAACAGAGTTTGGTATAATCCAATGAAAATATTTATATATCTTCGGTAGTCCAGTTGACATACTTCTAATGATTGATATATACATACAATGTATCTATAAAATTATTATTTTTAATTAACTTATGTTTTGAATATAGGATGTTGCGAGTGTATTACATTCTTACAAAGTTACAATACTATTTTATATTTTTGGGAATTCAACACATTGATAATATAATACTATCTATTACTTAATAATTATATGTAAGTTGGTATGAACTCAATAATCAATACGATTGAAATCTTGCTGCCATAGAAAAGTTTTCCCTTAGGGATCAGTTGCATTGAGGTCTTGACTTCTCCATAGACAAATTTCTAGAATTGAGCCTTGAACTCAGTCAAGAAAAATTCAGTCCAGTTGACTTGGACGCCATTCATTATGGCCACCATAATCTGAATTCGGATCCTGGAAAGCTGATCAAAGGATCCGGCTGAGCTGGTGAGAATGTGGTTGACGATGTAGGTCAACCCTCTGTATTTAGGGTGCAACCCATTCTTGGGAAAAACTGCTTTGAACACTATGTCCTTCTGCCAATTGAATTGGCCGAGGTACTTATTGATAGATGTCTCCTCATAACCAATCGGAGAAATTCCCTCGTTGGGAAGATGGAAGCTCTGCTGAAGGCACTCAACAACGTCGATATCGGCAGTCTTCGCTTCCCAAACATTATTACTCGTTTCTTGCTGGTAGGAGATGCAAGAAATGTCCTGATGATCTTCATTTTGACGAAGTTTCATGTAGAATTCCGTGACATATCTAGGGAGGCAGTGATGAGGAACCCTAGAGAGCAGGGTCTGAAGGCCTGACGACTGAAGAGAGTCAAAGATTGGCTCCATGCAGTCGACCTCACATGATCGGAAGGCGAGTACTGGCTCGAACTAGACTCTCTTGTTGTTAATGATCTCCTCCATATCAGACGGGATAAGAACTTCGTTACTCGGTGAACTCGCCATTGAAAATATAAACTGAATCTGCAAAACAAGTGTTAGAACTTGAAAATATAGTTAGTTTGTTACTTGCAGATAGAGTTTAAGAGATTTACCGAAGAGATAGTGCTTGAAAGTAGTAGATTTCGTATACAGTTAAGTTGCAGAGCACTAGTTGTTCAATAATGGCGGAAAATGAAGTTTCAGATCATAGATACATGCATATATATCTCATATGAATATGAACGGTTTATTTAGTATGCGGTTGAGATTAGACTAAGTTTGAAACATGGACGACTAAGATTAAATATTATAAGTGGTTATGATTACTTTGCCGCCTATAATCTCAACCTACGTATCTATCATCTAAAAGTTAAGGTGAGATGACATGCATTTAATGCACCGCAGCCAGTATATGGAATGTCGTGCTTTTAATGAAAACAATTTACTTAATTACATCCTATGAAAATTAAATGGCGGGAAATAAATGCGATGATATGCTGAATAAATTATATTGAATAAATAATCATGACCTGTCAGCAAAACATCGTAGCTGATACCACTGTGTCGTCATTGAGTAATTCAGCGGTACTGAGAGTAAGTTCCCCCTTACTTAGTACTCCATGGATCGTCTTACTGAATTGAGTCAGTATGATCATGTAGATCTAGAGGTTCGTTGAATCTTGTCTCAGCTAGAGGTTTGATCAGTATGTCGTCCCTTTGTTTATCAATATGGATTTTCTCCATTCTGATGTCCTTCTTCTCGACATGATCTCAAATGAAGTGATGTCGTATGTCCACATGCATGCATCTTGTATGTAGAACTAGGTTCTGAATGATTGCAATAGCACTGGTACTGTCGCAGTAGATCAGCATTTCATCTTGATAAATGTCATAATATTGCAGCTGTTGTCGAAGCCATATGATCTGGGCGCAACAACTTCTGGCAGCTATATATTCAGCTTCAGTAGTGGACGTTGCTGCGAATCTTGTTTATTTGAAAACCACGATATGAGCTTACTGTCGAGGAACCGACATGTTCCCGAGGTTGATTTTTTATCGATTCGACATCTCGCATAATCGGCATCGAATAAGTAGTTAGTTCAAGATTATCATCAACAGGATACCATAACCAAACATCAGTTGTTCCTTTTAGGTATCAAAGAATCTTCTTCGCTGAGTCTACCTAACTTCGCTTGGGATTCGCCTAAAATCGCGCGCATACACCTACATCATAGGTTATATCAGGTCTGCTGGCAGTTAAGTATAATAATGAACCAATAATAGCACGATAATCAGTTGAGTTAATAGATACTCTCTCTTTATCAAGATTAATCTTGAGATTAGTGTTCATGGGTATCTTTACTAATTTGCTAGATTCTCAGCCGAATTTCTTGATGAGATCTATAGTATATTTCGCTTGATTTATGAATATTCCCTTCTTATATTGCTTTACTTGGAGTCCAAGGAAATAATTCATTTCTCCCATCATCGACATTTCAAATTTCTCTTTCATCATCTGTTCAAATTTATGACACATGGTCATATTCTTAGATCCAAAGATGATGTCGTCCACATAGATCTGCACCAGTATGATATCATTGTCTGACTTGATACTGAATAGAGTGCGATCTAAAGTTCCCTTCTGAAAACCCTTCTGAAGTAGAAATTTTGAAAGGGTATCATACCAAGCCTTGTGTGCTTGTTTTAACCCATACATAGCTTTCTTGAGTCTGTAGACTTGATGTCCCTGCTGAAAGCCGGACGATTGTTCTACATAGACTTCTTCCTTCAATACTCCGTTCAAGAAAGCTGACTTAACATCCATCTGTAGATAGTGAATTGTTGATGAGTTGCATATGCTAGGAATAGGCGAATGGCTTCCAATCTTGCAACTGGAGTAAACATTTCATCAAAGTCTATTCCTTCAGCTTGATAATATCATTTGGCAACTAGTCAAGCTTTATTCCTAATGATGATGTCATTTTTATCTCGCTTGTTTTTGAAGACCCACTTGCTTCCTATCACATGTTGGTGCTTGGGTCTGTTTACAAGCTCCCAAACGTTGTTTCTGTTGAATTTGTTGAGCTCTTCTTGCATGGCAGTGATCCAATCAGTATCATTCAACGCATCCTCAATCGACTGAGGTTCTTCAGTAAACAAAAAGCAGGAGTGTAGAGCGCTTTCTCCTTGATAGAATTTGGATCTAATCTTAACGCTTGCTGATGGATCTCCGATAATAAGATCTGAAGTATGAGCGTCTAACCATGAACGGCGACGTCTTGTTACTTCTTCTGAAGTTGATTCTGCACAAATGGTCGGATTATGAGGAATTTCAGTAGTACTATTTTGTGATTGAAGCAATTCAATAACAAGATCGGGATCTACTGAGTCACCAGGTTCAGGGGCATTCAACTCGGAACGTTAGTAGTTCCCCCTGAGTCCTTATTCTCAGTAGAGGTCTCAGTTACCACTGGGGTTTCTTCATCGACCAGAGTTACTTGGGATTGATTATGTTCAGAAGAATCAATCGGTTCAGCTACATTTCTTGGTGGTTAGTTCTGAATTTCATCATCGAAATCATCATCCCAACAATGCTGGATCTTTTCTATGTTATCATTTAAGCTTAGATCATGTAGCTTACTGCTGACCTCTTCAGCATCTTGCTGAGAGTTTTGCTTCCTGTTCTTAGAAGTAATTTCATTAAATACAATATGAGGGCTTTCCTCCATGCCAAGTGTCTGGTAGTTAAAGACCCTGAAAGCTTTGCTGACCCTGGAGTATCCTAAGAACACTCCTTGGTCTGACTTGCTATCTAAAACCTTTAACTAATCCTTTTCATTATTATGGATAAAACACGAGCAACCAAAGATATGGAAATGCGAAATAGAAGGCGTTCTCCCTTTCCATAATCATATGATGTCTTCACGAGCCTGATAACACAATTTTTCCTGTGGATTTGTCAAGAACATCACAAAAAACTGCGTCAAAGTCACTTTATTGGAGTTATCACAGAATTGACTGACTGAAAGGAGATTATGTTGAAGTCCTTTAACATATGATACTTTGGGAACAATGGTAGTTCCTATCTTCAGTGTTCCGTATCCCCTTGTATATCCTTTGGAGTTGTCACAAAACTCAATTCTGGCTCCTTTTTGCAGAACATAGTTGATCAGCAGATTCTTTTGATGCGTCATGTGTCTTGAGCATCCCCTGTCCACGATCCAAGGGTCCTTTAGCACCTGCAAAATAAAAACAAATTCAAGTACCCTTTGAGTTCAGTTTGGATCGTTAGAGGTTAGTGGATTTTGGGACCCAAATCTATTTGACAACCATAGTGGTTTTAGATATCTTCTTGCCCTTGTTATCAGCTCATCTCTCTGCTGAACAGGGAGATGTTGACATATTTGCTTTCTGAGGTTCAAGTTTCTTCTTCTTCTGAACCTTCGGGCTTTTGATTCTGGCTCATAATAGTATGATCCATACTAGGCTGGATGTGTCCACTGTGGGTGGCCATACTGTTCGGCCCATCTTACCTTCTTGGTTTCCTTTGAGTTGGATCTGGGTGTTCTGGGGCTTGAACCTCTGGTCATCTTCTGATAGCTGAGCTGAGGTGCTTTCATCTTTTGTTTTTTCTTTGTCTGAGGGGTTGAAGATTCAGCATATTGGGTTCCCCCTTGGATGCTTTTCTGTCCTGAAGTAGTTGCTTAATGTGTGTAACCAAGTCCTTCTTTTGTGGAGCATGGTCTTTGTGATCTCAGCAACTTCTCAAGCTTTTCTTTAGCTCCTGTGCATTGCTTAGTCATTAAGGTTCTCCAAACCTCGTCGCTTTTTCTCAGAGGTTCATACTCAGCACTCGACTATGCAAGCTTGTCTTTTAGACTGGCAATCTCAATTTCTTTCTCAGAGTTGTCCTTGTTCAGAACTGATATCTGAGATTCTTGTTGTTGAGACTTAGTCATCATAGAATTGATCTCTTACTTCTGTCTCAAAACGAGTCCTTCAGACTCAATAGAGTTCTGACTTCTCGTTGAAAGTCTCTGATTTTCAGCTCTTAGGAGTTCCAGCTCCTGAAGTGTTCTACTGAACTGAGTGCTCATCTGAATCTGTTCCTCCAACAGATCCTCATATGCTAGAACCACGTCTAGGGGTTCACCTGCAACAGAGCTTGTGTCATGTGTGCGTGGTGAAGAGGGGCATATATTAGGGTTAGAGTTTACCTCAGCCTCTTCTCCGGCCATAAGACACAGTTCAGTATCTTCTTCGGCCTCAATTACCATGAATGATGCTTCATCTTTAGATGATTCCATGAACAACTCTTCATCACTCGTGCAATCGAATAGTTCTCTGGCTATGTAGGCTTGCCTTTTCCTGAGGAACTTATCTTTTCTGGCTTGCCTTTCCGCTCTTTCAGTAGCCGTGAGCTCTGGACATTCATATTGACAATGTCCCAGCTTTTTAAAGTTGTAACACATTGAGTTTCTACCTTCTTTCCTTGGTATCTCGTTATGTCCAGTGGAGGCAGCCTCTGTGTTCCTGCATTCAGGTAGAGAATTAGATTCACCTTTCGGATGACTATTTTCTCTCTTACCTTGATACCTTTTTGAAGCTCTCTTCATCTTTCTGAGCTTGTCCTTTTCCTTTTGGTATTTCACTTCAAGGAGAGCATATTTCTCAGCTAAGTTATTAGCGGTTGGGATCGTCATTGAGCTTCCAGCTGATTGACTTGTGACTGAGGGACTAGCTCCAGGTGTGCTGACCGTTACCTTATATGCATGATCCATTGACATTTCAGTATCAGCACTAGGGGTATGTGGAAGATTGAACTCAAACTCATCTGCTTTTAGTTCTGAAAATATATAATAGAAGTAACAGAGCTTAAGTCAGTCCTTCGCAAACAAGTAGCAAAAGAGTACCACTTGGGTCTCGTGAGAGCCCTTAGAATTTTAGTGTTGGTCTTCTTGTTGTTGAATGTTTTCCCCAGTCCAGTGATGATGTTGATCTGATTCGTGAATCTAACGCTAGAATCATCAATTGACTCTCCAGGAATCATGGCAAATGCTTCGAGCTTTTGTAGCTCCTACTCCAGTTTATTTTCTTAGTTCTGTGGAGTTCCTCGACTCAGCACTGTGAGAGCATCCCAGAGCTCCGTTGCAGTTTTGCAGTCGTGCACCCTTCCGAGGTAAGAATCACTAAGCGTAGTCAGTATTGCATTACGTGCAACTCAGTCGAGGTTGTGCATCTTTCTCTCTTATGGTGTAAAGAAACTCTTGTCCTTTGGGACCTTTGCACCAGTTCTGGCTCCTATTGCTGCCACAGTTGCGAGTTCAACGCTGTCGACCATGGGAATAATGGGCCCCTTCTCCAGGACGTCAGTCATGCTGTCATGTAGTGACGTTAAGTGCACCTCCATCCTTACACGCAGTACCGCATAGTTTTCTATATAAAACATGCGTGTTGTCCTTGTACCTAAAATATCAGACATTTTGAAGAATATGGTATAGGATGCTATGAAGAGACGAAATGCAGTGAACATGGTTTTTAGGATCTGTTCGAGTAGACCAGTATTCAGATCAGAAGAACACCGTTCTGATACCAATTGTTGGTCCAGAGATGAGCCTTCAGGTGTAGGAGGGGGGGGGGAGGGGGTTGAATACACCTGAGTGCAGATTTCAGCTCAAAACGCGAAAGTCAGTGCTATTGAATATTGCTACTGAACTAGCCAGTTGGCCAAGTAAGCTTCCTAGATCGCGTGGGCAGAGTATCTGTCTACTGAGTCCTATCTACTGACTTATGTCAATTAACAGTCGTTCAGTATCAGATGTGGTGTGCGGAAGTGTAGGCCCAAAAAGATTTTTATCTTAGTTTGAAAACATGTTTTATGCTGAGTGATTTAAAGTCAGTTTTATGCAGTATGAATAGTTAATCAATGCAACAGTAAATCAACACAAGCGATTTTAAAGTGGTTCGGATATGCTAGATCCTACGTCCACTGTCCTGAACAAAGCAGGAGTTCTTGATTGCTTATACTGAGTAAGTCTCAGTCGATCCGTGCACTGGACATGTACTCTAAGTACAGTCTTAGTGACTTTGCAAGATTCAAACACGAGGTTTGAATTTCTCCAACTATGAAGGAGTTCTTACAATAAGACGATTTTAAATGCAACTGTAAATCAACACAATAGTTAATCAATGTAACAGTAAATCAACACAAGCGATTTTAAAGTGGTTCGGATACGCTAGATCCTACGTCCACTATCCTGAACAAAGTAAGAGTTCTTGATTGCTTATACTGAGCAAATCTCAGTCGATCCGTGCACTGGACATATACTCTAATTATAGTCTTAGTGACTTTGCAAAATTCAAACACGAGATTTGAATTTCTCCAACTATGAAGGAGTTCTTACAATAAGAACAGTTCAGAAAGATGAACTCCTTCGAGTTTTCTAAGCTTATGATATTACAATAAGTCTGCTTAGAATAAAGAAAGGGAACTAATGAATCTCTAGAGTGAAGAACTTAAAAGATTTCTCTATATACGAGTTCTTCGTTGGGTTCGTCTTTAAGGGTGCTAGAGAGTTTGTGCGCGTAAATGCGTTGGTTCCTGTGTCTTCTCTACATGAAGACTCTTCTCTATTTATAATCTCAACTCATGAATAGATCCGTTGGAGGGAGTCTAGACACATGTAAAATACGACAAAGAAAACGGCCATCTTCATTTTGAATGTTACTGTAGGGGGTTCCATCTTTTTCAATCTAGGGAGCAGCTTTATTACAGAGCAGGTAGAGTGCTGGCAACTCCTCATTGGTCCAGGTTATGAGAGTAGGTGAGGTTTGTTCAAACTCCAAGAGCATACTGAGTTGACTTCCTCTGATTACTCAGACCTTTTACTGAAATATCTTTTGCTGACATTCTTCTGAGATGTTCAGTACGTGGCACGAATTCCTTTGCAGATTCAGTGGGTTCTAACATTCCCAACTGAGTTTCTTGATGCTGAGTTCTTCCGGCTGAGCGACATATATTCTACTGAACCTATCAGCTATTGAACTCTAGCTAACCTATTGAGTTCCTAAAATGATGAACTCAACTAAGCTATTACATTGTATAAGACTCATCATTCAGCTACGGGGTTTGAGATCTTCAAATCTTATCATATTGAATCTCATACACAACAAAATATCTTTAAGCTTTTGTTGTCAGATGTGAATTGAGGAAATCATAACAAGACATTAATGCATGAATCTAAGGTCGCCCGACTGCTTCTAGATCCTTCTACCCAGCATATCATTTGCATCACTTGGAATATTGATTTTTTATTAGAATTGTGTATAACATTATGAAATAATGTGACAATATCTACAAAATTTCATGGTTATGTTTAAGCACTTAAATGAACTTTGTTAGATATCAAACTTTCAAATTCCACACGTCCGACTGGAGTTTATATCTTCCGTGTTTGTATATTATCACATAAAAATGTGATTTCAACATTAGGCACCTGAAATAACTATTGTGGGTTATTTTGGTCTACTCCCTCCGTTATATTAGTAAAATCCTATTTTTTTTTAAAAATGAGGTGTCCAATTTCAAAAAAATGTAAAAAATGTATGGCAGTAATCAACCACTAAAAAGTTAATATACACCATAAAATAATTTTTTTTGAAATAACTGTGCTGAAAAAGAATAAGACACTACTGGAATGAAGTGAGTATTATTTTTAATTTCTTTTTCACCTCTCTACTCTTCATTTTCCCGAGAAAAAAAATCAAAATTGGTCCTTTAATGTGGCCACTGTCCGATTTTAGTCCTTTATTGTGGCGTTGTCCAATTTTGGTCCTCTAACTTTTATACTTGTCCGATTTTAGTCCTATGACCCAGATTCTAAACGAAAAAAAGCGCGTGTATTACACTCTCTGCCGGAGGACCAAAATTGAACGTTGTTTAAAGTTGGAGGACCAAAATCGAACACTCTTCACAATTACATGACCAAAATCGGTCAGTGTTAAACATTATAGGACCAAAATCGTAAAGCTACAATAAAGGACCAAAATTGAATAGAAGCTACGATTAAATGAATAAAAATGGACAAAGTCGGGATTAAAGGACTAAAAATGATAAAATCGTTTCTTTAGACCGAGATCTGCAATATTTAATTGATATTTATTCGAGTAAAATTTTCTATTTATCCAACCAAATAGTAATTTGTGATATCTAATTAAATTAAGTTTCGAACCTTAAATTTGTTGTCCATAACATTAAATTAAATTTTGAACCACAAATTGTCTCGATAACAATAAATTACAAATTTACAAGGAAAATGAGAAGTGCACATGTCAACAGATAAATGATAAATGAATACATATCTTCTGAGAATCCAAAATCCACATCACCTAAAGATAAAGATAACAAAATCCATAAATTCCACAATTCCACAAATATCAACCTAATAAAAGGAATCAACAACCTATATAGTACTCCCTCCGTCCCAACGAGCACAACTCGTTGGGATGGAAGGAGTATGTAATCAGAGGTCAGTAGTCTTCCACCATTCACAAAATGCCTCATTTGCTTTCCCTTGTTTCACCAAGGCTTATAAACCATAAACAAAATATTAGTAAAAAGCATTAAAAACACATGCACACACACACATACACTCAAACGACCTGCTTCTAGTTTTTTCTGTGCATTTTTCCTCATGTTCTCCCTTTGTTCATCCCTCTGTTTTTCCAACTGTGTCGTGGATGTTACTCTAGTGCCAAGTAACTGTCTTACATGGATTCTTGCATTGTCGATCCTGATATTTTGGGTAAAATTATTTGCACTGTTTCCACCAATTAACTGCTGGTACATTGAAGGGCCTTGTACCAATGGTTGCTTCAAAGTCGGGATAGCAGTATCTGTTGGTGTTGCTATAGGAGCTGCTGATCCACCAACAAAAAATGTGTTGGACGTACTCTGGTTCCCTTGGGGATGATTGAAAGAAGCATTTTTACTGTCCTTTGTACCTCTTGAACTCCTGACAAATGAGCTAGACATTTTCTTCTGTCATTTGGCATACAACTGTGAGATACGTAAATTATACATATCACATAATACATTATTACTTTCACAAGAACAATGTATTATTCCCCCTTCATCCCCGCCTCTTGCACCACCTTCTGAGGTACTACTTTCTAAGTTACTTTCATCATCTTTATCATTTTCTTCATTTCCCCCTTCATCACTATCATCTTCATATCCACTATCATAAAACTCAAACTCATCCCAATCAATTTCTGAGTTATCATCCATTGAATCCTCTTGTATACATGATGCAAAAACATAACCTCTATGTTGGATAGAAAATGAAACATGTATATATATATATATATATATATATATATATATATATATATATAATTGCAGCACAGAAAAGTCAAATAGCCATAGAAAAATCAATCTCTACATAATTCCGCAACTTATTTCAAAAATCAAGAAAAGGGACTCATTGATTTTGATCTCAAGAATAAATATAACATTCAACCAAGTTTTAAGGTGTAAATCTCTACAAAATTGATGATTCCAGTCTGGCCTCAATTACTAAGATAATTAATTTATTATGCTCGACTTTCAGCATCAGTAAATAATTAAATACTTAATGACAAGTGGCTCAGTTAAATAAATAACTATCAGTCATCAAAGCAATCAAATTGATACTCAAGCCTTCTAATTCAATAAATCAGGCCAGCCCTTCACAACATATTGCCCTATAATTTAAAATTCACAAGAATCTTGACAATTTTGTTCAACATAGAGTTGTATGTACAAAATAGGCCAGAAGTTACTGAAGAACAACTCTGATATTCCAAAAGTTTAATCATTTCAACATTAAATAAAACATCATAACAAGAACATAATGTACCACATTTTTTTGCTATTTTTCCAAATTTCAGAAGTTTAACTTTCATGTTTTGATTATTTGTTCATCTCTCTGTTACTGCATTTTAACCAAGTTGGATGTTATTATCATTGATATGTTACCCTGCATCCCTCATCAAATAAATCGTGCACTAAGGATTCAAAACACGAAATTTGTTGGTCCCGAGATAAACGTTCAGGTGTAGAGGGGGGGGGGGGGGGGTGAATACACGTGAAACTTTCTCAACTTAAAACGCGAATAGTCCTTTTCAGGAAGATGTTGTACTGAACAGGTTCAGTAGATGAGATAAGTTGTTCTGAATCGCGTGGCAGAGTGACTGACTTCGTTGAGGCATGCTAGTTGACTTAGGTCATAATTCAGTACCGTTCACTAGAAGTTCAGTAGGGTGCGAAAATGTGTAGGCCCAATTTAGTTGAGTTAGAAAAAGTTTTTAGGAAAACTGTTTAAGTATATTAGTGCAGTCTATTAAGCTTTGCTGAAACACAGTTGAATGATTTGAAATATATTTTCAGTATGAACAGTAATCAATGCAACTGTAAACAAAAAGCACACAGAACACGAGTGATTTTAAAGTGGTTCAGATCCAACAATCCTACGTCCACTGTCCCGAAAAGATCAGGAGGCTATTTTATTATACTGAGTTAGTCTCAATCGGTTTGTGCACTGGACAAACACTGGTCTTGAGATTTATACTGAGCAAGTCTCAGTTTACAAGGTATCAAACTGAAGTGTTTGACAAACTCTCCAACTATGAAGGAGTACTTTACAATAAAGAACAGTTCAAAGATGAACTCCTTCGATCTAAGCTATAGATATGGTCTGCTGAGCTTAGGTTAGAGGGAAGGGAACGAGAAAGTGCCTTCTAGAGTGATGAACGATAAAGTATAAACTCTGGGTTCGTGTTCAGTCGCTTGGATACTAGAGGCTTAGAGTCTGATTCAGCTCGGTTCCCTTTGAGCAAGTGTGTCACCTTTCGCTTGGAATAGTTCTTTGAAGATCTTGCGGAAAGCTTTAAGTCGATTATGAGTTGCTCGTAATTGCTCGTGTGTTCTTGATTTCTGGGTTAGGTGAGCATCGATTTGAATTCTTCCCTCTATTTATAGATGAGCGGCATGGAAAGATCCGTTGGAGACGATGATCCATACGTCTCTCTCTTTTGGGTAGCTAATGACTCTTTCAAAGAATGGTGACAGAGTCCTTTCCCTCCATTTCTGGAAAAGTGTTGACTTGCAGCTTTAATCAGAAAGTAGACAGCTGGCTGCTCATCATTGGTCGAGGCTGAAGAAAGTAGGTGAGACAAACAGACTTCAAGGCAGATCTGAAACTGACTTCTGTATACCTCGTATGACTTTGCTGATTTGACTTATCAGATCTTTAATAGTCAGCAGACTGTCTGGCCATTGTTGAGTCTGATCTATGTTCAATAGCATACTCCTGCTGAGTCTAGCTCTACTGAAGATCAACTATGAGTTCGATGGCTGCTCCTGTCGAGTCCCGTTCCATCGACTCCTTTCGGTATGCTTTGCTCCTACGAGTCCAAGCCTCACTGAGTCTTCTTCTCATGGTACTGAGGCTGATAGTCTACTGAAGAATCAGCAGACAGAACTGAACACTTGAACCATGTAGGAAGGATGTCTACTGAGTCTGAAACTCTCAGAGACAGATACAAAACAAATACAACTCAATGGTTCATAAAAAAAAGTAGGGTTTTGGGATCATTCAAATCTACTGAGCACTAGCCTATTGAATCATCTCCCAACAATTTCCCCCTGTTTGATGATGCGAAAACCTAACACTATAAACTGTCAGAAATAGACTCATTACAAATATTACAAGTAGAATCAATGGAGTTGTTCATCAAGTTTATACTACCGAGGGAAGGTACATGGAAGAAAATATCAGAACCTATACAGAATCCTACCAATAATTTCCCCCTTTAATAAACCTCATACAATAAGTTCCCTCAAGCTTCTAAAGAAAACAGATCTATCAGCTAAGAAAAAACAGATGGACACAAATATCAGCAGTGAGTGTGTGAGTCAGTAATGTGTTAAGCATAAATAAACAAGGCCATGAAGACAATAAGATATTGTCGGGCCGAACAACAATGATGCTTTATAGATAAGAGAATATTCAGTACAATACATCACGTGCTATTCTAGAAAACAAAAACAAGATACAGAGAAGCTAACTATCTCCTGAACTGTTGGATCATTGCTTTGAAATCTCTTGACTCCTCTTCAGGCAACGACAATCCATACATTCTGAAAGTATCTCTCCTGAGCTTCTGTATCTTCAGCACATCATCAGGATCATCTTCATCAAGATTCAGGGCTATGACTGCATTGCTGACTTCTCCTTCTATGACTCCAACATGTAGTGATCCTTCGAGCTTCTGTGGAGGGGGCAGAGGTCTAGGGACTGGAACTCTGACATCTATCTTCTTAGCTAAGGCTTTTTGGACTCTGGCATAGATTTCAGGGTCGCTCACCAGAACCCATTCAGCAAAGGCTGTAACTTTGTCCATGTCAGGCCAGTACCTCCAGATGAAGTACCTCTTGATAAATTCTGCTTTGAGCGTTTCCCACCTCTGAGTCCACTCCCATGGCATCCACGTGTCAATCCTTGGTCATCTGTGAATCTTGAGATCAGTAGTCTTCTTGCCTCGTCTGTACCTATATGGAATTTCAGCTTTGTCAGGTACCCTCTCTCTTGCCTCTTTCTGTGTCCTGAGTCTTAATACTTCAAGGTCAACAAGCCTGAGCCTCTCTCTGGCTTCCCTGATTTGTCTAGCTTCAGCACCTCTGTCTAAAGCCCTGTCCATTGCGTCCCATATCTCTTTCATCTCATGTTCTTGTGCTTTAGAAGGGACGTACGACTTCTTCTGACTCAGCAGGTGTTTGAGATTTTGACTTAGTTTCACCCTGCTGACCAGTCTGCTGCTGCTGTTGCTCCTTCTCTTTTTCCTTATCAGCCTCATCGCCGATTTTCAGCTTTCTAGGAGGTGGCCTAGATCTTGGCTTCTTTCCTCCTTGGACCTTAGTTTTACCCTTAGTTGGAGCTTTCTTGGGCTTATTCGCAGCCTCTGCCTCAGCTATCTCCCTGGCGAGCTTCTCATCTTCCTCGATCTGAGCTCTCTCCTCAGGGCTTATGAAGCTGTACTGGGTCCGCAGTCTGAGAGGTACCAGCCATCGACTGTACTGGAGGGAGGATGCTGAGTGAAACTTCAGCAGTTGAGGGTGGGGCACCCTCCTCCAGTTGAGATCCCTCAACATGCTTCTCAGGGCCTGAATCACTGGGTGGGTCCTGATCATCAGGATCAGACCCGTCTGAAGGCGCGGCTGCTGTAGTTGGGATTCTGTCATTCAGCAAGGCTAGCATCGCCGCCCTTAAATCCTCTAAGGAGCAGAGGTCTGCAGGCTTTGAGTAGCCTATCTTCTCGCGGATAATTAGCTCCTCTTCATGGAGTTGTTCGCAGGAGTGGTGTTGGATCAGCTTATTCAGAGTTGACCACGCCTGGAGCCTGATCAGTGTGTGAAGCCTGGCCTGCCTGGCTAGAGCAACCAAGTCAGAATGACTTGATATTTCTGGAATGGCCTCTGAGACTTCTCGAGAGGCTCTGGTTTGAAGAGCTAAGGCCTCTATCCCGATTGTCTCGGCTTTAGAAGCGCTCTCCGAATCTTCAACTTCTATCGGAGTCATCTCTTTCTCAGCAGATGGAATACTGCTGAGAGGTGGAACATCCAGTGGGGCCTGAGTAGTCGGTGTAGCAGGCTCAGCATCGGACCCCTGTTCCATTGTCTCTCCTTTGTCAGCTGATACAGTTTTCTCCACTGAGACAGTTTTCTTAGAAGAGTCTCCCTCATCACGCAGTCTGAACGGAGGGACGACTACTGCCTTAGAGACCGTCTTTTTCTTCTTCGACGGTGTCTTCTGAGCAGTCTTGGGAGGCGACCTCTTCTTGGTCGGAGTAGAAGACTTCTTTGATCCTTTCTTGGGCTCAACAGGCCCGACTCCAATTTGCTGAAGGGCTGCTGCCCTGCTGTGAAATCTGACCTTCTTTGGGTTGAAGTACCCCTTGTCAGCATAGACGTGGTGGTCAGCACCACAGAAGTCTTCTATCATCACTGTCAGCTTCATCCTGTAAAGAAGCTTCCCTTTGACAGTGAGACTGTTAGTAGCTTTATCAAACTTCGCAGCCTGAGTCATGAATTCTTCAAGGAAGAATTTTGTCCAGTTGATCTGCGCTCTGTCATATATCGCCATCATCATTTGCAACTTAGGTCTGGACACTTGCTCAAATGATCCTGCTTGGCTAGTCAGGATCTGAGTGACTATATACGCCATCGCTCTATACTGTGGCAGCATCGAGTTCTTCGGAAAGGCAACCCTGAATGACGTGGGCTCGCCGCAGAATATTTCTAATTACTCGTTCAGCATATCATCTTTATAGCATGTAATGCTGATACCGGTGTTGGTCAGCTGAAAGCTCCGCTGAATAGCTTCTCGAATAGACATCTATTTGATCTCGGAGTCAGCACGAGCGGGGTCTATGACGTGATGGATGATAAACCGACCCCTAATATCTCCGTCTATGGATTCAGAATTCAAGTAGAGCTCTGACACTTGTCTCGGGAGGAAGAAGGTTGACTTCCTAGAAAGAAACTTCTCCAGTCCTAACACCCTCAGCGCCTTAAATATCTCCTCCATAAAATCCAACTTACATGCATCAAATTCCATGATTGGCTCGCACCAAATACGGTCTTTCTCTAGAATCTCAACAAGGTTGTCCGGAACAGTGACTGAAACATTCTTTGCTGCCATGACTATGATCTGCAAAATGAGATATCAGTATCGAAAAAAAATATTAGAAAGGAATATATGATACTAAATATGCATGTAAATTTACCAAAATAATTTCTGAGAAGTTATAAGAGCAGTTTGCAAATACTAGATGATATTCTCAGAAAATTCTAGGGTTTTAAGGTTGCAAAGCGAAAGTGGCGGTTTTTCAATCTTTGAACATGATTTATATGATCAAGAAGATGAACAGTTTTTCATCAACGATTTAGTTCAAATCTGCTTTATGAGATGGACGGCTAAGATTTAATGTTATAAAATAGGTCATGATCAAAATAGCCGCCTAAGTCAAATTACAGCTGTATATAGCCAAAGAAGTAACTTGATTAGACATGCATTTAATGCGCCTCAGAGTTTAGCATACTTAGCATAGAATGTCTTCTATTAAATGTAAACCGTTATATTAAATGACATTTTCTAAAGCATTGAATACGAAGCTGAATCTGAATCATTAATGCATAAAATATTGTATTGGCTACTGAGTAGAGATACGCAAACCTGTCAGCTGAACATCGTAGTCAGCTGATACCTCGTGTAGATGGTTGCTGAATCTCCATGTACTGAGTAAGTTCAGTACTGAGAGTGAACATTCCCCCTTGCTGAATGCTCCTCTCCTACTGACTAGAGTCAGTAGGGTCCAGCAGACCTAGCTCTACTGAAAGTTCTCTGAATCTTGCTTCAGCTAGAGGCTTGGTCAGAATATCGGCCCTTTGATGGTCAATATGGATCTTCTCCATCCTGATATCCTTCTTTTCGACATGATCACGAATGAAGTGGTGTCTGATATCCACGTGCTTACATCTAGTATGAAGTACAAGGTTCTGAGTGATTGCAATTGCACTGGAGCTGTCGCAGAAGATCGACACTTCATTCTGAATGATGTCATAGTCGCGTAGCTGCTGTCTCAGCCAAAGGATTTGGGCGCAGCAACTTCCGGCAGCCATGTATTCAGCTTCAATAGTTGACGTCGCTACTGAATGTTGTTTCTTTGAAAACCATGAGATCAACTTACTGCCAAGGAACTGACAAGTTCCAAAAGTTGACTTTCGGTCAATCCTACATCCTGCATAGTCAGCATCAAAGTAACCAGTTAGTTCAATATTATCATCTGCTGGATACCATAAACCCATGTCAGGTGTTCCTCTGAGATAGCTGAGAATCTTCTTTGTTGAGTCCATATGGCTCTGCTTAGGATTCACCTGAAATCGAGCACAGACACCTACAACATAAGTTATGTCAGGTCGAGTAGCAGTTAGATATAATAATGAACCAATAATAGCACGAAATTCAGTATGGTCTACTGATACTCCCTCTTTATCAAGATCGATTTTCATATTCGTGTTCATTGGGATCTTGATTGGTTTGCCGGATGTGCAACCGAATTTCTTGATGAGGTCTCGAGTGTATTTGCATTGATTGATGAATATCCCCTTTTCAGACTATTTGACTTGAAAACCGAGGAAGTAATTCATCTCTCCCATCATCGACATCTCGAATTTATCCTACATCATTTTCTCGAACTGCTGACACATGATGACATTCTTTGATCCGAATATAATGTCATCTACGAGATCTGCACAAGTAATATGCCGTCGTCTAGTCGAATGTTGAATACTGTGCGGTCTATTGTGCCCTTCTGAAAACCATTCTGAAGAAGAAACTCAGATAGGATATCGTACCAAGCCCTGAGTACTTGTTTTAACCCATACGAGCCTTTCTGAGTCTATAAACCTGATGTCCCTGCTGAAAGTCGGGAGGCTGTTCTACATAGACTTCTTCTTTCAGTACGCCATTCAGGAACGCAGACTTCACATCTATTTGATAAACTCTGAAGCGTTGATGTGTTGCGTAGGCTAGGAATAGTCTGATTGCCTCCAACCTTGCAACTAGAGCGAAAGTTTCGTTGAAATCTATTCCTTCGGCTTGACAGTAGCCTTTTTCCACGAGTCTTGCTTTGTTCCTTACTATGACGTTGTTTTCATCTCGCTTGTTCTTGTAGACCTATTTAGTTCCGATTACGTGTTGATGTCGGGGTCTGTCAACAAGCTCCCATACTTCGTTTCTCGCGAACTGATTCAGCTCCTCCTGCATAGCTATGATCCAATCAGCATCCTTAAGTGCGTCCTCAACTGACTGAGGTTCTTCAGTAGACAAGAAGTAGGAATATAGTGCGCTTTCTCCCTGACAGAATCTGGATCTTGTCTTTACGCTAGCTGAAGGATCTCCAATAATTAAATCAGAAGTGTGAGCGTCCAGCCACGATCAACGATGTTTTAACTCTTCATCTGATATTTGTTCAACATAGATAGTAGGTGAGTTAGGCATTTCAGTTGTACTATTATGAGATTGAAGCAATTCAATTACAAGAGTTGGATTCACCAGGTTCAGGGGCATTCAGCTCAGGAACTTCATTTGTTCCCCCTGAATTATTATCCTCATTAGAGGTCTCAGTTACCACTTGGGTTTCTTCATCGACTCGAGTTACACAGGGATTGACTGCGTTCGGTAAAGAGTCAATCTGTTCAGCTACTTCTGCTGTTGGTTGAGATTCAGTAGTCTTATCTTCAATTTCTTCTTCTGAATCATCATCCCAACACAGCTGGATCTTTTCAACTTTGTCTTTTAAGCTCAGATCCTGTAGCTGCTTACTGATGTCCTCAGATTTTGATTTTAAGTTTCTGCTCCTGTCTTCAGTAGCAAACTCATTAAAAACAACATGAGGGCTTTCCTCCATGCAAAGGGTCCGGTAGTTAAAAACTCTAAAGGCTTTGCTGACCCGGGAGTATCCTAAGAAGACTCCCTGGTCTGACTTGCTATCAAAAGTCTTTAAGTGGTCCTTTCCATTATTGTGGATAAAGCACGAACACCCAAAAATATGAAAATAAGATAAGAAAGGCTTCCTGTCGTTCCATAATTCATATGGTGTCTTCTGATGCTGCTTTGTTAGTAGAGATCTATTTTGAGTGTAACATGCAGTGTCAGTTGCTTCTGCCCAGAATTTAGATGGGAGTCCTGAGACTGCGAGCAGGGTGCTAGCTGCTTCTTTGAGTGTTATGTTCTTCTTTTCAGCAACCCCGTTTTGTTGAGGCGTGCGTGCAGCAGAGGTCTCATGCTATATGCCTTCAGCTTTGCAGAACTCTTCCACTAGCGAATTCAGGAACTCAGTTCCTCTATCTGAACGTATCTTTTTTTTTTGGTGTTCTTCTCGATACTGAGCTTTTTCAGAAGCGTAGGCAACTCTGTTTTGACGTCAGACTTGTTGGCAATAAATATGACCCGTGTGTAGCGCAAGTAGTCATCAATGACCACTAAAGCATACTTTTTGCCTATGATCGTCACAGGAGAGACTAGACCGAACAAATCCATATGTAGCAGCTGAAGGATTTCATCAGTGGAAGGCGATGGAACGGGCGGATTTTGCTTTTTTGTTTGATTTCCCTTCAGACATGATTCACACTGAGTGTCTTTGCTGAATACTTCATTCGACAGTCCTCTCGCTAGAGCTTTTCTAGCTAGCTTGTTGAGTGTCTTGAAATTGAGATGAGTTGAGTGTTCTGTGCCAGAGCCACCATGTTCTGTTATCGTTCTTCGCTAGCAAGCAAGCTTCAG
Organism: Lavandula angustifolia; assembly: GCA_028984105.1. Taxonomy (NCBI): domain Eukaryota; kingdom Viridiplantae; phylum Streptophyta; class Magnoliopsida; order Lamiales; family Lamiaceae; genus Lavandula; species Lavandula angustifolia. The sequence goes on from CM054820.1 coordinate 24,843,971, forward strand.
GTTCAGCTGAGTTCCAGTCAGCTATATAGATATTCTTTTTGCGCGAACCTGATAACACTGTTTTCCCTGTAGATTTGTCAATGACATCACAGAAACCAGCGTAAAAAATCACTCTATTCGAGTTATCACAAAATTGACTAACAGAGAGAAGATTATGCTGAAGTGCTTCAACATATGATACTCTTGGAATTGTGGCGGTTCCAATGCTGAGTGTTCCATAGCCTCTGGTATAGCCTTTTGCATTGTCTCTAAACTCGATTCTGGGTCCTTCTTCAGTAGTATAATTCTTCATTAGGTTCCTCTGGTATGTCATGTGTTTAGAGCATCCGTTGTCCACATACCAAGGGTCCTTTTACACCTGCAAAATAGAATTATATTCAGGTACCCTTTATTTTTGATTTTGGGTCCTTAGATGTTAGTTTTGGAAACCCAAATCTGTCTCATGACCCTTGTGGTCTCAGACAGTTTCCTTCCACTCTGATCAACATACTTGACCACTGGACTATTCGATGCTGACTTCTGAGGCTTCACTGGTTCAAGAGTCCTGATCTTCTGAGTAGGTGGACTGTTGACCTTAGCCTTTTGAACGACTTTCTTCTTCCTTTTCTGACTTCTAGATCCTCTCCTGACTATAGGATCATAGTAGTATGACCCATGCTGAGCTGGATGTGTCAGCTGCGGAGGTCCATACTGATCAGCCCACTTAACTCTGCTGGTTCCCCCTTGACTGGGCTGGGGTGATTTAGAGCTAATCTTCTTGCCAGAATGCTGATAGCTAGGATGAGGTGCCTTCATCTTCTGTTTGTTCTTTGCTAGGGGTTTCATGATCTCTGTATTGATAGTCTCCCCTTGAACAAATCTATCAGCTAGCCGGTTCTCTGAGCGTACGGGGGTAGATGAGGAGGCTCCATGACTGAAACCGAGTCCCTCCTTGCAGTGCTTAGGCTTGTAGCTGGCTAGCATCACCTCAAGCTTCTTTTCAACGCCCATGTATCGCTCTGTCATCAGATTCCTCCAGACATCATCACTCTTCTTAAGCATTTCATGCTTGGTCTGAAGTCCTGACAACTCTTGCTTCAGTAGACTCAGTTCAGTATCCTTCTGAGTCAAGTCATTGGTCAGTACTGAGATCTGATCTTCTTGATGCTGAGACTTGGTCATTAGAGAGTTGATCTCCTCTCTGAGTCTCAACACAAGTCCTTCTGACTCAGTAGCAACCAGACTCTCCTGAGAATGTCTCTAATTTTCCACTTTCAGGGTATCCAACTCCTGAAGAGTCTTACTGAGCTGTAGGCTCATCTGAATCTGCTCCTCTAATAGTTCTTCATATGCGATCGAGATATCCAGATTCTCTTCTGCACCTGAAATAGTGTCGTATGTGCAGTGTGAAAAGGAGTTAAATGGAGCGTGAGAGTTTACCTCATCCTCTTCTCCTGCCATAAGACACTTCTCAGCATCTTCTTCAAGCTCCATGGCCATGAATGCCGCTTCATCATCTGATGAATCCATGAAGGAGTCGACTTCATCTGAGTCGTCTGAGAGTTCACCGGCAATGTATGCTTGACGCTTCTTGATGAACTTCTCCCTTCGAGCTTTACGTGCTGCTCTCTCAGCTGTACTGAGCTCAGGATAGTCGTATTGATAGTGTCCTGGCTTCTTGCAGTTGTAACATGTGGTGACTCTATCTTCTTTGCTCTCACTGTCTTTCGACTGAGCTGAATCCTCCTGTTTTCTGCAATCAGAAGTATGTGATTCAGGAGTGCGCTTGGGCGTATATTCTGACTTACCCTTTGAGTGTCTGACGACACTAGATAGTTTTCTGCGCCTCTCCTTCTCCTTCTGATACTTCACGGTAAGCAGTGCATATTTCTTAGCGAGGTTCCCTTCTTGTAGATCACTGAGTGAAGGTTCTGCCTTGCTAGACGCGGGAGCTGCTGTGTTGACTGATGCTTTGAAAGCATGGTCAATTTGAGTGTCAGCTTCAGCTTGCTGCTTCCTTTGGGGTAGGCTAAACTCAAACTCCTCAGCTTTTAATTATGAAAAGATTTGATCAGGAGAAACAATATTAAGGTCAGAATGTCTCAACAATGTAGTGAATGGAGTCCAATGTCCGTCCGGTAGTGCTCTCAGTATCTTGAGATTCATTTCTCAGTTGGAGAACGTCTTCCCAAGCCCGTTGATTGTGTTCATCAGATCCGTAAATCTGACATTGAGATCTTCGATGGTGTCGCCAGGCATGAGAGACAGTCTCTCCAGCTTCTGAAGTTCCAGCGCCAGTTTGTTTGCCTTGATCTTCTGAGTACCTTGACTCAGTAGTGCTAGAGCATCCCAGAGTTCCTTCGCGGACTAACAGTCCTGAATTCTTCCGAGATAGGAATCACTCAGGGTGGTCATATGATGTTTCTGGCAACCCGGTCTAGATTGTGAAGCTTCTTCTCCTCAGGGGTGAAAAGGCTTCTGTCTTTAGGGATCTTCTTCCCGGTCACCATGCCACCTCCTTCTGTTGGATCCTGGGTTTCGATACTATTAATCATAGGAATGATAGGTCCGTCTTCCAGTACCTGTGTCATGCTGTCGTGGAGGGAAGTTAGATGCACTTCCATTCTGACTCGCCATACCCCGTAGTTCTCTACTGAGAACATGGGTACCATCTTGATTCCTGACATATCAGACATTGTAAACTGTGATATGAATGAAGAATGATATGCAATGGAAACATTTTCTGGATCCGTTCAAGTAGACCAGTTTTAGAAAACAAGAGTCTTAGAGAACTCCTGCTCTGATACCAATTGTTGGTCCCGAGATAAACGTTCAGGTGTGTGTGTGGGGGGGGGGGGGTACACCTGAAAACTTTCTCAATTTAAAATGCGAACAATCCTTTTCAGGAAGATGCCGTATTGAACAGGTTCAGTAGACCAGATAAGCTGTTCTGAATCGCGTGGCAGAGTGACTGACTTCGCTGAGGCCTGCTAGCTGACTTAGGTCAGAATTCAATACCGTTCAGTAGAAGTTCAGTAGGGTGCGGAAATGTGTAGGCCCAATTTAGTTGAGTTAGAAAACGTTTTTAGGAAAACTGTTTAAGTATATTAGTGCAGTCTATTAAGCTTTGCTGAAATACAGTTGAATGATTTGAAAGATATTTTTAGTATGAACAGTAATCAATGCAATAGTAAACAAAAAACACACAAAACACGAGCGATTTTAAAGTGGTTCGGATCCAACAATCCTACGTCCACTGTCCCGAAAAGTTCAGGATGTTATTTTATTATACTGAGTTAGTCTCAGTCGGTTTGTGCACTGGACAAACACTGGTCTTGAGATTTATACTGAGCAAGTCTCAGTTTACAAGGTATCAAACTGAAACGTTTGACAAACTCTCCAACTATGAAGGAGTTCTTTACAATAAAGAATAGTTCAAAGATGAACTCTTTCGATCTAAGCTAGAGATATGGTCTGCTGAGCTTAGGTTAGAGGGAAGAGAATGAGAAAGTGGCTTCTAGAGCGACGAACGGTAAAGTATAAACTCTAGGTTCGTGTTCAGTCGCTTGGATACTAGAGGCTTAGAGTCTGATTCAGCTCGGTTCCCTTTGAGCAAGTATGTCGCCTTTTGCTTGGAATAGCTCTTTGAAGATCTTGCGGAAAGCTTTAAATCGATTTTGAGTTGCTTGTAATTGCTCGTGTGTTCTTGATTTATAGGTTAGGTAAGCATCGATTTGAATTCTTCCCTCTATTTATAGATGAGCGGCATGGAAATATCCGTTGGAGACGATGATCCATGTGTCTCTCTCTTTTGGGTAGCTAATAGCTCTTTCAAAGAGTGGTGACAGAGTCCTTTCCTTCCATTCAAATCTACTGAGCACTAGGCTACTTAATCATCTCCCAACAAGATTCAAGTAGGATAAAACACCTTATTCAAACTATGGAGAATATTACAAAGAGCAAAGTTCAATACTAATTTCTGCTTTTTGTTACCTGCTATGTTTTCAATGAATCTCAAGCATCCGTCTCCAGCAGCACCGATACGACAACTGATGATAATTCTAGAGCCTCTCAAGCAACTTGTCAGTTAGAATTGAAACTAGTAAGCTTCAAGAAATTGGTGATGAAAATTTGTCAAACGCGCGCACACATATATATACTCTCGTTTACTCGCCGAAGCGACCACATCACAATTTGATTTTCTTACTTATTGGCCGGATGTATGAATAGAGAGCAAAGCTCTTCAAACTGGTAGAATTAGGGCTTACGGGTGTGCTTGGGATACTAATTTAATTTAGTTATTTAATTAAAATTGAAGATAAATAATAATATAATAAGTATTAAAATGAGCGCGTGAGATTTTAACCGAAAATCTTGCGTGATATTCACTCTCTATCGGAGGACTGAAATCGGACAAGTATGAAAGTTAGAGGACCAAAATTGGACGGCGTCACAATAAATGACCAAAATCGGACAGTGACCACATTAGATGACCAATTTCGATTTTTTCTCTCATTTTCCCACCTTTATTTATGATGATAAAGAGAATTGAAAAGACCCGCCTTTACAATCAAAAACAAAACTTCCAACACCATTTAGTGCATACAAACTTTTCAATTTCCCACCTTTTTTTTCCATGATGTAAATCATATGACCTTTAAAGTTTAATCTTCATGTGTAAGTTTTCTCGAACCTAAGAAGGATTCTCAGGCTGATGATTAACGTTTTCCACAGCTTTCCTTAATCGCTAAGAAAAAAAAACACTAGTTTTTTTAGTTGGAAAGGGCTGATCTTTCATGCATCCTACAGTGTTCGCTTCACATTCATCCATTTGATCTTATCTCGATACGTAAAGATTGAGGAGAAGTGTTCAGGAACTAGTAATAAATCATGGCCTAAAGACGATTTTACTGATTTGTTGTTTTCATGGTCTCTTACAGAAATCTTAGATGAAGATCTGTATATAAGTACTAGGTATGTAGTTGTAATGGGTTAACTTGTTAGAATTCTGTTTTAGTAGCCTCAGCAGAACAATTGTTCTTCTATAAGAAAGCTTAAAATTAAATTCACGAAATGACGGGGAATATTGATTTTTTATTAGAATTGTGTATAACATTATGAAATAATGTGACAGTATCTACAAAATTTCATGGTTATATTTAAGCACTTAAATGAACTTTGTTAAATACTCCCTCCGTCCCAAATATATATATGCCTATTTGACTTTTCATAATACATATTAAGAAAAAAATTAACGATATGAAAGTTAGATAAATGTTGGTATTGAAATATGAGTAAATTAAAGTAAATTACTAAAAAATTCATAACATAATTATATATATATATATATATATATATATATATATATATATATTTATATATATATATATATATTTGATACGTGGAACCCGCATGAAAGTTCAACCACTCTTAGAGTAGCACCATAGGTAGGTCCACAAATATAACATAATTATATTTGCTATTATAAAAGTTGGATAAAATGGTAATTTTCTATATTATCATATTAATTTGATTTCTAGATATTAGTGAAATATTTAATTAGGCACAAAAAAAAATATTAATAGGCATATAAATTTGAGACAGATGAAAATGAAAAGGAGACATAATATATATTTGGAACAGAGGGTATCGAACTTTCAAATTCCACACGTCCGAATGCAGTGTATATCTTCCGTGTGTTTGTAGATCATCAAATAAAAATGTGATTTCAACATTAGGCACCTGAAATAACTATTGTGGGTTATTTTGGTCTACTCCCTCCGTTCTATTAGTAAAATCCCATTTTTTAAAAAATTGAGGTGTCCAATTTCAAAAAAATATAAAAAATGTATGGAAAATAACCAACCACTAAAAAGTTATAATATACACCATAAAATATACCATCCGCCATGAAAGTGCTAGGGAACACCAGAGATACGGAGTTTAAGAAGTTATATTAGTTGGTAAAGATGTGGGATCCGTATAATTAATAAATTATTTTGAATTGGTTTGTTAGGTAGATAGGTGAGACCCATACAATTAATTAATTATTTTGAATTGATTTGCGTTGATAAAGGTGTAGCCACTTTCCGTTTATGGAAAAAATACACTTTCTATGGAACATTCCAAAAAAAAAAGGAAGACACTTTCTTATGGGACGGATAAAATATTTTAAATAATCGTACCGAAAAAGAATAAGAGACTAGTGAAATGGAATGAAGTGAGTATTATGTTAATTTGTTTTTCACCTCTCTACTCTTTATTTTCCCACCTTTATTTATGATGGTAAAGAGAATTGAAAAGACCCGCCTTTAAAAACAAAAGCACAACTTCCAACACCATTTCGTACTAGCACAAAGACTTTTCAATTTCCCACCTTTTTTTTTTTTTCTCTCCATGATCTCAATCATATGACCTTTAATCTTCATGTGTAAGTTTGCTCGAACCTACGAAGGATTCTCAGGCTGATGATTAACGTTTTCCACAGCTTTCCTTAATCGCCAGCAAAAAAACACTAAATGGAGGAGAGGTGTTCAGGAACTAGTAGTAAATCATGGCCTAAAGACGATTTTACTGATTTGCTGTTCTCATGGTCTCTTACAGAAATCTTGGATGAAGATCTGTATAAGTACCAGGTATGTAGTTGTAATGTGTTAACTTGTTAGAATTCTGTTTTAGTAGCCTCAGCAGAACAGTTGTTGGCGTGGCATTGTCTTGAACTGGACTGGCTGTTCTGCCAAAATTAGAAGAGAAGAGAAGTATATGCAAGGGGTTTATATTTTGCATCCTCTAATCAGTTTGTTTGGACATATTAGGTGACGAAGATTCCCGACTCATTTGAAAGTACGGACAACTATCTTTCATCGTATGTATACCCTTTATTAGATGATACACGGGCTGCACTTGCTTCTTCTTTGGAAACTGTTTACAGAGCACCTTTCGCTCAAGTCACCTCACTTGCAGTCACGAAACCAGACACCCTGGTTTACGATGTTAAAGTTGACCACTGGAGAAACAAAGTGAGTGATCGCGGCAAGGAGCCTTACAGAACATTGCCTGGTGATCTTCTACTGCTTTCAGATTCAAAACCCGAAAGTGTTTCGGACCTACAACGCATTGGGTGGAGTTTTGCTTTTGCATCAGTGACCAAACTTTCTGAGGATGAGAAAGGTGATGATGGCTGTACATCCTCTCATTTCAAACTCAGAACAGCTTGCGACATTGAACTTGATGGCCAGCAAAGCAAGTCATTCTATGTGGTTTTCTTGGCGAATATGACCACCAACAAAAGAATATGGAAGTCGTTAAAGATGCGTCGAAATCTAAACATCATTGAGAAAGTATTAGTCAAGAATGATCTGGTATGCAGTAGTGACACAAGTTAGTTGCAGTTATTCATCATTCACATTTTATTACTTTATTATTCATGTATCTAATTCCTTTTGTTTCTATTGGTTAGTGTGGCATGGAATTAGTTTATTAGTCTTAACTTGTTTTTATATGTTTAAACAGGGTGACATAAATTGTGAACTTTGCCCAAAAAGATTTAACGGTGAAGTTGAAGACAAACTTCTGTCCACTTTCTCATCCAAGTTAAATGAATCACAAGTTGGGGCAGTTATGGCTTGTATACGCAAAATTGGATGTGACCACCAGCCTTCGGTGGAATTGATATGGGGTCCCCCTGGGACTGGCAAGACTTCAACCTTGAGTGCTTTGCTGTATATCCTCTTAGGAATGAATGTGAGAACCCTCATCTGTGCTCCAACAAACACTGCAATTAAAGCCTTGGCTGCTCAGGTCGCAGAACTAGTTAGAAATTCGGTCAAAACTGAAAGAGGGAACAGCTTCTTGACGTGTCCTTTAGGTGGCATGATCCTCTTTGGGAACAATGATCGTTTGAAAGTAGATTCTGACATAGAGGAAATCTTTTCAGACTACCGTGTTAAGAGGCTTACGGAGATATTAGTACAACTAACTGGTTGGAGGCATTGTGTTTCTTCCATGCTCGATTTTCTTGAGCATTGTGTTACTCATTATCAAATCTTTGTGGAAGATGAACAGATAAATTCCGACAGAAATATTGATTGTGAAACTGCTCGGTCTGGATCCAAATCATTTTTGGAGTTTGTGAGAGATCGATTTACAAATCTAGCATCTTCTCTGAGAAGTTGCATGTTGATAATCATCACTCATTGTCCAAGAAGTTTCATTAATGAGGGAAACTATGAGAAGATAGTGCAACTTTTTGATCTTATTGACTCTCTCGAAAAGTTGTTGTATGTAGACAGTGGCATGACGTCTAAGGATTTAGAGACTATGTTTTTGCAAGAAGTATTGACTGGTTCTGAATCTTGTATTGATTCAACATCCTTACTCTACATCAGAAGCCAGAGTCTTTGCATTCTAAGATCTCTTATGGCTTCTCTCAGTCAAGTTGGCTTTCCAACTGGCATCAGTAAAATTTCAACTGCAGAGTTCTGTTTCCAAAATGCTTCTTTGATATTTTGCACTATTTCATCCGCTTTTAAGCTACAATCAGTTGATATGGAGCCATTCCAGTTACTAGTCATTGACGAGGCTGCTCAGGTAAAGGAGTGCGAAACAACCATAGCTTTTCAGATAAAAGATGTGAGGCATGCTATCCTTGTTGGCGATGAGTGTCAGTTGCCGGCAACAGTATTCAGCAAGGTCGTCATTTAGTTCTTATTTCTTATAATTGCATGTCTTATGCTGCTTCTAACTAATTTGGTTTTCAGTGCAAGGTTATGAATAATTTAACGATTTGCTTATATGCAGCTGTCTGAAGAAGCTGGCTTTGGGAGAAGCCTGTTTGAAAGATTAAGCTCTATGGGTTATCCCAAACATCTGCTTAATGTGCAGTACAGGATGCATCCATCAATAAGTCGGTTTCCAAACTCAAACTTCTATCAGAACCAGATTTTGGACGGACCTAATGTGCAGAGCATAAGCTACGTAAAGTCCTATCTTCAAGGGGACATGTTTGGTCCCTATTCATTCATAAATGTGCGTGGTGGAAGAGAAGAATTGGATGATGTTGGTCTCAGTCGAAGAAACATGGTTGAGGTTGCAGTGATAGTGAAGCTAGTGAAGAAACTCTTAAAAGGTATGCACTATGTTTCAGGAATATTTCACGGGCATTAGTGTAATTTAGGATTCCTCTGTTCAAATATGAAATGTCCCGACTACATGAATATTAGCATCTTGGTCTGGAAACAACAAATAGTTGCATACTGCATATAGAGGGAATTTTAACTTTACAATATGGAAATATATTTGCTCTTTTCCATATGGGTTTTGAGTTCCTTCTGTCTAATCAATTGAGTCCCTTAAGTCTGTCGATTAATCCTTACAGTGTTATGTGCGTAAAATAATTGAGTAAGACTTGGTTGCAGTTTTCTCCAACAAAACTTCCTCAATACTTTGCTCTGAGTTCAGCATTAAATGCAATAGCTACTAAAGGCTAAAGCAGCACCAATACTTGTCTTCTTACCAATGTGTTATTGATATGTATCATGGGCAGCGTGGAATGGCTCAAAAGAGAATCTTAGTATTGGTTTGATTTCTCCCTATGCTGCTCAAGTTGCTGCGATTCATGATAAGCTTCAACCTACGTATGATAACCTCAAGAGGTTTACAGTTAAGGTGAAGTCAATTGATGGCTTTCAAGGTGGTGAGGAAGACATCATAATTATATCAACTGTAAGGTCTCACAGAGGTGGATCAATTGGTTTCTTGTGTAGTCCTCAAAGAACCAATGTCGCTTTGACAAGAGCTCGGTAAGCATTAAAATTATTCATACATTTTATTATTATTGTCATGTTTCAAAGAGATTTTAATCCTTCTTCTATTACTTCTAGTCATTGTCTCTGGATATTAGGGAATGAAAAAACTCTGAGTAAAAGTGGTTCAGTTTGGCAAGCAATTGTATCTGATGCTAAGGCTCGACGATGTTTCTTCAACGCTGATGAAGATTGTGATATCGGAAAAGCTATTATAGATGTTAAGAAAGAGTTGGATCAACTTGATGATCTTCTTAGTGGGGAGAGTATACTTTTCCAAAATTCAAGATGGCAGGTACTCGATTATTTTTTATATTTAACTGTGTTGCTCTGCATCTTCTCATTTATGGTTTACTTTTTGTATTTCCCACTGTAAATATCATTTTGGTACAGCCTATTATTTTTCCGTGTTTGAGACTTTGATTTTCCCTTTTCTCACGGGCTATTTTGCTTATTCTTAACTACTTTGCATATTCTCAGGTTTTGTTCAGCGATGACTTCCGAAAATCATTTCACAAATTGAGATTCTCTAGTACAAAAAAGTTGGCCATTAATTTATTACTGAAGCTTGCACGAGGTTGGAGGCCCAGGAAAGTAAATGTGGATCGGAAATGTGAGAACTCTTCATATATGGTAAAACAGTTTAAGGTCGATGTATATTTTGTTGTCTGCTCCATTGATATTATGAAGGGCGCCATATATGAGCAAGTCTTGAAAGTGTGGGACATATTGCCTACAACAGATACCGCAAAATTGTTGAGACGACTTGATAACGTTTTTTCTATGTACACGGATGATTTCATCAACCGCTGCAATGATAAGTTATTTGAGAGGTATGTCCAGTTACATAATGTCAGATGCAATCATATGGTTGAACATAAGACTATATTGAGTACACCACTAACATTACTTTTATGCTTAAGTATTATTTGCTTTTTGTCAGGAACTTGGAAGTGCCAAGGAGTTGGTCGCTCTCTAGTGATATATCTCGGTTCAAGAATCCTAGTAACCCCGGATTAATCACTGGTGCAAGTTCTAGCTCTGTTGAATGCAGAACTTATGTCGAAAGCTCAAGAGTGAGTGAAAGCTTGTTGTTGATGAAATTTTACTCTTTGTCATCTGGTACGGTGAATCATTTGCTTTCGGATGCCGAGGGTAAAGAAGTTGATCTCCCATTTGAGGTCACTGATGAACAGCGAGAAATAATAAATTTTCCTCGAAGCAGTTTCATACTAGGAAGGTCTGGCACTGGGAAGACAACTATATTGACTATGAAGCTTTACCAGAAACTTCAGCAGTTCTCTATTGTTTCACAAGATTCTGTTGCAGCTGAGGAAAATATGATAATCACTGATGATGTTGATCTGGAACAGAACCATGATAGATCCACGGGCCCCGTTTTACACCAGCTGTTTGTCACTGTGAGCCCAAAACTGTGTCATGCTGTTAAAAAGAATGTAGCTCAGATTAAAAGGTGTGTTTCTCTTTATGTTTTGTAGTTTTTCTTAGCTGCTATGCCGTAAATACGATATTTATGTGGTGAATATTTGGTACATAGTTGATTGTCCTCGTTTAAACTACCCAATTCTTTATGTACATTGGCATTTTCTTCATATTTCTTGATATTCGTATTATATTTTTCATGCACTGACTTCGTATGTCTTAACATTTCAAACTTTTTACAGCATTGCTACTCAAAACTTATCTGGACTTAACAACACCACTTCTATGGATGACGTTGATGAAACTTCTGAGTTTAAAGATATCCCTGATACTTTTGTTGGCATTGAAGAGGAAAAGTACCCTCTGATCCTCACATTTCACAAGTTTCTGATGATGCTTGATGGCACTGTTGGGAAGTCATACTTTCAGAGATTTTCTCAAGTAAAAGATTCTTCTCACTATGAAGGTCGAAGATCAATTGCACTGCAAACCTTCTTGAGGTTGAATGAGGTCACTTATGATAGATTCTCCTCTATATATTGGCCCCATTTCAATGAGAAGCTGACCAAGGCTCTTGATTCTTCAACTGTTTTTACTGAGATAATGTCACATATTAAAGGAGGTTCGCAAAATGAAGAATGTGATTATAAGAGAAGCAGACATGATTATATATCCTTGTCTGAGATTCGGATATCCACTTTATGTGCAGAGCAAAGAGATGCAATTTATGATATTTTTGAGCTCTATGAGAAATTGAAAATGGAGCTTGGTGAATTCGATCTTGCTGATTTTGTGAATGATATTCATCTCAGACTAAGGAAAGAAGATATTCCGGGTCATAAAATGGAATTTGTGTACATTGATGAAGTACAAGACCTTACCATGAGGCAAATTTCTCTTTTCAAGTACATCTGTAGCAATGTTGATGAAGGCTTTATTTTTTCTGGCGATACAGCACAGACCATTGCCAAAGGGGTTGACTTCAGATTTGAGGATATCCGATCCTTGTTCTATAATGAGTTTCTCATGAGATTTCGGAATAGTGGTTTTTCAGGGAAAAAAGAGAAAGGACTTGTATCTGATATGTTTAATTTGTCCCAGAATTTCCGTACTCATACTGGAGTACTTCGATTGGCTCAAAGTGTTGTAGATCTTATAAGCTATTATTTCCCAAACTCCATTGATGTGTTGGCTCCAGAGACTAGTCGTATATATGGTGAGTCTCCCTTAGTTCTTGAGCCCGGAAGCGGTGAGAACTTGATTATATCTCTTTTTGGGCATAGTGGAAAATGGGTGGGTTTTGGTGCTGACCAGGTTATTATCGTAAGGGATGATTCTGCAAGACATGAAATTTCCAGTTATATTGGTGATCAAGCCCTTGTTCTCACTATAGTGGAGTCGAAGGGCCTTGAGTTTCAGGTTAGCACTTTTGCAGTCACTCTATAACAGGGTTGGCTGTGGGAAGATTGATCCCATTCATACAAACATAACCTTGTTAGTTCTACGAGAGTAATGCTTTTCTGGTTTTTTGCGTTTCTCGTTTATCATGAGAACTTTATGCATTTGTATGATTAATGGATAGTTAGATATGTTTAGTTTAAGTTAAAAGTAATAATTTTAATATGCTTCTTTTCTTGTGATTTCATAAAAATGAAAAATGTTAAAGAGTACTTTCACCTTTTGATTTCTTGATCTCATACTCTATGTAGGATGTTCTGCTCTACAACTTTTTTAGCTCCTCACCACTCAGTAACCAATGGAGAGTCGTGTATCAATACTTGAACGAAAGAGATCTTCTTCATGGCGATACTGCAAAATCCTTTCCGAATTTTAGCCATTCAAGACACAATATTTTATGCTCTGAATTGAAGCAACTATATGTGGCAATTACTCGAACACGGCAAAGATTGTGGATTTGCGAAAACAATGTGGAAGTCTCAAAGCCAATGCTTGATTATTGGAGGAGGTTGTCCCTCGTCCAAGTGAAGAAAATAGATGATTCTCTTTCAGAGACAATGCAAAGAGCTAGCACTCATGAGGAGTGGAAATCACGGGGAATTAAGGTTTTCCGTCCCTTCGTTTTCTCTTATTTGTTTCTTTAATCATTTACTGTCGGGTCTTAAGTGCACTGTGTTTTTTATTTGGCTCTCTAGCTCCTCTGGGAAAAGAACTATGAGATGGCCACGATGTGCTTTGAAAAGGCCGGTGAAGAGACATTACGAAAAAATGCTATAGCCTCTGGACTTCGAGCTAATGCTGAAAATCGTCGTGTTTCAAGTTCTGAAGAGGCAAATACAATGCTTAGAGAGGCTGCAGAAATATTTGATTCTACCGGAAGAGTTGAATCTGCAGCAGAATGTTTCTACGAATTGAGGGATTACGAAAGAGCAGGTATATTAAGATTAACAAACTCAACTTTTTTTTTTCCTTTTCTTTTTTTAGTTTTGCTTGTCTTGTATATCAAGTCTACTACCTCTTAATGAAGTATGGAACAAGTGTTGTTCTTTACAAAGTAAATATAAACATAGAATTAATTGTACATTGATGATGTAAAGGAGGCATGCAATGTGCTGTTATTGAAAACAAATGTTATTGTGATACATTTTTCATACAGGAAGGATCTATCGGGACAAGTGTGGTAGATCGGAGCTAGGAAAAGCTGGCGAATGCTTCTTATTAGCTGGAAAACATGAACTTGCTGCCGAAGTTTATGCAAGAGGAAACTTTTTCAGAGAGTGCTTATCAGCGTGCTCTACAGGGAACCATTTTGATCTTGGTTTGCATTATATTGACAGCTGGAGAAAGCAAGCACAATCGAACAGTCAAATAATGGCCAAATTTGCTCAAGAATTTTTGCAGAACTGCGCTCAAGAATGTTACCGTACAAAGGATAATACCTCCTTCATGAAGTTTGTTCGATCTTTCTATTCGAATGATTCCAAGCGCGACTTCTTAAAGTCCTTGGATTGCCTTGACGAGCTCTTGGATTTGGAAGAAGAGTTGGGAAACTTCATTGTAGCTTCTGAGATAGCAAAGAGTCTAGGAAATATCCTGCGCGAGGTTGATCTGCTGGAGAAAGCGAGAGAGTTTGCTAATGCTTGTGCAATATTACTCTCTTATGTTATTTCTAATACTCTATGGGGATCTGGAAATCCAGGATGGCCTTTAAAGCCCTTTCCTTTGAAGGTGGAACTTTTAAATCGTGCAACGTCAATTGCATTGAACGTTTCTGAAAACTTTCATGCAACGGTTAGTGCCAAGGCCAAATTTTTGCTACACGAGCAGAATAATTTGTCAGGGCTGATGTATTTTGGAAGCGCCTCGCAGCATTGTGAAACTTCAATTGTTGAAATTCTTCTTGTTCGTAAGCTTCTCGATGCACATTTTGAGGCGAATGGTAGCAAGTATGAGTGTGATCTTGACTTTGACCTGTCTCCAAGGTCTTTTGAGGAGAGAATTAGGAGAAACCAAGTTTCTGCGGGTGGCCTTTTATACCTATGGACCTCGTGGAAAGCACATAGTTTCAAGATTTTACAATGTCTCGACAGCCTTGAAAGGACAGATTCCATCAAACAAGGTGTTGTTGAGTTCTGTTTTACTTACTTTGGGTTGAGGCTGCTTGATAATTCAAGTGTTGCTTTGCTTAACCCTGATGCTGCATGGGTAAAAAGTATTGAGGGGTTCATTCGCTGGAACCGAAATGTGGCGACTCTTGAAGCTCGTCATTTTGCATCAGCTGCGCGTAAATTCTGGCTCCACGAGTTAGTTAGTGTTGGACTTAGAGTACTGGATACTCTTCAAAAACTCTCTAGAAGTTCCAAGCCCGTGCACTGCAAAAGTATGTGTCTGCTGCACATTTTCAACATATCAAAGTTCTTTCTCGATTCAAAATCCATTGTTATTGATATGAAGCACAATGAAGAAAGGAAGCTGCAGAGTTTTGTCTTGGAATGCTGCACTAAATACTTGGAGTTTGCTTTCCCGCTGGACCCTCGGGAGTCTTTATCAGAAAGTATGATATCTTTGAGAGGAACTGAATATTCGCGGGATTTACTTGGAGAAAGTAGTTTAATAAATATTAGTAGTGGGCAGATTGTGCGGGCAATGATGATAATGCTGGGAACTTGCAAGCTGCAGCATGGCTTCTATGATGAAATTGCTAAAAGGCTTGCGGAAGACTCACCGTGGAAACCAGTCATCCACAATCTCAAGGAAATCATGGAGTCCAAGTCTACTGAAGATGGTCCAGAACTTTTGAGCCAAACACTTCATAATGCGTTAGAAAAAACGTATAACATCCATTGGAGGGCACATCACTATATATCTCCACACTGTTTCCTTTATCTTATGGAAAGGCTATTGATTTTGGGTCCTCATCCACGGGGTTTCTTTTACACCACGAAGTCCTCATTTGTCGAATACTTGATCTCTCTGCCATCGGATTCCAATCCAGGAACCAGTTTGGTCACAGACAACAAATCCCATTCTAGACGCACGGTTGACTTTGTTCTCCATGTGGTTGAGCTATATCTTTTCAACCAACCTGAGAGATTGGAATGGATACGGAAATCTGGCATGAATCGCAATTTGTATATGCCTGTATTTGTGCTGAGATTGCTTATGATTCTGTGTCTGTTGTGTATTAATTGGGGCTTGTCCTTTGATATGATTAATCAGAAGATGTCTCGATTTGATATCAAATCCCAGCTGCCAAAAGTATTCTGTGAAGCTCTCCGACCAAGAAGGTGGGGTTATTTTTCATTTGTATCAGCAGTTGCTTCTGCATTCAAGGGTATTGGTGATCCTCTTCTCATTGTGGTTTCGGGTGGAAATTGCAAATCTCCACACCCTGATGCGGTCTACCTCGACTTGAAATCCTTCTCATGCACAACTGACATAATGGAAACTCTATTTCCGAGGAGCACGGTGACAACCAACCCCAACGATCAGCCTGCTACTGTTGACGATCAGCCTGCTACAGTTGAAACAAACAGCATAATCATGCCTCCTGTTGTTAGTGGTGATGGTAACAACGAAAGGACTTTGCAAACTGCTTCAGATGCTATTCGGGAGATTTCTATGGGGTTCGAGGCCCTCAGAAATCAAAGCAATGATCTTTTCTTGAGAAAGAAGGTATTATCGTCTCTTAACTTATTAATAATAATAATAATGAATATTGGCCGGCTGATGTCTTCTGTCTGTGTTTTCAGGTGGAAGTGGAGGAGCATATAAAATTTATAACACAGTTACAGGGGTCTCATTCCTGTCAAGATGATGATTTTGAGGGTGCTGCCAACCACTTCATCCAGGATCTAAACACACTTTTGGGATTGTTTCCAACAATTCAACCTCATGATTGCAGCGATGATGGATCGAAAGCAATGACAGAGATTGAGAAACTTTTCACGAGGCTGGATGAAGGGCGGGTGAAACTAGATGCGCTGTTAAGTATGCAAAACAATCCCAACACAGTTTTACTCTCTGAAACGCAGGATGGTAAGAAAAACTTGGATAGCAATCTTGTTGAAGAAGATGGAGAAACAGAGGATTCCAATCCCAGCAAAAACAAGGGTGCTACATGCAGTCGGGGAAAAGGAAGAAAGGAAAAGAAGAAAAACAACTCAAAGAAAGGGAAAGGAGGTAAAAAGAAGTAGGCAGCATTTTCTGATGAATGAATAACTAAACTCTATTTTGGCCAAGTAGTAGGAATATTCTGGTGTTTCCAACTTGAGTGGGTACTACTGTGTTCTAATAAAAGACTTCGGACATTTTCGATATCAAGTAAATATTTACTACCTCCTATTTTATTTACTTGTCGTTTTGTCAACAGGTACAAAAATTAAGATTTGTTTTGCTAATAACTAACCTTATTTAACAACAATTAACATTAAATAGTCATTATTAGGCTTGGAACTGCATATAAAAACAAAGTAAGAAGGATTTCTCCCAAACGCATATAGTTAAACCTCGATGAATATTCGATAAAGCAATAACCTTGTTTAGTTAATAATTTCTTTCGGTTCTAACTTGGGTTAGTGTATTAACGTAATAACTTCGCTAAATGAATTAAGTAATAACGAAAAATTAAATTGTTAAGGGCCTAATAAAAATTTAAAGTAATAATTACTAATTTCAAAAGATGTATAGACCATTACAATACTCTCACCTGGCAGTATAGTGAATGAGCCGTATTTTTTAGTGGCGTTCATGGAATGATTAGGTAGATATATGTTGGGTATGAGATTCAGTATGATAAGACTTGAAGATCCCCAAACCCCTAGCTTAGTTGATTTCAGCATGTTAGGAACTCAGTAGGCTAGCCAGAGTTCAGTAGTTGATAGGTTCAGTAGAAGAACTTATGTCAGCCAGAAGAACTCAGCATCAAGAAACTCAGTTGGGTATGTTAGAATCCACTAAATCGGCAAAGGAATTCTAGCTAAATACTGAGTTTCTCAGAAGAATGTCAGCAGAAGATATTTCAGTAAAAGGTCCGAGGAATCAAAGGAAGTCAACTCAGCATGCTCTTGGAGTTTGAACAAACCTCACATACTCCCATAACCCGACCAATGAGGAGCTGCCAGCACTCTACCTGCTCTACATAAAGTTTCTCCCTAGACTGAAAAAGAGGGAATCCCTACAGTAACATTCAAAATGAAGATGGTCGTTTTTCTTGTCTTATTCGACACGTGTCTAGACTCCCTCCAACGGATCTATTCATGAGTCGAGACTATAAATAGAGAAGAGTCTTCATGCTGAGAAGACACCGGGAACCAAATCATTCACGCGCACAAACTCTCTAGCAACATTAAAGACGAACCCAGCGAAAAACTCGTATTTAGAGAAATCCTTTAAGTTCTTCACTCTAGAGATTCATTAGTTCCCTTTCTCTATTCTAAGCAGACTTATTGTAATATCATATGCTTAAAAATGGGAAGGAGTTCAGCTTTTCTGAACTATTCTTATTGTAAGAACTCCTTCATAGTTGGAGAAAATCAAACCTCGTGTTTGAATCTTGTAAAGTCACTAAGACTATAACTAGAGTATATGTCCAATGCACAGATCAAGAACTCATGCCTTGTTCAGTACAGTGGACGTAAGATCTAGCGTATCCGAACCACTTTAAAATTGCTTGTGTTGATTTACTATTTCATTGATTAATTGTTCATACTGCATAAAACTGACTTTAAATCACTCAGCATAAACGTGTTATCAATTGAGACGAAAATCTTTTTGGGCATGCAGTTCCGCACTCCATATCCTATACTAAATCACTGTTCACTGACATACGTCAGTAGATAGGACTTAGTAGAATGACACTCTCTGCCCACGCGATCTAGAAAGCTAACTTGGCTAATTAACTAGTTCAATAGCAAAATTCAGTAGCACTGACTTTCGTGTTTGAGTTAAAATCTGCACTTAGGTGTATTCAACCTGTTGGGATTTTGTATACTGGAAGCAAATTTTATGCTTGTATACAATGTGTTTTGTCCCTACCACTATTTTATTCTAGTATCTGATGAATATATATATTTGCACATGTTATCCTTTATCTTGTATAAAAGTTAAATTTGTGTAGTGTGTCGGGTATCATAGAAGACTACACAAATTGGTTGAACTGACAAGATATAAACAGTTATCACAGCTGAGACAACTTAAGGATAAGTTGTCGGTTTAAGCTGCAGTTTAGTTAAGAAGTGGCTTGTCTTAGCTGCTTGTCTTTACTGGTACACTTATGGTGGTGTATTGATGGATCATAGTGAGATGTATTCTCCTAACTGACCTTAGTGGAGAACCAAAATCTCGGTGACTTAGCTAGTATTAAGCTTGGTAAGACTTTAGCTGATTGCATTTGACTATCTATCACTTTGACCTACCATGGTGAATGTCATCGCCACCGGAACTATGTATCTTGGGTGTTAGTAGTTATTTGTGGCTCAGGCTGGTTGTCTGTATCTTGCAACCATATCCTAGTAAAATGGGTTGATAAGATCCCCTGAGGAACTCGTAAGGATTAGCACACTAAACCCGACCGGTTGATTAAGTTCAAGTGTGTTAATGAGGTCGAGTAGTACTACTCAGGAATATAATAAGATGTTAATTAATTTAAGCTGTCAATGAGCTTAATTAATTAACGAATATTTCTATCTTAAATATGGGGATCAATTAAGTCTAAAATACAAGCCCTTGCTCAATTTGGGATAAAGGGGTAAGTCAGTATAGATTCTCTAGTGGAATGGATCTGTTTTTATTAATTAATTTTGCTCTGGGGTGAGCATAGATAATTAATTAATTTGAGGCTCTGCTTTATTTCTTGTATCAGATCCATGATCTGGCCCAATTAGTTGCCTAGTTATTTATTGTCTCTCAGAAATCATTATTAATAGATTAATGTATTTTTACATTATTTAATAATATTATTTATCTGGAATTAATTGGCTGGATCAATTAATTGATTAATATTAGTAGACCAATAGATTAATTAATTATATTATGGGTAATTATGTGGAAGTCCATTAGGAATATAATTAAATTAATGGGAATATTATATTGGCTTTTGAAGCGTATATATATTAGTATTCTGTTCATAAACACACAGATAATTACACAACACACGCACGCCATTTTGTGTAGAGAGACATAATCTTATTTTCTTCAGTTCTCTGACCACCTAGAGGAAGAAAAAGGTCGGGACACAGATCAGAAGATCTGACACACGAGCAACAATCAAAGCTGCAACAACATACGTAGGAGGAATGTAATCGATTCTTCACCTCCTATTTCCTTCAATTGGTATCAGAGCCTGGTTTAGGCTCTGATTGTTGCTGTTAGGAGCATGATTATGGTTTAATTCCGTCGTTATCGGGTTATTTTTCGTGTTTGGGGTGGCCTGCGAGCCACTATTTTGACTCAGTTGTAACGTTTTTCTCGTGAGAAAATCTACTAGTAGTTGATAGGACCAATATGCATACTGTATTTGTTGTTTTATACAATTTTTTGGTCCAGGATGCACGAAAATCGAGGCACGACGGTGCGAAAAGATGAAAAAAGCAAAACCCTAGTTTCTGGCATATCACGACCGCCGACTTTAGGAGGCGCGTGGGGACGCGTGCCATAGTATTTTTCCGATCCATTCGGATAGTTTTATTCGTTATTGCGTTAGCTTCGTCTGAAAGCGTCCGGAATAGCGTCGGAAAGGAGAAGTGGTCGTGTTGTCCATAAACCCCCAGTTATGGCCGAAAACCCTAATTTGGCTAGGGTTCTGCCTCATCTTGCGGCGGCGATTTCCGGCGCATCCGGCGTTCGATTAACGATCGACTTGAACCGCTGGATTCCTCATCTTACAAGCTTCGTGTCGATATGTCGTATAAGGTCATCTGATCCCAGATGCAATCAGAATTGATGTCTGAACTTTGTTGGTCGTCATGAATTCGTACCGGCGAATCGTTTGAAATTCAGGAAATTGAGGAACTAATCTCGGCCGGAATCCGTTACACGGTGGTCGTGAGTGTTCCAATTACATTTCCCTTTTTTCAATTGATCGAATCGCGGATCGGAGAGGACAAATTTCGAGCGACAAAAACTCGCCGGCGATGGGATGCGTTTTTCGCTTTAATCCCATCGCGGTGGCGGTAGATATGGGCAAATCAGAGTTGTCCAGACCACCTGACAACACGGTGAGGTGGAGGGACGCGATAGACGGCAACGGATGGGTGGAAATTCGCAGCGGCGCGCGGGCTACTGTCACCACACGCGGTCGCACGCTGCTGCTTCTCCAGAGCCGAACGGCGGACCTGCCGGCGGAGGAGGCCGGCGGTCCCGGGCTCGCCGTGGACTGGTGACCATCACTACGCCGGTAGCCGATAGAGAACCTGTCTGGAACGGTGGCGACGGTCTGCAGGTTGAAGAAGATAATGACGTGGTGCGCCACGTCAGCCCTTGCTGACCTAGCTGTACACGTGTTTGACACGTGGCAGACACCCTGATGACGTGACGGCGATGCAGTTTCCAGATTCGAAGATTTTGAAGATCGAAGAGCTGTATTTTGATCAGGTTATGTAATAGTTAGGAATTACGTGTTTTAAAGCCCGATAAGGACGTTTTATTTCCTATTTGCGCATTTATTTTTATTATACTTTAGCATGCGATTATGTGATTAATTGCGCTTAGAAAAGCATGTAAATAGGATTTAATTCATTTTAAAGCATATTTTAATTTTCGCGAGCGCGTTTTATTATGTGCGTTTAGAAATTGCATGCTTTAGGAATTATGTGATGATGCATGATTCGTAACGAACATTTTGAAGAAAAAGACTAAGCAAATAATAAATTAAATATTTAATTGGATTCCATTTAAATTAAAAATTAAATATTTAACCGGACCTCCATTAATTGGACCCTACATAAAAGTGGAACAATTATATAAGTAAACGTCCACCTGAGTGGCTTGCTTGTATTTTTGAACCACGAGTTTTGTGAGATGGGTTTTCTAATGTAATATTTAATTATTATTGAGTAGTGGGAGTGAAGCCGTAAATGTCCACCTGAGTGGCTTGCGTGTCTAGTAAACACGAGTACTCTAGCAGATAATAATTAAATAAGATGGCCAATTAAATCAAATTGAATGCGGCATGGTTCGCGTAAGTATGCCAATTTTGAGAATTTGATGTTAATTCGGTCAAATTAATGGTCAAAGCTTACATGTCACCGAGGGTACAACATCCTGAGAAGTCCCTTCCCGCATTTTAATATTAATAGTGACATGGTCCAGAGATTTCAGATTATTAATTCCATTCGTCTTAAGAACCTAGGCGTGGATTGGAATTAAAGAGCTAGGTATATAGCTTGGTCTAGGGGTACACGAGTAAACGTCCACCTGAGTGGCTTACAAGTGTGATCTCTAGGGCTATTCAAGTATTTAACATCAATGGTTTTTCAAAAGGTTACAATGATGGTTAATTACGAATTATGTGCAAATATAACTTTCTTACATGTTTTTATTATATTTTTAAGATATGTTTGTTCGAAAAAAATTTCGAGTTCTTAAACAGTCTCACCAACCAAACCCTAATGGGTTTAATAATTTTAAATAATTTCATACCTTCCCAATAAATGCTCTGCAAAGGTCCTATAAAAACTTCGGTTTTAGGACCACTATGTCTAAGAACGAGTTTACTATGAGTAAGTTACTCAAATCTTTGGTAGCAGTCAAAGAAGTTATAGGAAAGGGCAAGAGTGCTCAAGTCTTGAATATCCCTAGTAGTTCAAGGAATCCTCCGAAAGACGGAAACCAGAAAAAGAGCAGAAATGGTAGACATTTCAAGAAGAGCAGTGGGAGTAAGAAGACGATCCTTACCGGCGACATGCGAATGTCAAAGGAGAAAGGAAGGTTCTTCAAGAGTGGTAAGAAAGGACACTGGAAGAATTATAATCTAGATGTCAAGGCAAAACAGAAAGAGACGCGAGTTGCTCTTGTAAATGAAATTGTTCTGGTTTCCTCTTCTAACCACGAATGAGTAGTGGATTCGAGGGCAACTGATCATTTTTGTTACACCTTGCAAGGTTTCTTGTAGAAATGACAATTGAGCAATGGCGAGGTGGTAGTCTCAATGGGCAATGGATCGAGAGTTCCTGCAATTGTCATTGGAGATTTACATCTATATTTTGATAGTTCTGTTTTTGTACTTAAAGGTGTTTTATATGTGCCTGAGTTTAGGCAAAACATAATTTCAGTTTCAAAACTCCACATCATGAATGGTTATAAATCAAGTTTTGATAGTGAAGTGTCTATCATGAAAGACGATGATTTTATCTATGGTGGACCATTAAATGGATCATATACTATTACTTGTAATCCACGTAATTCAGTTAATGTTGCTTCCTCATCATCAAATCCTAAGAAGAGGAAAGAATATTCTAAGGTAAACCAATTGTGGCACTTAAGACTAGGTCACATCAATATAAATAGGATTCAAAGGTTGGTGGAATATGGATCATTGGAGTCTCTCCATGATGAACCATTTTCAACTTGCGAACCCTGCTTAGAAGGAAAGATGGTGACTAGGCCTTTCAAGGCAAAGGGTTATAGAGCCACAGAAGTATTAAGTTTGATACATTCTGACTTGTGTGGGCCTATGTCTACACAAGCTCGTGGAGGGTATGAGTACTTCGTCATATTTACTAATGATTACTCGAGGTATGGATATGTTTACCTTCTTCGCCACAAGTCCGATTGCTTTGAAACATTTAAGAAATTCAAGGCAGAAGTGGAGAAGAAGTTAGGTAAAGAAATCAAAACACTGCGATTTGATCGTGGTGGGGAATACCTATCCAATGAGTTCAAGGACTACTTGATAGAATGTGGGATTACATCTCAGCTGACAGCATCGGGTACGCCTCAACAGAATGGTGTGTCAGAGAGAAGGAACCGAGCTCTCTTAGAGATGGTTCGTCCATGATGAGTTATGTAACTTTGCCAGTTTCCTTTTGGGATGTACCCTAGAGACTGCAGCATACTTGCTGAACTGTGTGCCTTCCAAGTAGGTACAAAAGACCCATTTCGAGTTGTGGAGCGGGCACAAACCCAGTATGCACCACTTAAGGATTTGGGGTTATTTTGCTTATGTACTAAATAGGCAGACCGACAAATTGGAATCACGTTCAGAAGTGATGTTGTTCATAGGGTATCCGAAAGAAACGAAGGGTGGATACTTTTATGATCCTAAAGAACATAAGATCGTTATTAGAACTAATGCTCGGTTATTCGAAGAGGATTACATTAGTAATCATAAATCTAGAGTCGACATCATCCTTGAGGAATTACAAGGTGGTCGAGTTCTACTTGAACAACCAGTTGTGCTAGATAGTACTCCACGAGTAACAGCACAATCTGTTAACACAACGCCTGACACTGTTCGACGTAGTGGGAGGGTGATGTTTACACCTAATCGGTATATGTTCACTGGGGAGACATCTGATCATCTCCCAACAGATGAACAAGATATCGTTGATCCCTGGACCTACAACGAAGCAGTGGGAGATATAGATGCAGATTCCTGGCGAATTGCTATGGTCTCAGAACTTAAGTCCATAACTGATATGGATGTATACGAGATCACTGAACTACCTGAGGGCTGCAAGGCTATTGGTAGTAAGTGGGTATACAAGAGAAGGAGAGGACCAAATGGAGAGATTGTGGCATTTAAGGCCAAGCAAGTGGCGAAGGGTTTTACCCAGAAAGAATGTATTGATTATGAAGAGACCTTCTCGCCTGTAGCAATGATTAAGTCCATTCGGATTCTTCTTGCCATAGCAACTCACATGAACCTAGAAATCTGGCAAATGGATGTCAAATCATGGGTTTGTATCCTATCCTAACGAGGTGCGTGTGTACCATATTTGTGTTAACGGATCAATGGTGTTTCTTGCATTTTACATAGATGACATCCTTCTCATTGGCAACAATATTGAAGTGTTATCAGACGTAAAAATGTGGTTATCCGAGCAGTTTCAAATAAAGGACTTAGGTGAAGCTGCTTACATCCTTGGGTTCAAGGTTATCCGAGATCGCCAGAAAAGGATGTTAAGCTTGTCACAAACGTCCTACATTGACACTGTTATTGCTTGTTTTAGCATGCAAAATGTCAAGAGAGGTTCAATACCTTTCAGACATGACATTTTTCTATCCAAGAATCAGTGCCCTAAAACGTCTGAAGAGATAGAAAGTATGAGGCTAGTACTATATGTTGGGTGATGATTCAATCCTCAGCATGATCATACTTGTGGGAAATGATTCTATCTTCTGTACTGAATCATGCTCAGTAGCCTCGTGCTCTGACTGTTGAGAAGATTTGAAGATCCCAAAACCCTATCTGATTGGTGAACCATTCCTTTGTATTCGTATTTGTCTCTGAGGTTTCGGACTCGGTAGACACTCTGCTCTCCGGTCAAGGCGCCGGTAGCTCATCGGCCCTCGGCACCGGTGTAGAAGACTCGGTGAATACTTGGACTCAGCAGAGCAAGATATCGAGAGAGTCGGTTGAACCGAACTCAGCGAGTAGTTCACCGGACTCGTAGCTGATTTTCGCTAGACCCTTCTCACTGTCTATCTACCGAATACAAAATCGGACTCGGCACCGGCCGACAGCTCTTCCGAACTGCCCGAATCTTTTGATAAGCTATCGCATTGTCAAGTACGAGGAAGAGAGAAGTCAACTTCAGTTGCCTTGAAGTTTGTTCTGTCTCAACCACCACATCCACCTCGACAAATGATAAGCATACACGTGTCGTCTCACCTACTAAAGCTACAGTCAACATATTTCTGTAAAAAGTGGGAAAGTACACTGTTACCTACACAAAAGAGCCGTTTGCTACCACAAAAGAGGGAAAAAGAAGAAGATCGTCTCCAACGGATCTATTCTTCTCTCCACTCTATAAATAGAGGGATCATTCAAGATTTGAAGGACCGAATGCGAGAACCTAATGCAATAGACACCTAGAAACGCATAGAGTATTCAAACGAGCGAAATTAACGACTAAGTCTTCCGCAAGAATCAACCGAGTTATCTCTGGCGAAAGACTACATACAGCTCAAAAGGAACCAAGCTGAATCGACATAAGCTTCTAGTATCCAAGCGACTAACACGAACCTATAGCTAAACCCTCAGCTGTTCGTCGCTCTAGATAGCTACATTCTCGTTCCTTATCCCTCTAACCCTAAGCTCACTTGTTATATCCATAGCTTAGACGAAGGAGTTCACATTTGAACCCAATCCTTATTGTATAAGGACTCCTTCATTGTTGGAGAAGTTTGTCAAACACTTAAAGTTTGATAGAATTGTAAACTGGGACTTGCTCGAGATAATCCCCAAGCCACGGCTTTGTCCAATAGTACAAGCTGACTGAGACTAACTCAGTATAATAAATAGCCTCCTGATCTATCGGGACAGTGGACGTAGGATTGTTGATATCCGAACCACTTTAAAAATATCTGTGTCGTTTACTTACTGTTTCATTGGTTTTACTGTGCATACTGAACATCATATTTAAAATCAATTTAACGGTCTCGGTATTCTGAACTTCTTATCTACTGAACTGAGACTTGCATAAAACGTTTTCCTCATTAAAACTGATTTGGGCCTACACAATTCCGCACACTGAACTCTCACTGATCGATACTGAATTCGGACCTAGTCAGTTAGCAGATCTCAGCTGAGTCAGTACTCTTTTAGCCTTTAACACGATTCGGTAACGGTTGTGCAGTTCGCCGAACTATTTCGATGCGGCACCTTCCCCGAATAGGACTGTTCGTGTTCGAAAGTTGAGAAATTTGGATTCGTGTGTATTCACCCCCCCCCTCTACACCTGAACTCGCTCACGGGACCAACAATTGGTATCAGAGCAGGAGTTCTTTGACTCTTGTTATCTTTGAGACTAGTCTATTCGAACGGATCCGAGGGAAAGCGTTTTTTCACTGCATATCACTCTACATTCATATCATTATTCTTCATGGCTGATATGTCAGTTATAAGGATGGTACCTATGTTCTCGGTGGAGAACTACGGAGTATGGCGAGTCAGGATGGAAGCTCATCTGACATCCCTCCATGACAGTATGACTGAAGTGCTTGAAGATGGACCTATCGTTCCTATGATTGATAGTGTCGTGACTCAGGACCAAGCTCAAGGAGGAGGAATGGTGACTGGGAAGAAGATCCCCAAAAATAGGAGTCTCTTCACTCCTGAAGAGAAGAAGCTTCACAATCTAGACCGAGTCGCCAGGAATGCTATACTAACCACCCTTAGTGATTCTTATCTTGGCAGGGTTCAGGAATGCAAGACTGCTAAAGAACTCTGGGATGCTCTTGCGCTACTGAGTCGAGGGACTCAGAAGATTAAAGCCAACAAATTAGCGCTGGAACTCCAAAAGCTGGAAAGCATGTCTCTCATGCCCGGGGACAAAATCGAAGATCTAAATGTCAGATTTACCAATATGATGAATTCTATCAATGGGCTGGGAAAGACATTCAGCAACCGAGAGATGAATCTGAAGATTCTGAGGGCACTGCCGGACGGACACTGGACACCTTTTGCCACTTTATTGCGACATTCTGATTTAGATGCTTGTGTCTCCCGACCATATCTTTTCGTAATTACAAGTGAAGGAGTATGAGTTCGACGGACCTCAAAGAAAGCCGAGAGCCGAAGCCGATACGAAGATTGACCATGCTTTCAAAGCTACGGTCAAGCACAAAGATCTCCCGCTACGAGCAAGACGACGAGTAAGACCGAACCTTCACTCACTAACCTACAAGAAGGAAGTCTAGCTCGGAACGCTGCGCGCTCGCAGATGAAGTATCGAAGGAGAAAGAAAGGCGTAGAAAACCGACCAAAGCATACCGAGATACAAAAGGTAAGTCGAATATACACCTAAACGCGCTCCCGATACTCAATCTTCCGAATGCGAAAGAAGGATGACTCAAGCACCCTCAAGGGATAGTGCAACCAAAGAAGAAAAAGTCATCACTTGCTACAACCGCAAGAAGCCGGGACATTATCGCATGATTGTCCCGAGCTCGAGTAGTCTTGAACGCGCAAAGCACGCAAGGCAAGGAGAGAGAAATTCGCCCAGAAAAGACAATCCTACATAGCAGGCGAAATCTCAGACGACTCAGAAGAGATCGACTCCTTTATGGATTCATCTGACGATGAAGCAGCTTTCATGGCCTTAGAGCATGAAGCAGATGAATCAACTGAAATGTGCATGATGGCAGGCGAAGAGGATGAGGTAAATTCTCATGAACCGCTTAACTCCTCTTCACACCGCACACACGACACTATTTCAGGTGCAGATGGGAATTTGGACATCTCGACCGCATATGAAGATCTACTAGGTGAACAAATTCAGATGAGTCTGCAGCTTAGTAAGACGCTTTAGGAGTTGGATACCCTGAAAGTGGAGAATCAGAGACTTTCTCAGGAGAGTCAGGTTGTTACTGAGGCCGAAGGACTTGTGTTGAGACTCGGGGAGGAGATAAACTCTCGATGGCCAAGTCTCGCATCAAGAAGATCGGATTTCGGTCTTGACCAATGACTTGACTCGAAAGATACTGAACCGAGTCTCATCAAGCAAGAACTGTCGAGGACTTCGGGCACGAGCACGACGCACTAAAGAAAAGTGATGATGTCCGGAGGAACTCGATGACCGAGAGGTATATGGGCGCAGAGAAGAAATTGGAGGCTATGCTAGCAAGCAATAAGCCAAAGCACCGCAAGGAAGGACTTGGATTCGGTCCTAGGAGCTTCCTCATCCGCCCCAAGACACTCGAAGTACGGTTTGTCGATAGATTTGTTCGAGGGGAGACTATCAACGCAGTATATACCGAACCCCCTAGCAAAGAACAAACAGAAGATGAAAGCACCTCATCCCACACATCGGCATTCCGACAAGAAGATCAATGCCAAGAAACCCCGGTTACCAAGGGGGAACCAAAGAAATCAAACTTGGCGATCGAGATGTGGACCTCCGAAGCCGACGCATCCTGCTCGGTATGGATCATATTATTATGAACCTATAGTCCGAAGAGGCTCCAAAGGTCGAAGAAGAAAAAGAAAGCCACACGAAGGCAAAGGTCGGCGGTCCCACCAACTCGAAAGATCGGGACTCCCGAACCTCGAAGCCTCGGAAGTCACCGTGACCGACCCAAGTGGTCGATATGTTGACTCCGGTGGAAAGAAAATGTCCGAAACCACCGGGGTTGTTAGACAGATTTGGGTTACTAAAACTAACATCTAAGGACCCAAAATCAAAAATAAAGGGTACCCGAATATAATTACGTTTTTGCAGGTGCGTAAAGACCCATGGTATGTGGACGGCGGATGCTCAAGACACATGACATACCAAAGGAGTCTCATCAAGAATTATATCACCGAAGAAGGACCCGGAATGAGTTCGGAGACAATGCAAAAGGCTATACCGGAGGATATGGAACACTCGAAGATTGAAGCGCTAACGTTCCAAGAGTATCATATGTTGAAGGACTTCAGATAATCTTCTCTCTCGTTAGTCAATTTTGTGATAACTCAAATAGAGTGATATTTGACGCCGGTTTCGTGATGTTATTGATAAATCCACAGGGAAAACAAGTGTTATCGGGTTCGCGCGAAAAGAACATATATGTGGCCGATCGGAACTCATCGAACCTCGAAGCTTGCTTATTGGCGAAGAATGACAACCGCACGGGGTGGCTATGGCACGTAAGCCTCGGCCATCTCAACTTTAAGACGCTCAACAAGCTTGCAAGAAACACTCTAGCAAGGGGACCGCCGAATGAAGTATTCAAAGCAAAGACACTCGAGTGTGAAGCATGTCCGAAGGGAAAGCAAACAAGGAATCAAAATCCTCCGGTTCCATCGCCTTCCACGGATGGAATCCTTCAACGCTACATATGGATTTGTTCGGTCCAAGGTCTCCCCATGACAATCGGAGGCGTAAAAATATGCATTAGTGGTCATAGATGACTACTCGCGCTACACATGGGTCATATTCATTGCCAACAAGTCCGACGTCAAAACAGAGTTACCAACGCTTCGAAAAAGCTCGGTGTCGAGAAGAACACCAAGATCGAAAAATACGTTCGGACGCAGGAACCGAGTTCCTTAATTCCATGGTAAAGGAGTTCTCGCAGCGTAAGGAATAGAGCATGAGACTTCGGTGCACGCACACCTCGGCGAGAATGGAGTTGCCGAACGAAAGAACAGTAACTCTAAAAGAGGCAAGCTAGGACTCTACTCGCAGACTCGGGACTCCCAACCAAATTCCAGGCGTAAGCAACGGATACGCATGTTATACTCGAATAGATCTCTACCGACAAAGCAAGCATAAGCGGACACCATATGAACTATGGAACGGCGGGAAGCCTTCTCTATCTTATTTCCATACTTTTGGTTGTTCATGCTTTATTCACAATAATGGGAAAGATCAGTGAAGACTTTTGATACCAAGTCGATCGGGGAGTATTCTTAGGATACTCTCGGGTCAAGCAAAGCTTTCGAGTATTCAACTATCGGACTCTTTGCGTGGAGGAAAGCCCTCATGTTGTTTTTAACGAGTTTGCTACTGAAGACAGGAGCAATAACTCAAATTCTGAATCTGAGGACATCAGTAAGCAGCTACAGGATCTAAGCTTAAAAGACAAATTTGAAAAGATCCAGCTATGTTGGGATGATGATTCAGACGAAGAAACTGAAGACAAATCTACTGAATCTCAACCCGCTGAGCAAGTAGCTGAACAGATTGATTCTCCCGAACGTAATCAATCCCGTGTAACTCAGGTCGATGAAGAAACCGTTGAGGTAACTGAGACCAACACTACTGAGAGCAACACCTCAGGGGGAACGTCTAGTAATGTTCCTGAGCTGAATGCCCCTGAACCCGGTGACTCAGTAGACCATACTCTTGTTACTGAATTACTTCAATCTCAGAATAGTACAACTGAAATGCCTAACTCACCTACTATCTGTGTTGAACAAGTTTCAGATGAAGAGTTGAAACATCGTAGATCGTGGCTCGATGCTCACACTGCTGATTTAATCATTGGAGATCCTTCAAGAAATGTCAAGACAAGATCCAGATTCTCGTCAAGGAGAAAGCGCATTATTTTCCCGCTTCTTGTCTCATCAAGAGCCTCGGACCATTGAGGATGCACCGAAAGATGCTTGACCGGATCATCGCTATGCGGGAGGAGCTGAATCGGTTCACGAGAAACGAAGTATGGGAGCTTGTAGACGGACCCGGCATCAACATGTTATTGGAACTAAATGGGTCTTCAAAAACAAGCGAGATGAAAACAACGTTATAGTAAGGAACAAAGCAAGACTCGTGGCTAAAGGCTAGTGTCAAGCCGAAGGGATAGATTTCGATGAGATGTTTGCTCCGGTTGCAAGATTGGAGGCAATCGACTATTCCCCGGCCTACGCAACACATCAACGATTCGTAGTTTATCAAATGGATGTGAAGTCTGCGTTCTCGAATGGCGTGCTGAAAGAAGAAGTCTATGTGGAACAACCGCCCGGCTTTCGATAGGGACATCAAGTATATAGACTCGAAAATGCTCTATACGGGTTAAAACAAGCACCCGTGGCTTGGTACGATACCCTGTCTAAGTTTCTTCTTCGTAAAGGTTTTCGAAAAGGCACGATGAGACCGCACTCTATTCAAGCATTCGACCGGAAGAAGACTTATTACTTGTGCAGATCTACGTGGATGACATTATATTCGGATCAAAGAATGTCATCATGTGTCGGCAATTTGAAAAGATGATGAAGGATAAGTTCGAGATGTCGATGATGGGTGAAATGAACTACTTCCTTGGTTTTCAAGTCAAGCAATCCGAAAAGGGAACGTTCATCAACCAAGGCAAATACACTCGAGACCTCATCAAAAGATTCGGCCGCACATCCGGCAAATCAATCAAGATCCCGATGAACACGAATATGAAGATAGATCTTGATAAAGAGGGAGTATCGGTAGACCAAACCGAATACCGTGCTATAATTGGTTCCTTATTATATCTAACAGCTACTCGTCCCGACATAACTTATGCCGTAGGTGTGCTCGTGCTCGATTTCGGGCGAATCCCAAGCGAGTCATATGGACTCAAGCAAAGAAGATTCTCCGCTATCTACGAGGAACACCGACATGGGTTTATGGTATCCAACTGATGATAATATTGAACTAACTCGGTTATTCCGATGCCGACTATGCAGGATGTAGAATAGACCGAAAATCAACTTCGGGGAACATGTCGGTTGCTTGGCGGCAAAGCCGATCTCATGGTTTTCAAAGAAACAACACTCGGTGGCCACGTCGACTCACCGAAGCCGAATACATGGCTGCTTGGAAGTTGTTGCGCCCGAATCCTTTGGGCCGAGACAACGAATGAGAGACTATGACGCCATTCGTAATGAAGTGCCGATTTTCTCGCGACAAGCATCGGTGCTATTGCAATCACTCGTAACCCCGTACTTTACACGAGATGCAAGCACGTGGACATCGACATCACTTCATTCGTGACCATGTCGAGAAAAAGGATATCGGGATGGAGAAGATCCATACCGACAAGCAAGGGGCTGATATACCGACCAAGCCTCTAGCCGAATCCGCATTCGGGAGAACTTTCGGTAGAGCTAGGTCTATTGGACCCTACCGACCCCGGTCGAAGAAGAGGTTTCGGGAGAGAGACATTTCGAGTAAGGGGGGAATGTTCACTCTCGCATTGATACATTCAGTACGTAGAGACAGAAACCATCTACACGAGGTATCAGCTGACTACTATGTTCAGCTGACAGGTTTGCGTATCTCTACTCAGTAGTAATTTAATACAACAATACTTTGCATTTATGAAAAAGATTCAGCATGACATTAATATCTTTTGGTTTGTCTTTATTATTAACGGCTCACATTTAATGCACGACATTCCATACATAAGCTTGCTGAACTCTGCACGCATTTAATGCATGTCTTTTCGCAGTTACTACTTAGGCTATTTTACAACTGGCTTTGACTTAGGCGCCTTTTATGATCATTGCCTATTTTTAACTTCTAATCTTAACCGTCCATATCATAAAGCAAGTTTAAATTCAGCCTTCGATCGAAAACCGTTCATCTTCATAGTTGATATATATATTCGATCATATCTTTGAAACCGCCATTAGCATACTTCATAACTTTCAAATTTCGAAAAATCCGAGATCTGCATACGCAATCCTTACTTGCAACTTCATTCTCAATCTTATCTTGAATTTTATATATTGGTATGCTTTTATCTGTTAATGTATTTATTATATTTTTTCAGTATCGCATTGTAAAGCACTGTTCTATCCAAGAAACGGTACTGATTCATTTCTTGTAACAGGTACTATGGCTGGTCTATCTGTCAGTTCTCCCGACAAGTTAGAGGAAATCCTCAGCAAGGGCCGTATCTGGTGCGAACCAGTCATGGAGTTCGACGCGTGCGAGCTCGAGTACATGGACGAGATCTTCACATATCTGAGGAAATCCGGACTTGAGGAGTTTCTATCGAGGAAGCCGACCTTCTTCCTTCCTCGACAAGTGGCGGAACTGTATTTGAACTCCGACTCAGTTGGAGGAGACATTCTGGCGAGGTTCGCTGTTAACACCATTGACGACGCATCGAAGATACTGAAGCAGATGTCTATTAAACAAGCGCTGAAGAAGAGCTTCAACCTCCCGTCCGAAGGTGTCGGCACCTTGGGGTACAATGACGACGCCGCCGACACATACCTCTCCGTTTTACGTGGCAAGCCCACAACCTTCGGAGCAAAGCATTTCCGAAGAATGCAATGCTACTGCAGCTTCGAGCACCGGCGTACATCGTCACTCACTGTTGACGAGCCAGCCGGGCTCTTTTCGATCGGTCTCCCGACCCAAGATCCATATGATGATGGCGATCTATGACTGCGTGAAAGTCAATTGGACCGACTTCTTTGTTCGCGAATTTATGGCTCAGGCAGCTAAGTTCGACAAAGCTACGCGAACACCGACCGCAAAAAGGAAAGCTTCTCTACGGACTTAAATTGTCGGTCATGATCGAGGATTTCTGCGGTGGCCGAGCAGATCACATATGCCGACAAGGAATATTTTAATGTGAAGAAAATCCGCTTTCACAACAAGTCCGCGGCCCCGCAACGTATGGTTCGGGACCGGCCGCGAAGCTTCAGCCCATCTAAGCCTCAGCAGGCGACTCCTAAGAAAAGGACACCTCCGGCAAAATCACCTAAGGCACCAGCCAAGAGGCCGAGGAAGGCCATACCGGATACACCCGTCGAACCGGAGACTACTACTCGGAAGTGGCTACCGAACCAACTCCTATTCAGCCACTACGGTTGGTAGATGAGTCGTCCTCATCTCGAGAAGACCAAGTCGGTGGAGAAAGCCGTCTCCACCGAGGAACAAGTTCAAGAGGAACAGGGGAGAGGCTACCGAAGCCCAAAGCGAAGAAGTCCAACGTCCGGATAGCCCTCTCTCCGTGCCTCCGCTCGCCAGCTTGCCCACCTGCCGACTCCGAGACCGACTTCGTTGATATCGAGTCAGATTCTGCGTCTGTAGAAGAGACTCTCGGGATGGAAGCAATAGTTATTGTCTCTAGAGCTTCCCGAGAGATCATCCAGTTCATTCCAGAGCTTGCTGACCATTCAGATTTGCTCGTCCTAGCCAAGTCAGCAAGGCTCCATATGATCCTACGCTTTCAGGAGTGGCCTCAGCTTCAACGCCTTGTTCTACACTACTCCCGTCGCCAGCCTACACTTGGAAGAACTGAGATTGCGTGAGGAGATAGGCTATTCAGAGCCTGAGAACCTCAATACGATGGAGAATCTAAGGGCAGCCATGCTTGCAATCATTGCTGATCGACGCCAAGCAGCTAGCTCGCCGCCCTCAGATGGGTCTGACCACGACGGTCAGGACCCACCCAGTGATTCAGGCCCTGGAAAGCCTGATGAGGGACATCCACAGGACAAGGATACCCATACTGAAGAAGCAGCACCACTCAGTATCCTTGGGCCTGAGAAGCCTTCGGCTGGTGTCTCGTCCTCAACAGAGCCTGCTCAGCTCCTGCTCAAGTCGACATACGAGGCAGCGCCCAGCCCATCTGCCAAGAAATCCCGTTCAGTTGCCAAAGCTCTAGCTGCACAAGGAGTTAAAAATCGGGAATTGGCGAAGGAAGTCCACAAGGTGTGGAAGAAGTCTGCAATGGCCACCAACTCTGAGCTTCAGGGGCTGAAATCCAAAGATCTCTACATCGGGCCCCCCGATGTCTCCGCTCTCATATCCGAAGCATTGGCCCAAGGCAACAACGGTTTCGGACTCGGCCTAAGGACAATTCGGGAGGGACAAGGCCAAGCTCCTTGAACAATTTCGTAACGCCTTGTCCGCTCATACTGAGTCATTCACCGAGCAAGCCCGGTGCCACTGAGAACGGGACTAGACCTCATTCAACTGGTCGTGGAGGACAAGATCGGTGAGAAACTAGCTGAACTAAAGTCAGAAGCCGCTCTCTCTCATACAGCATACAAGGACGCACTCATATCTGAGAGGAACGAGCTGCATCTAGCTTTGGAGAAAGTAAATAACGATCCGGACGACTTGTGCAATTTTTTATCGAAGCTAGAGAAAAAGGTACTCATCCCAACCCCGGCTATACTTGATGATGCCAAAAAGGGGGAAGGAAAGAAGAAGGGTACTGAGAAAGAAAGTGAAGGAAGTGAAGGAAAGAAAAAGAGTACTGAGAAGCTGACTCCCACTAAACCTTCTAGACTACTGAAGGGGACAGCTACTGAAGAAAACAAGGGGACTGAGAAGAAGAAATCTATTGCTGACCTTAGCAAAAATCAGTCTCAGAAAACTCAGACTCAGACTCCGGGTAAGGCCCAGGGTGTTTCGGCTGCGAGCACAGCTGAAACCGGCCCAAGTGGCTCAGGACCCCAGCAGACTACTCAGGCAACCCAGACTCCCAAAGACATTATTAAGGAGGTTGCTGAGTACGCTGAACAGGCGGTGGAGGACTCAGAAGAAGAAGAGGCTCCTCTTCCACCACCAGTTCAAGAAGGCAAGGGCAAAGAAAAGCTTAAAATTCCAACCCTTCCAGCAAAGCGATTAAGGTACATATCTGCTGAGGAGGAAGCCCAAATAGCTGCAGATGAGAGGCTGGCCAGAGAAATTGCAGAGGCCGAAGCAGCTAACAAGCCAAAGTCTAAGCCTGCTAAAGGAAAGACTAAAGCCCCATCCAGAGGAGGAAAGAAAACTGCTAGATCGCTTCCGAGAAAGCTCATCATAACAGATGAAGAGGACAGAGAAAAGGAAAAGGAGCAGCAGCAGAAGGGGTACGGAAAGGCGGGGTACGTCCAAATCTAGTTCTAGTACCCCGCTGAATCGAAGAAGCCCCTCAAGCAAGCCACTGATACACAAGGAGATGAAAACGAAGCCATATTTGATCTGATGAACAGATATCTATACAGAGGCGAGGAGGCGAGGAGGCAAGACAGATTCAGGCTGCCAGAGACAGAATTTGGAAGGCAGACCTTGAAGCTCTGATGAAAAGGACTTAAGAGGAGGCCAGGCTGAGAGTGCCTTCTAAAGCCGATATTCCATACGATACAGGAAATTTAGGAAGCCACCGACCTGAAATTTCAAAGATGGCCAAGAACGATGAATGGATACCGGCTCACTCAATCAAAGATGGGAAAATGCGAAAATTGAGTTCATCAAGAGGAACTATTTTTGGAGGTTCTGGTCCAACAGGACAAGGATTGAAGCTTACATGGAATGGATGTTCGCTACTGAACCTGAACTCTACCCATACCTCAACAAAGCCATATCTGAAGGTATAGAAGTCAGTGTTCCGGGACCCAGAATCATACCTCCACCGAGAAGACAGGATGAATCAGTACATTTTGGTACGATTGAAGCGGAAGTGAAGCATGCCGCAGCGAAGAAAGAACTTGCGAAGATGAGCCTCGCGATTTTGCGAATTTCGAAGCTAAGGAAGATCATATACGGGATATATGGAGTGCCGCTCCCCGAAGATCGACTCAAGAGTTCATGGACGTAATCCAGAAGTTCAGTGGCCCTCCTCCTTAGATCTTTACCTCATTCTCTTAGCATAGCAAGATTGTATCTGTACTGAATTTCTCTTATATTTATACAATCTGCTTTTGGCTCTGACAACTACTTGTTGTCTATACAGCCGTGTTTGCTTTATGCTTTAACACTCAGAATCACTGAAGTGATTACTGACACACACACACTTTGTTTATTTACTTGTCAGTTTTTGCTCAGTTAGATCTCTGATAGACTAGACTTTCAGTTACTATTTCTCTTTGGGGGAAATTGTTGCATGGGGGGAATTATTGTAAAGGGGGAAATTGTTCTGCTCTGTCTCCCTCAGTAGTCTAGCACTTACCAGACAACTCCACTGATCCTACTTGTAATATTTGTAAGGAGCTCTGTTTCTGAGTAAGTTAGTGTTTAGCATAGTTGATAGGACATAGATGATAAGTTTTGGCATCATCAAATAGGGGGAAATTGTTGGGTGATGATTTAATCCTCAGCATGATCATACTTGTGGGAAATGATTCTATCTTCTATACTGAATCACGCTCAGTAGCCTCGTGCTCTGACTGTTGAGAAGATTTGAAGATCCCAAAACCCTATCTGATTGGTGAACCATTCCTTTGTATTCGTATTTGTCTCTAAGGTTTCAGACTCAGTAGACACTCTGCTCTGGTCAAGGCGCTCAGTAGCTCATCAGCCTCAGCACCAGTGTAGAAGACTCGATGAATCTTGGACTCGAGCAGAGCAAGATATCGAGAGAGTCGGTTGAACCGAACTCGGCAGAGTAGTTCACTTGGACTCGGAGCTGATTTTCGGTAGACCCTTCTCATTGTCTATCTACCGAATACAAAATCGACTCGGCACCGGGCACGACGTCTTCCGAACTGCCCGAATCTTTTGATAAGCTATCGGTTGAAGGAATAATAGGGTTTACGGTAAGGCTACCTTCCTCTCGGTGTGTTGTCGCGGCTCCGATTGTTGCTCTCGTGTTAGATCTTCTCGATCCGTGTCCCGGCCTTTTTCTCCCTCCGGGTGGTCGGAGATGCGAAGAAAATAAATTTATTTTTCTCTCTGTAACTCACGCCACTCTCGATTTTTATGAATCAATTGTATGAGTTTCTGAACAGAATACTAATATATATAGGCTTCAAAAACCTATATAATATTAATATATTTATAGCCCATTAATTTAATT
Organism: Lavandula angustifolia; assembly: GCA_028984105.1. Lineage (NCBI taxonomy): Eukaryota > Viridiplantae > Streptophyta > Magnoliopsida > Lamiales > Lamiaceae > Lavandula > Lavandula angustifolia. Next base: position 24,882,016 of record CM054820.1, read on the forward strand.
ATAATCCAATGGGTTTCTATTAAATCGACCCATAATATAATTAATTAATTTATTGGGCTACTAATATTTATCAATTAATTGGCCCAGCCAATTAATTCCAGATAAATAACATTATTAAATAATGTAAAATACATTAATCCATTAATAATGAATTCTGAGAGATAATAAATTACTAGGCAACTAATTGGGCCGGATCGGGGATCCAATACAAGAAATAAAAGCTGGGCCTCCAATTAATTAATTATCCATGCTCGCCCCGAGCAAAATTAATTAATTAACACGACATTCATTCCACTAGAGAATCCGTGTTTGACTTACCCCTTTATCCCAATTTGAGCAAGGGCTTGTATTTTAGACTTAATCGATCTCCGTATTTAAGATAGAAATATCCGTTAATTAATTAAGCTTCTGATTTGCTTAAATTAATTAACATCTTATATTCCCTGAGTAGTACCACTCGACCTTATTAACACACTTGAACTTAATCAACCGGCCGGGTTTAGTGTGCTAATCCTTTCGAGTTCCTCGGGGATATTATCAACCCATTCCCGGGATACGGCCGCAAGATACGAGACAACCGGCTGAGCCACAAATGACTACTAACACCCAAGATACGTAGATCCGGTCGCTCATTGGGACGTTCACCATAGTAGGTCAAAGTGATAGATAGCCAAATGCACTCGATAAAAAGTCTTACCAAGCTTAAGATCGGCTAAGTCACCGAGATCTTGGTTCTCCACTAAGGTCGGTTAGGAGAACACATCTCCCTTGTGATCCTTCAATACACCACCTTAAGTGTACCGGTAAAGACAAGCGACCTAAGACAAGCCACTTCTTATCTAAACTGCAGCTTAAACCGACAACTTCATCCTTAAGTTGTCTCAACTTGTGTTAAATGTTTATATCTTGTCGGTTCAACCAATTTGTGTTGTCTTACGTGATACCCGACACACCACACAAATCTAACTTTTATACAAGATAAAGGATAACATGTGCAAATATACATATTTATCGAGATAGGAGAATCAAACAATGGTAAGGACAAAAACACATTGTATACAAGCATAAAAGTGCTTCCGGTATACAAAATCCCAACAATTCTCCCACTTATACTAAAGTAAACTTTTAGTATACAATGTGTCTATATCTCGGCTATCTAGGTACAAACTAGTACCCAGCTATATCTTAGCTATATATCCTATCTATCACGACATCTTCTCCCACTTATACAAAAGTTTACGTAGTCCTAAGTGGGGCATCTCTACCATTCCAAAGCCACGAACATGCTTCTCGTAAGCAGGAGTGGTAAGCTCTTCGTGAAAGGATTAGCTAGGTTGACTTCGGTTCCAATTTTGTCAATCACCGAGTCACCTCGATTTACGAATACTCGTATAATATGGTACTTCCCGTCTATGTGTTTAGACGCCTTGTGAGATCTAGGTTCCTTAGAATTTGTCATCGCACCCGCATTATCACAATAAATTGTGATAGTCTTAGACAAGTTCGGAACAATATCAAGATCCTGGAGGAAATTCTTGAGCCAATCGCCTCTTTCGAAGCTTAAGCGGCGCCACATACTCTGCTTCCATGGTTGAGTCCGCAATGCATTTACGCTTTGCACTCCTCCATGAAATGGCTCCACCTCCCAAGGTAAACACATAACCCGAGGTAGACTTCTACTCGTCTCTGTCAGCCTAGAAATCCGATTCTGTATAACCCAAAGACACTAGACTGTCTGACTGGTAAACAAGCATATAATCTCTAGTCCGTTTAAGGTACTTGAGAATATACTTGACCGCAGTCCAGTATTCCTTTCCGGGGGTTAGGGCCGATATCTTGAGACCATGCCTACGGCATATGAGATATCTGCTCTTGTACAAAGCATCGCATACATGAGGCTACCGGCAGCGGAAGCATATGGTACTAGCCTCATACTTTCTATCTCTTCAGGCGTTTTTAGGGCACTGATTATTGGATAGAAAAATGCCATGTCCGAAAGGTCATCGAACCTATCTTGGCATTTTGCATGCTAAAACGAGCAATAACAAGATGTCAATGTAGGACACTTGTGACAAGCTTAGCATCCTTCTTCTGGCGATCTCGAATAACATTGATCCCAAGGATGTAAGCAGCTTCATCTAAGTCCTTCATTTGAAACTGCTCGGATAACCACGTCTTTACGTCTGATAACACTTCAACATTATTGCTAATGCGAAGGATGTCATCTACGTAAAATGCAAGAAACACCACCGATCCAGTTAACACAAATACGTTACACACACCTCGTTAGGATAGGATACAAATCCATGAGGATTTGACCACCTCGTCAAAACGCCGGTGCCATAACCAGGAAGCTTGCTTAAGTCCATGAATAGACTTCTTAAGCTTCCAAACTAGATGCTCTTCGCCCTCATTCACATAACCATCCGTCGCTTCATGTAGATGTCCCTACCTTTTTCAAGGTGACCGTTTAGGAAAGCGGTTTTGACATACATTTGTCGGATCTCTAGTTTCATGTGAGCGATATGGCAAGGAGAATCCGAATGGACTTGATCATTGCTATAGGCGAGAAGGTCTCTTCATAATCGATACCTTCTTTACCGGGTAAAACCCTTCGCCACTAGTCGGCCTTAAACGCCATGATCTCTTCATTCGGTGCTCTCTCTTTCTCTTGTATACCCACTTACTACAAATAGCATTGAAGCCCTCAAGTAGTTCAGTGATCTCGTATACATCCATATCGGTTATGGACTCAAATTTCGAGTCCATGGTGCATCTACATCTCCCACTCGCTTCGTTGTAAGTCCAGGGATCCACGGTATCTTGTTCATCCGCCGGGAGATAATCAAACGTCTCCCCAAGGTGAACATACCGATCAGGTGTAAATATCACCCTCCCACTACGTCGAACAATGTTAGGAGCCGTGTTAACAGATTGTGCGGTTACTCGTGGAGTACTATCTTGCACTACGGTTGCGTTCAAGTGGAACTCGACCACCTTGTAATTCTTCAAGGATGATGTCGACTCGAGATTTATGGTTACTAGTGTAATCCTCTTCTAAGAACCGAGCGTTAGGGCTAACAACGATCTTCGTTCTTTAGGATCATAAAAGTATCCACTCTTCGTTTTCTTCGGATGCCCCATGAACAACATCACTTCGAACGTGATTCCATTTGTCGGCTCCGCCTATTCAGAGACATAAGCGGGATAACCCCAAATCCTTAAGTGGTGCATCCTGGGTTTGTGCCCGCTCCATAACTCGAAAGGGATCTTTTGTACCGACTTGGAAGACACACGATTCAGCAAGTATGTTGCGGTCTACAGAGGCATATCCCCAAAGAAAACTAGCAAAGTTGCATAACTCATCATCGACCGAACCATCTCTAAGAGACTTCGGTTCCTTCTCTCCGACACACCATTCCCGCCCGAGGCGTGCCGTGATGTCAGCTGGGATGTAATCCCACATTCCGTCAAGTAGTCCTTGAACTCGTTGGACAGGTATTCCCCACCACGATTAGATCGTAGTGTTTTGATTTCTTTACCTAGCTTCTTCTCCACTACGCCTTGAATTCCTTAAAGGTTTCAAAGCAATCCGACTTGTGGTGAAGAAGGTAAACATATCCATACCTCGAGTAATCGTCGGTAAATGTGACGAAGTACTCATACCCTCCACGAGCTTGTGTAGACATAGACCCACACAAGTCGGAATGTATCAAACTTAATACTTACGTGGCTCTATAACCCTTTGCCTTGAAAGGCCTAGTCATCATCTTTCCTTCCAAACAAGGTTTCGCAAGTTGGAAATGGTTCAATCTTGGAGAGACTCCACTCGATCCATATTCCACCAACCTCTAAGTCCTGTTAAGATTGATGTGACCTAGTATTAAGTGCCACGAATAAGTTTGGTTTACCTTAGAAGACTCTTTCCTCTTCTTAGGATTTGATGATGAGGAAGCAATATTAACGAAAACTACGCGGTTTACAAGTAATAGTATATAAAGATCCGTTTAATGGTCCACTACGGGATAAAATCATCGTCTTTCATGATAGAAACTTCACTATCAAAACTTGATTTATAACCATCCATAGTGCGAGTTTTGAAAACAGAAATAATGTTTCGCCTAAACTCGAGCACATATTAAACATCTTTAAGTACTAAAAACAGAACTATCAAAAGATAGATTTAAATCTCCAATGGCAATTGCGGGAACTTTCAATCCATTGCCCATTGAGACTACCACCTACGCCATTGCTTCAATTACCTTTTTCCGCAAGAAACCTTGCAAGGTGTAACAAACATGAACAAGTTGCCCCGAATCCACTACCCATTCATGGGTAGAAGAGGAAACCTATGAAGGTCAGATTTCCCCTTATAAGAGGCGACTCGCGTCTCTTTCTCAGTTTTGCCTTGACATCCGGATTATAATTCTTCCAGTGTCCTTTCTTACCATTCTTGAAGAACCTTCCTTTCTCCTTTGACATTTGCATGTTTCCGGTAAGGACCGTCTTCTTACTCCCACTTGCTCTTCTTGAAATGTCCACCCTTTCTCGCTCTTTTACGGTTTCCGCCTTTCGGAGGATTCCTTGAACTACTAGGGATATTCAAGACTTGAGCACTCTTGCCCTTTTCTATAACCTCTTTGACCGCTACCAAAGATTTGAGTAACATACTCATAGTAAACTCGTTCTTAGACATAGCGGTCCTAAAAACGTAAGTTCTTATAGAACCTTTGCGAGCATTTATTGGGAAGGTAAGATATCTCTTCCACTTTGTAAAATTATTTAAAAATTGTTAAACCCATTAGGGTTTGGTTGAGTGAGACTTGTTTAGGAACTTGAAAAATATCGAACATACATATCTCGATAAATATAATTTAAAAAGCATGTATAAAGTTAATATTTGCACATAATTAAGTAATTAACAATCATTGTAACCTTTTGAAAAACCAATGATGTTAAATACTCGAATAGCCCCTAGAGATCACACTCGCAAGCCACTCGAAGGTGGACGTTTACTCGTGCACCCCTGGACCAAGCTTATATACCTAACTCTTTAATTCCAATCCACGCCTAGGTTCTTAAGACGAATGGAATTAATAATTCGATGTCTCTTGACCATGTCACTATTAAAACGCGGAAGGGACTTCTCGGGAAGTTGTACTTTTGCGGTGACATCTAAGCTTTGACCATTAATTTGACCGAATTAACATCAAATTCTCGAAATTGGCATACTTACGCGAATCATACCGCTTTCAATTTGATTTAATTAGCCATCTTATTTAATTATTATCTTCTAGAGTACTCGTGTTTACTAGGCACGCAAGCCACTCAGTGTGGACGTTTACGGCTTCGCTCCCACTACTCAATAATAATTAAATATTATATTAGAAAACCCATCTCACAAAACTCGTGGTTCAAAAATACAAGCAAAGCCACTCAAGGTGGACGTTTACTCATATAATTGTTCCACTTTTTGTGTAGGGTCCAATTAATGGAGGTCCGATTAAGTGTTTAATATCCAAATTAATGGAATCTAATTAAACATCTAATTTGAAATTGCTTAGTCTTTTTATTCAAAAGGTTTGTTTTTGAATCATGCATATCCACATAATTCCTAAAGCGTACGATTTCTAAACGCACATAATAAAACGTGCTCGCGAAAATTAAAACATGCTTCAATAACGACATAAATCCTATTTACATGCTTTTCTAAGCGCAATTAATCATACAATTGCATGCTAAAGCATAAGTAAAAAAAATAAACGCGCAAATAGGAAATTTAAAATCGTTATCAGGCTTAAACACACGTAATTCCTAACTATTACATGACCCGATCATAATTACGGATCTTCGAAATCTTCAAAAATCATCGAATCTGGAAACTGCGTCGAAAACTGCACCGAACTGTTATCGCCACGTCATCAGAGGGTCTGCCACGTGGCAGCCACGTGGCGCATGCATGGACGCCAACTCAGCTAGGGCTGACGTGGCGCGCCACGTCAGCGCGCCACGTCATCATCTTCCTCACGAAACTGCCGCCGCCACCGTCTTCTTCCAGGCCGGTTTCCGGTCGGCCGTCTACACCAGGAGGGTCGCCGGACCACGGAGAGGCTGGAACCGGCCTCCCCATGCCGAGACGCCGCCGGAAACGGCGTGAATTGGCGCCTGCGCGCAGCGCGTCTGCCGCCGCAGGCGCGCGCCGCCGCGCCGTTTCCGAGCGTCTCCGCCCATCCTACACCGTCTCCAGCCCTGACCGACATCCCCAGGACGTCGGATCTGTGAAGAACGGTCGCCTGGAGCCGCCGCCGCGTCGCGTGCAGCGCGATAAATCGCGCCTCCGCCGCCGCGATTTCGCCGCCAAAAATTCGACTTTTCCGAGCCGCGATTCGATCAATTGAAAGAGGGGAAACGTAATTGGAACACTCACGACCACCGGGTAACGGATTCCGGCCGAGATTAGTTCCTCAATTTCCCGAATTTCAAACGATTCGCCGGAACGAATTCATGGTGAGCAGCGAACTTCAGACGTCGATTCCGATCGCATACGGGATCGGATGATCCCTTGAAACCTATCGACGCGAAGATCATAAGACGAGAATTCCAGCGGTTCAAGCCGATCGTCGATCCGACGTTGGACGAGCCAGGAATCTCCGCCGCAAGATGCGGCGGAACCCTAGATAAACTAGGGTTTTCGCTGCGAAAAACTGATTTTCGTCGTCTCGTATTCCGTGCCTCCCGGACCAATTACAGTACAATTAAAAATACAATCACATAGCATATTGATCCTATCAACTACTCGTGGATTTTCTCACGAGAAAAACGATACAACGGGGTCAAAACAGTGGCTCGCAGCCGCCCCCAAACACGAAATAAGCCCGATAACGACGAAATAAAAAAACGATTAAACAACAATCAGAGCCTAAACCTGGCTCTGATACCAATTGAAGGAATAATAGGGTTTACAGTAAAGGCTACCTTCCTCCCGGTGTGTTGTCGCGGCTCCGATTGTTGCTCTGTGTTAGATCTTCCGATACGTGTCCGGCCCTTTTCTCCCTCCGCGGTGGTCGAGATCCGAAGAAAATAAATTTATTTTTTCTCTACGTAACTCACGCCACTCTCGATTTTTATGAATCAATTGTATGAGTTTCCGAACGTAATACTAATATATATAGAGCTTCAAAAACCTATATAATATTAATATATTTATAGCCCATTAATTTAATTATAATCCAATGGGTTTCTATTAAATCAACCCATAATATAATTAATTAATTTATTGGGCTACTAATATTTATCAATTAATTGGCCCGACCAATTAATTCCGAATAAATAACATTATTAAATAATGTAAAATACATTAATCCATTAATAATGAATTACGAGAGATAATAAATTACTAGGCAACTAATTGGGCCGGATCGGGATCCAATACAAGAAATAAAGTTCGGGCCTCCAATTAATTAATTATCCATGCTCACCCTAGAAAGCAAAATTAATTAATTAACACGGATTCATTCCACTAGAGAATCCGTGCTTGACTTACCCCTTTATCCCAATTTGAGCAAGGGCTTGTATTTTTAGACTTAATCGATCTCCGTATTTAAGATAGAAATATCCAGTTAATTAATTAAGCTTACTGATCGCTTAAATTAATTAACATCTTATATTCCCGAGTAGTACCACTCGACCTTATTAACACACTTTGAACTTAATCAACCGTAGCCGGGTTTAGTGTGCTAATCCTTTCGAGTTCCTCGGGGATATTATCAACCCATTCTGGGATACGGCCGCAAGATACGATAAACCAACCGAGCCACAAATGACTACTAACACCCAAGATACGTAGATCCGGTCGCTCATTGGACGTTCACCATAGTAGGTCAAAGTGATAGATAGCCAAATGCACTCAACGAAGTCTTACCAAGCTTAAGATCGCCTAAGTCACGAGATCTTGGTTCTCCACTAAGGTCGGTTAGGAGAACACATCTCACCGTGATCCTTCAATACACCACCTTAAGTGTACCAGGAAAGACAAGCGGCCTAAGACAAGCCACTTCTTATCTAAACTGCAAAGCTTTAAACCGACAACTTCATCCTTAAGTTGTCTCAAAGTGTTAAATGTTTATATCTTGTCAGTTCAACCACTTTGTGTTGTCTTCCGTGATACCCGACACACCACACAAATCTAACTTTTTATACAAGATAAAGGATAACATGTGCAAAATATACATATTTATCAGATAGGAGAATCAAACAGTGGTAAGGACAAAAACACATTGTATACAAGCATAAAAGTGCTTCCAGTATACAAAATCCCAACATCAGTATTGTCAAGTACGAGGAAGAGAGAAGTCAACTTCAGTTGCCTCGAAGTTTGTTCTGTCTCAACCACCACATCCACCTCGACAAATGACAAGCATACACGTGTCGTCTCACCTACTAAAGCTACAGTCAACATATTTCCGTAAAAAGTGGGAAAGTACACTGTTACCTACACAAAAGAGCCGTTTGCTACCACAAAAGAGGGAAAAAGAAGAAGATCGTCTCCAACGGATCTATTCTTCTCTCCACTCTATAAATAGAGGGATCATTCAAGATTTGAAGGACCGAATGCGAGAACCTAATGCAATAGACACCTAGAAATGCACAGAGCATTCAAACGAGCGAAATTAACGACTAAGTCTTCCGCAAGAATCAACCGAGTTATCTCCGGCGAAAGACTACATACAGCTCAAAAGGAACCAAGCTGAACCGACATAAGCTTCTAGTATCCAAGCGACTGACACGAACCTATAGCTAAACCCTCAGCTGTTCGTCGCTCTAGATAGCTACATTCTCGTTCCTTATCCCTCTAACCCTAAGCTCACTTGTTATATCCATAGCTTAGACGAAGGAGTTCACATTTGAACCCAATCCTTATTGTATAAGGACTCCTTCATTGTTGGAGAAGTTTGTCAAACACTTAAAGTTTGATAGAATTGTAACTCGGGACTTGCTCGAGTATAATCCCCAAGCCACGGCTTTGTCCAACAGACAAGCCGACCGAGACTAACTCGAGATAATAAATAGCCTCCCGATCTATCGGGACAGTGGACGTAGGATTGTTGATATCCGAACCACTTTAAAAATATCTGTGTCGTTTACTTACTGTTTCATTGGTTTTACTGTGCATACTGAACATCATATTTAAAATCAATTTAACTGTCTCATTATTCTGAACTTCTTATCTACTGAACTA